>JARPMR010000020.1:23828873-24398873 GCA_029955525.1 Oeneis ivallda
CCAAGTGTAAAATTTTAATGTTTATATTATACTTACCTTTCAGATTAGTATTTAATTATAGGTTTTAATCAACGTCAAACATAACGTAACTGCGTATTTGATATAGTCATCAAATATTTACCTACGTTTCACATAGAGGAACGCCGTCATAACAATACAAACAGGGAATTTCGAATAAATCACGGCTGACCGATTCCATTTCACACGTCCACGTCTCGCTCCGTTCCGTTTCATTGACCGCTGCAAAAAGCTTTATTCCCATTTCGGAATTTCAACTAAAAGCCCTTCCGTCTGGAGTGACGGCAAAGCGACAGCCTCCGAACAAAATATTGTATCACGTATATTGCTCGTGTGGTCAGTATTGTGTCATATATCATCATTATTGTATCGACCGCAGCTGTTATTTTTTTTATTCTTTTCTATAAATTATAATTATTATGCTATAAACTAAAATTGTGTACCTGCAAATTACTACAGAACATATTATTCTTATCACTCATTCTGCAATATTTAAAAATTAAAATACATTTTTCTGTTTCTTTATTTTATGAAGGGATTATAACAGTGCTGATAAAGTAATTTCATCAACACATAATTATTACAATGAAATTTACAGTATAATAATAATTATTTTTTCTGTACTCGAGATCGTGAAAGAGTGAGAGAAGATACTTTCGAAACTTAACTGAGCGGAATCCACTAATGGTGAAGTGGCATAACAGTTTCCCAGCAAATGTCAGGATCTCGTAGCGAATTGATTTATAATAATTGAACATCGACATAACCGTCCGAGTTATATCGCAAACCAAACGAGCCCGTAACGTCGACGGCCATTAGGAGGCGGGTAATGAAATAGACTCGACTTGCAAATGTCGACTTCGGTTGTACATCGATTTGAAATAAATTCAATATCGATATCTTGTTACGTTTAATATTTCATGTTCTGCACTGCACAACACTGTAAGCTTCTTATGGTATGATTTATTTATATTTCTTCTTTATCGACCGATAGACATCCACTGCTGGACAAAGGTCTCTTGCATGGACTTCCACAGGCCTAACTGACAAGACCTCGGTCTTATGACAAGGCCATCTTAAGATAGAAGTTAGTCGGTATGCATTTTTGGAACTTCCCTCATTGTGGAAACACTGCATATATAGCATAGTATTTACTGTATTGTAAATTTGTTTTGAAAAGAGCAACCGCCGAGTTTCTTGCTGGTTCTTCTCGGCAGGAAAGGCATTCCGAACCAGTGGTAGATTCATCGACTATTTAAAAGCACTTGTAAAAGTTTATTTGAATAAAAAATATTTCTATTCTATTTTATACCGCCTGAATCCGGCGGCTCCCTGCGACTCGTTTGATGCCGTTGGTCCACCTAGTGGGGGGTCTGCCAACACTTCGCTAACCGGTGCGGGGTCGCCACTCCAGCACCTTGGGACGACCCAACGACCATCAGCCCTTCAAACTACGTTCCGCCCATTTCCAGTTCAGTTTCGCGACGACTTATTTATTTGTACAGAGGCAAACATTGATTCAACATTACGAGAAAATATATTACATACTAAAAAAACTAATTAAAACTTATATTAACAAACGGTGGTTATACCTACTTTGTGAATATTTTTATGTACCAATTGCCCATTGCGATGAATTATTATTGCTTCATTTAGCTTCGCCGGCGAAGTTGATATTACGGTTGGGTTCTGGACGTTAGCTTGAAAATAATTAAAAATCAATACAGTTCGAGACGTGAGCGACCCGCAGCGGACGCGCGAGCTATCGAGGATTCGAGTGACGTCATGGGCTCCTTGCAAAATACCCAGTCTATTGCACTAGAAATTATGTCAATTAAAGCATAAGTATGTCACGCACTCTTTAAACATTTCTATGTTGGTGTCGTGTGATGCGGGTTGTTACGTTCCCTCAAATATGGTTGAGCGAAGCAATGGCTGGGTCATGCGTCATGCTCGTGAAAGGGTGCCACCGGCGGGAATGGGGCTACTTTATGTCTGCCCATCTTAAGATAGAAGTTAGTCGGTATGCATTTTGGAACTTCTCTCATTGTGGAAACACTGCATATATAGCATAGTATTTACTGTATTGTAAATTTGGTTTGAGCAACCAGAAGCAAAAAGAAAAGAGCAACCGCCGAGTTTCTTGCTGGTTCTTCTCGGCAGGAAGGGCATTCTGAACCAGTGGTAGATTCATCGACTATTCAAAAGCACTTGTAAAAGTTTATTTGAATAAAAATATTTCTATTCTATTCTATTCTATTAAAATACTGCAGTTTCATTCTTGAGAAAATTACATTAATACACCCTAGCTAAAACAATTTGCAGACCTGACCTCAGTGCCTGAAGACTAAAGTCTTCGAACAGTGCGTGTTGCCAGTGATGACTTACGGATCCGAGACATAGTCGCTAACTATGGGCCTCATAAGGAGGCTCAGGGTCACTTAGCAAGCGATGGAGAGAGCTATGCTCGGTATATCCCTGCGAGATCAAATCAGAAATGAGGAGATCCGTAAGAGAACTAAAGTCACCGACATAGCTCAGCGAGTCGCGAAACTGAAGTGGAAATGGGCGGGGCACATAGTTCGAAGAGCTGATGGTCGTTGGGGTCCCAAGGTGCTGGAGTGGCGACCCCGCACCGGGAAACGCAGTGTTGGCAGACCCCCCACCAGGTGGACCGACGACATCAAACGAGTCACAGGGAGCCGCTGGATTCAAGCGGCGCAAGACCGAAGCCTGTGAAAGTCCATGCAGGAGACCTTTGTCCAGCATTGGCCGTCTATGGGTTGATAAAGAAGAAGAAGAAGAAAACAATTTGGAAGGAAATTATCTCATTCGCTTTCACGTGCAAAGATAATTTAACTAATAACAATAATATTCCAGTTTTAGAGCGCGCTTGCTTAGAACATGTCTGTTCCCTCTTGCCTTGAAGATACTTAAGACACTAAGAGTTAGCGTTACGGTAAAAAGATCAAAATGTTGGATAGTGGAGGCTTTAGAGATGGTGGTGATGGCATTTACATTGCAAGTATTAGTCAATGGATGATTTTGATGTTTTTAGTTTAATTAATAAAGTATTTAATTAATTGTTGATATTTTAAAAATCGCTCGACCGATTTAGTTAAAATTTATATGACACCACCTGAGCAGTATACCTTTTCAAACAAAAAAAGATGTTTCCAAATCGGTTCAGGCGTCTTTGAGTGATCGGTGAACATACAAAAAAAATACAAAAAGTGTGAGTCGGGCCTCGCTCTTTTAGGGTTCCGTAAACCCCCCTTTATTTTTTAATTTAATTTAATTTTTATTATTTTTAGGGTTCCATACCAAAATGGTAAAAATGGAACCCTTATGGTGAGACTTTCTCCGTGCGTCTGTCCGTCCGTCTGTCACAGTCGATTATTTCAGTAACTATTAAAGCTATCGACATGAAATTTGGCATAGTTGTGTATAATAGTGGCCCAAAAGCATTGAAATAAAGAAAAGTCGAAAATTATTTTTAGTTTTATTAAAAAAAGGGGGAAAATCGGGGGTTTGAAATTTAAAAGTAAAATAACTATATCGAGTGGGGTATCATATGAAAGGCCTTTACTTGTGCATTCTAAAACAGTTTTTTATTTATTTCTATATATATTATTATTTCTATAGTTTTTGAATAATCAGCCAAAATGTCGAAAAAAATACCGTTCCCCCCCCCCCCCCCCCCTTATCTCCGAAGTTTATCAATCGAAAAATCTGAAATAATTATGGTCAATAGAGGTTTATGTATATTTTACATGAAAAATAAAAGCAACGCGAAAATTATTTTAGTTTGATTAAAAAAGGGGGAAAATCGGGGGTTTGAAATTTCAAAGTAAGATAACTATACCGAATGGGGTATCACATGAAAGGCCTTTACTTGTGCATTCTAAAACAGTTTTTTATTTATTTCTAGATATAATAGTTTTTGATTAATCGGCCAAAATGTCGAAAAAAATACCGTTCCCCCCCCCTTATCTCCGAAGTTTACCAATCGAAAAATCTAAAATAATTATGGTCAATAGAGGTTTATGTATATTTTACATGAAAAATAAAATCAACGTGAAAATTATTTTAGTTTGACTAAAAAAGGGGGAAAATCGGGGGTTTGAAATTTCAAAGTAAGATAACTATACCGAGTGGGGTATCACATGAAAGGCCTTTACTTGTGCATTCTAAAACAGTTTTTTATTTATTTCTAGATATAATAGTTTTTGATTAATCGGCCAAAATGTCGAAAAAAATACCGTTCCCCCCCCCCCCACTTATCTCCGAAGTTTACCCATCGAAAAATCTGAAATAATTATGTTCAATAGTGGTTTATGTATATTTTACAGGAAAAATAAAACCAACGCTCTAACTAGCATAAGTTTTTTTATATCTATATATATATAAAAGAAAGTGGTGTTACACTATTTATAACTCAAGAACGGATGAACCGATTTGGCTCAAAATTGGTGGAGAGGTAGCTTAGAACCAGGAGACGGACATAGGATACTTTTTTTCCCGTTCGACCGCGTTTCCGTCAAGTCAATATAAAACCTGGTATAACAAAAATGCATCTGACATGGAATAAAAAAACGAAAATGACAGTGGAAGAACAAAACGTAAATGACAGCTAAACGTAATTTTGTATTTGGTTAATTATGGTAAAAATAATTATAAAAATTATAGTTTAACGTAATTGATTATATCATCAGTAATATGTTTTCTCTTTGAATCATCATTAACAATGCCGCGAGCAAGACGATCAAATGTTTCCTGCTACGGATTGAAGTGATTTATTGGATAGGTATAGTTGAGAACCTGGAGGGTGACAAAGATTTCCCGCGGGATGTTATGAACTAAATCCACGCAGACGAAGTCGCGGGCATCAGCTAGTTAACAATAAACCTCTACAAACAAAGTTAACGATAATTATGCAAATTAATATAATATTATCGTTTTACTTTTACTTTTGGAGTATGGAACCCTCGGTGCGCGAGTCCGACTCGCACTTGACCGGTTTATTTGTTATAGCGGCAATAGAAATACACACTCTGTGAAAATTTCAACTGTCTACCTATTACGGTTTACGAGATACAGCCCGCTGACAGACGGACGGACGGACAGCGGAGGCTTAGTAATAGGGTCCTGTTGGCACCCTTTGGGTACGGAATCCTAAAAAAGATTCTGACGAAATGATAACCTCCTCCTTTTTCAAAGTCGATTAAAAATATATTATAATACTTCAGTTACCAAAACCATAGCTATTTTGGTATTTGCTACAACTAAACCTCGACAATCATTAACGATTTGATCGTAAACTGCAGTGGTAGCAATACCTTTTATTTTAATGGAATTTTCTAACCCATTATTCAAAAGTGGATTACCAAACGTTCTCCCTAAAACAAAAATAGGATGTAAATTGTAGTCAGCAACATTATCCACGCATGCAGCGTGACCTGTTTTATTTTTAACAGTCTCATTTCCACGGCTGAACGCATCCAACTGAAATATTTTGCCGCGTGAGTGACCACAGGGGATGGTTTTTCCAGTATGTTACGTGATTGGAGGCGAACCAGCAGGGACAGGCGACTTTGTACTTAACGTGCACTCGGTTAAGCCGAAAGTCGATACAATTCACTTAGAGACGTCGTCATTCGTTGTAGTTGTTTGCAATCTGGACACTGTTTTTTGACCGCTGCTGGAATAACTGAAGTAGCAAATTAACAACCCATCAACGGCTCACTACTGAGCGCATGTCTCCTCTCAGAAAAGGGTTACATAAGGGTTACACCACGCTGGCCCAATGCGAATTGGCGGACTTCACACACCTTCAAGAACATTATGAAGAACTCTCAGGTGTGCAGGTTTTCTCACGATGTTTTCCTTCACCGTTGAAGCAAGTGAAGTAATTGCTTAAACAAACTTGACTCCGAAAAGTCAGAGGTGCGTACCCGGGATCGAACCTGCGACCCCCCGAATAGGAGACCACAGTCCTAACCACTAGGCTATCACTGCTTCAACTGAAGTATACTATGCATTTATTTTTATTATTATGATGTTTTCCATGTTTCTCAGAATTTTGGTGCTACTTCTTATTCAAAATCGTAACAGTGAAAATGAGTTTACGCAATATATTTTTGTTGCCTAAGATATTATTAATTTTATCAATTTTCCAGTAAGTAATTTCAATAATATCATCCACAAATAACTGAAAATGATAATTTAATATAAAAAAATCTTTTTACATCTCTCATATTCGGTAAGTAGGTCCTTATTACCCCCAAATGGGGCTTGTACGTGACCAATTAGCGCTCTAGGGTAATAATGTAGCTAGAAAAGCCCTAGGGCGGTAAGTAATTAAAAAAAACTCTTCACTCTTTCAAAAAGTTCGCGTACATCTATGACAAAAGAGGTCGCTTCGCTATTCAGCCTTGTCTTTGTATGAGTATAATAGTCATCAATTTTAAATATCGAACGGCGAAGCTCAATTTCGTTCTTGGAAAAAAAAATTTAAAAAAAAGATGAAAAAAGGCAGTAATAGAAAACTTTTACTTTAAATATTGTTTGCTTTTGGGATTTTTTTATAATTACATGCTAATTAGGAAAAAACATGAGTTCTGCAAGTGATGAAGATATAAGCTGCACTCCCAATTCAATGAAAATGGAAGCTGAAGCAGCAATTAACAATATTTTGCCTGAAAGTTCTAAGGAGAGATATTTGAAAACTTACGACGAGTTCATGAAGTGGCGAAAAGAAAAACGAGTAAAGTCTTTATCTGAGACTGTATTCTTAACATACTTTAGTGAGCTATCAAAAAAGCTGCAGCCATCTAGTTTGTGGTGCATTTTTTCAATGTTAAAAGCAACTATGAGTACTAAACACGACATCAATATCAAGAACTTTTCAAAATTTAAAATGTTATATTCTTGTAATGCCGGTTTTTTCTACTTACCTCACAATCGAGATATAAAGCAGAGTAGTTAGCTCGGGTGTAAACATCAATTGCAGCCCGAGATATTTAGGCGCACGAGCGCAGCGAGGGCGCCTATAGTTCGAGGATGCCTTACAGCCCTTGGCTACTAATCTACTATTAAACAACCCACTTCAAACACACACACACACACACACGCACACGCACACGCACACGCACACGCACGCGCACGCGCACGCGCACGCGCACGCGCACGCGCACGCGCACGCGCACGCGCACGCGCACGCGCACGCGCACGCGCACGCGCACGCGCACGCGCACGCGCACGCGCACGCGCACGCGCGCGCGCGCGCACGCACGCACGCACGCACGCACGCACGCACGCACGCACGCACGCACGCACGCACACACGCACACACACACACACACACACACACACACACACACACACACACACACACACACACACACACACACACACACACACACACACACACACACACACACACACACACACACACACACACACACACACACACACACACACACACACACACACACACACACACACACACACACACACAGACTAGCTGGGGATCCTATACCCTTTCCAACAAAAAAGAATTTTCCAAATCGGTTCAGGGATCTTCGAGTAATCGGTGAACATAGACAAAAAAAATCCGACAAATTTATAACCTCCTCCTTTTTTGAAATCGGTTAAAAACCAGGATGACAACCAAAAAAATTATTATACCTACAAAAGATTGATCAAGTGATATTGTCGTTGGAATCAAGAAAACGTTTTCTTAGACGAAGTTCCTGATACCTTATCAGACACCACACACCCACTGGCCAACAACTGAGCCAAATGGTTCATCAAAGGCATGTACGTACAACCTAATGACGCAAGTAATGGAATCTCACCCGAACCCTCCCGGGACAAAAAGGGATCAGGCTCCAATTACCCATTCGCTATCTGCCCCGGGACAAAAAAGGGACGGGGACAAAAAGACCCGTGATAATGGTGCTCGCCTATGGATAGACTGACGTTTTAGATTTAAGTCCGGTCGGATAAGGGTGGGGGCAATTATGTAAATCAAAGATCGTGTTGATGGTGTAAAGATGATTTTATATTTGGAGTGGAATTTTGGTTTTACGCTTGTGTAAACTTGTGGGGAAAAGGGTTGGTTTTATCAGATATTTGTTGACTGTTGTTGAGAAGTTTATCGCTCACAAAAACAATAGCTACTCGTGGCTCATCCTTACAAAAATAGGTTTACAATAAAAATAAAAATTAGACTTAGTTTTTTCTGATCTTAATAATATGACCATAGAATACTAGCTCTTGCCCGCGACTTCGTATGCATGGAGTTAGGTCTGTTTTTTTTTCAGAATAAAAGACCTAGCTTTAAGTCGCACTCAAAGCCCAAAGGCCTCGAAAAAAATCACGTTGATCCATTGCTCTGCGTCTGGGTGATTGAAGGGAAAACCAACAAACAAACACACTTTTACATTAATTATACCATTAGTAAAGAAATTAGTAAGGATTGTTTATTTAAAATCTCAAAAAAATGTCATCACTATCACTAATTTTTCTATCACAGGAAGGAATCTATAGGAAACCATATTATCAGGATCGGTAGTCGCTTTGCACACTACCGTAGCAACCATTAATATTTTACATTTGCAATCAAACTACGATATATATTATGTTGCCGCATTTATGGAGCTATTGTTTGTAGGAAGTAAGCTAACTATATTAAATCTATGATTATCATGTCAAAATCTCATGTTTAGAACACAATGCGGTCATAAAGTTGATGTTGTAACTATGACCATTTACCCCTCCAACTTTATGCCCGTGTCTGCGAAGTCATAACTTTGCACCAAAGTTAGTGAGAGTAGTCATAACTAGTGCAGCGGCAATGCAAGTTCTTGTGCAGTTTCATCGGAAGCCGTGATGGTGATATTACTCCTGTACAGTTAATTGTGTGTATGTGAACTGTTAACTAAGACCAGAAGATATTCTGAGCTACGGGAACTAGACATCACAGAGTAACAGTATAGTAAATCTTCGGCCTAGCGAAATTGCGAGCGGGATTGCTTATTATTGAAGTAAAACTTGTTGTGAGGAGATGGTAAATAGTAGATTATTAACCAAGGGGATAAAGCAGTGTCTTCTGTCGCGGGTGACGATTTAAATCGCGAGCGTAACGAAGGACTCGAGGTTTACTCCCGAGCGTAGCGAGGGTGTTAAAAACTTAAATCTCGAGCGAAGCGAGGGATTTAAGACGAGTCCTGAGTGTAGCGAGGGATTTAAGTACACCCAAGACTAAGACAGCTTTATCACCGAGGAAAATACTCTACTTTTCGTACCATTTGCGAAAAAATTAACACAATAATAATATGAAATAAGTATTTATTAAAAATAATGACAATTAAAAGTAAAAGTTAACATTCGAAACATTGGTCCAATTATTGATAGAGAGAGTTACATTTTTGTTTCGTACATTTATATTGTTGATGAGTTGATTTGAGTATTTCTCTGTTCTTGCGTCTGAGCATTTTGCACTGATGGAATCCGACAATTCACTGTCACTGTCGCTTTGATTTAACATCGTAACGTGTTTTTAGAACATTAACTTATTTATAAAAATAAATTAAAATAAACTTAACGTTTATGTATTTGAAGAAAACAGAAACGCGGCAAATTCCTAGACTAATATTTTTTTGTCGGAAAAGTAAAGGCATCAAGCTCATACGGCCTCGTCGGTTTTCGTAATTTTATTTAATAATCATAACTGCATAATAAATGCGTATTCCTTTTTCAAAAAGATGTTTATTGCTTTATATACAAACTCAATGGTGTAAACACAGATTTAGTTCGGTATAAATTTCGGTAAGTATTCCAAATTTAAATCACATTCTCCCCCTAGAGGATGAATGAAATTCAGTACAATTTTCTTTCCCTGTTTTTAACAGATTAAAAATGACTATTATTATGTTCGTTTTTTGTGGCACAGAATGTCACTTTTTTGAGCAAGTGGTACGAAAATATAATTATTACTCATAAAAATGCTCGCTATGCAAATGGTTACAGGATGAATAGCATGTTCTTTAAAAATCATTCTCTTTTTTCCCGCATGTAAACAGCAGATAAACGTAAACCTAGTTTTTTTTAAATATTTTTAAGTTTATTAGAAGTTTATCACTTAGCCATATTTTCAAACCTATGGTTGTCTATCTGATACATTTTTGCATCTCTACCACTGAATCGATCTTGAGATTCTTATGCGTTATACACAGAGATTAGCTTAGGTATTTCCTGGAAACCTTGCCTTGAGTTGTCATAAGATTTGCTAATAAATTCGAAGACATCTACTTATTACTTACTTACATAATATTCATTTCACGTTACCTGATGTGACAATTTATAATCGTATAGTCGCACACGGTTAATTGGCTCCTACATCATACCGGAACGTTAATTCGCTTAGCAGCGTGGTGCGGCTTTACCAGTTGCTAACTGGGTAAACTAACCGCTGCTTTGCATGGGTTAGTTAGGCCTAATATTAAGGGTTAACAACGTTTCCAACGCGATTAAAATTATTCCTATGACAAGCAAATGTATAGGGTTTTTGAACTACTATCAGTTTTGTCCCATCAGTTGCTAATGTGAAAATGGTTAAGTCGATGAATGTTTTCATGAGAAATCCTTATTAAAATTATTATTTACTAGATGATTCCCGCGACTTCGTCCGCGTGGATTTGGTTTTAAAAAATCTCGTGGGAATTTTTTGATTTTCCAATATAAAAAGTATCCTATGTCACTTTCCAGGTCCTCAACTATGCCCATGCAAAAAATCAAGTCAATTCATTGCTCTGTTGCGGCATGATTGAAGGACAAATCAACAAAAAAACACACTTTCGCATTTATAATATTAAGTAAGATGTGAAAGTGTGTTTGTTAGTTTTTTCTTAATCGCGTAGCAACGGAGTAACAGATTTTTTCTTGCATGGGTTCGCATGGGATTTTTAAATACCAGCTCCTCGCGGAGGAAGGACGAGGATTCCTGCGATCGCCTTCACCAGTGAGGCAGAAAGACGACCATAGCGACGACGACAACGCGAGACCCACTTGCCCAGGCAACAGCTCGGCGTGTGGCGGCGACCCACTCGCAGAAATGAACGTGCGCTAGCGAACAGTACCAACATAAAAAAAAATAATTTTCTGTAATCTCTCAAGGACTTGAGGCGAACTCGGTAGGTGCGAAGGAGAAAAACACTTTAGAGTAAGATAAATAGGAGCCGCCATTTTAAAATTAGCGCACTTTTCTTAAAAAAAAAATCTCGAAGTTGCGCCAGCCTGTGCGCAACTAGGTACCAGATTCTATTCTATTATAGGCAATATGGAGTTCGACGTTTGGTTGATTATACGGGTCTGCCCGCGAAATTCAAATTTAATTTGGGTTTTCGCAATTTGTAAACTAATACGACAAAGTAGGCTTATGGCATTCTAATTGCGCCACTGCACAATGGCAGTATCATCTTCACAGGTTTATATGAAAATCTTTACTTGAAAGTGTCCATTTTAAGAAATTAGTCAGAATATCGAGTTGGACGTGAGTTACTCACGAGTCACTCACAGATAGAAAAGTCCCAGTCCACAAAGATACACAAACACATTCGTATACGAATCAGTGTTGCCAGTGGCAGATAGTCAAATGTAACATGCGACAGCTCCAAAAGTAACATTTTCACGAGAAAAGTAACATTGCCTTATTTTATGCGGAAAACGACGATTCAATAAATATGACAAAAAAGTGAAAGTGTTACTTGGTCGGATTTTAGCTTCTTAAACATAATAAAGTGACTACTAACCACAGCGCAGAGCCACACCCTTATGATGACCCATCTACCGGACATAACATCACTCGCGATGCAGAGACCTCGGACTTGACCCCCAGCCACATGGTCGCATCCCTAGGGGTAGGAGACCTGAGCCGGACCGCTTAAAACCATCACCGGGAAGAACTCTTCCCCGCGCCCCACTTGGGTAAGTATGCAAGTGCCTCGATGCCCCTACGCCTGCTGGCTTCACGACCAGTGAAGACTAGCACGCAGGAGAAGGCAAAAGCTAGTTGTATAATAGCAACAATAACTTCGTACACGCAGATATATTCCGCGTCTGTCGTCTCGCGTTTGGTTTGCTCCAGCCTTCAAAAGCTAGTTGTATAATAGCAACAATAACTTCGTACACGCAGATATATTCCGCGTCTGTCGTCTCGCGTTTGGTTTGCTCCAGCCTTCAAAAGCTAGTTGTATAATAGCAACAATAACTTCGTACACGCAGATATATTCCGCGTCTGTCGTCTCGCGTTTGGTTTGCTCCAGCCTTCAAAAGCTAGTTGTATAATAGCAACAATAACTTCGTACACGCAGATATATTCCGCGTCTGTCGTCTCGCGTTTGGTTTGCTCCAGCCTTCAAAAGCTAGTTGTATAATAGCAACAATAACTTCGTACACGCAGATATATTCCGCGTCTGTCGTCTCGCGTTTGGTTTGCTCCAGCCTTCAAAAGCTAGTTGTACAATAGCAACAATAACTTCGTACACGCAGATATATTCCGCGTCTGTCGTCTCGCGTTTGGTTTGCTCCAGCCTTCAAAAGCTAGTTGTATAATAGCAACAATAACTTCGTACACGCAGATATATTCCGCGTCTGTCGTCTCGCGTTTGGTTTGCTCCAGCCTTCAAAAGCTAGTTGTATAATAGCAACAATAACTTCGTACACGCAGATATATTCCGCGTCTGTCGTCTCGCGTTTGGTTTGCTCCAGCCTTCAAAAGCTAGTTGTATAATAGCAACAATAACTTCGTACACGCAGATATATTCCGCGTCTGTCGTCTCGCGTTTGGTTTGCTCCAGCCTTCAAAAGCTAGTTGTACAATAGCAACAATAACTTCGTACACGCAGATATATTCCGCGTCTGTCGTCTCGCGTTTGGTTTGCTCCAGCCTTCAAAAGCTAGTTGTATAATAGCAACAATAACTTCGTACACGCAGATATATTCCGCGTCTGTCGTCTCGCGTTTGGTTTGCTCCAGCCTTCAAAAGCTAGTTGTATAATAGCAACAATAACTTCGTACACGCAGATATATTCCGCGTCTGTCGTCTCGCGTTTGGTTTGCTCCAGCCTTCAAAAGCTAGTTGTATAATAGCAACAATAACTTCGTACACGCAGATATATTCCGCGTCTGTCGTCTCGCGTTTGGTTTGCTCCAGCCTTCAAAAGCTAGTTGTATAATAGCAACAATAACTTCGTACACGCAGATATATTCCGCGTCTGTCGTCTCGCGTTTGGTTTGCTCCAGCCTTCAAAAGCTAGTTGTATAATAGCAACAATAACTTCGTACACGCAGATATATTCCGCGTCTGTCGTCTCGCGTTTGGTTTGCTCCAGCCTTCAAAAGCGCTCTATAATTTTTGATTTACATAATCTTTAATCCCCCAATTAATTGTTATGATTCTCCCGGAATTTCGCGAGGCGTAAAATATTTGCACATTCATCCGCTTATACGTCGTTAATGGCCTGCTTTATTGATGCATGCTATAATGAGAAGGGGTTGGGGGATCGCGACCTAGTGGATGATGTATAGTAACTTATTTTATTTCAACACAATTAATTCAAACTTGCTATTATTAACTTTTTTAGAACGTTCTAATGTTCAACCCTTCGTCTACATGGCTCTTGACTGGTCTTTTTTGAAATTTCGTGGGAACTCTTACTTTTCTCTGAATTGAAGTACTCTATATCGTTTTCCACTTTATTTTTCTTTTCTTTTCTACCATCGAGAAGTGTCAACAAAATAAGTTACGAAGCCT
Organism: Oeneis ivallda; assembly: GCA_029955525.1. NCBI lineage: Eukaryota > Metazoa > Arthropoda > Insecta > Lepidoptera > Nymphalidae > Oeneis > Oeneis ivallda. The sequence continues at coordinate 23,842,711 of JARPMR010000020.1, forward strand.
GTTGCCATAATAGTCTGATATCACAAAGTTTTTATCAAATTGTTAAATTCCAAGTAGGTATAATTTACGTGTTTATTTGATAAGTTTAGTAATATAACTTTCTGTTATGAGCAGAATTATTTCAATATACTAATTAATTTATGTATAAAATATAATTTAAAACTCATGAGTTCCTTCTTGGAAAAACGCAGTATTACACCATTAAAATGTAGCTATGCCATCTTGACAAATTATATTATTATTGTTTCTTTTGAAGACCTTTTTTTATATTATAAATACGAAAATGTTTGTTTGTTGGTTCCTTAATCACGCAGCAACGGTGCAACATGATTTTTTTAAGCGTGTATTTTTTTTGCATTTTTAAAAACCAAACTCCACGCGGACAAAGACACGGGCAAAAGTTACTTGTAAAAGCGTATACACACTTGTTTTCTGGACGTAGAAAATGCGTACAATAATGTGACTGTTGAAAGTGTGGTCACGACCCTTGATGAGATTGGTGTAGGTAAGCAAATTTGTATATACTTTTGGATGTTTCTCATCGAGAGACATTTAAAAATTGAGGTAGGTGCTGACGCTAAACATATTTGTAGATGGACTAATAAAGGCTTAGCACAAGGCGATCCTGTATCCCCTTTATTATTTAATATTGTTACAGCCAAAATATGTAGACAAATCCAATCCGTATATATTTCACAATACGCTGATGATTTTGTAATTTATGTGAGTAGTAACAGTCTTATAGACTGTGCTAGTAAAATTCAAGCAGCTCTGAATTCTATTGTTATTTTACTGGATAACATTGGCTTGAATTTGTCTGCAAATAAATCTAACTATTTGGTTTTTAGTAGAGGTGTACGAAGGCAACAAGTTGTATTATCTATAAATAATATAGAATTACGTAGATCTGATTGTGTTAGGTATTTGGGATTTTGGCTTGATTGCTCCTTGCGATGGAGAAGAAACATAAATGAGATTTGTGAGAAATGTTCGAAATTTTTGAACTTGCTCAAAGTTTTGGCTGGACCATCATGGGGGATGCATCCAAAACATTTACGGCGTTTGTATATCTTCATCGTAAGAAGTAGACTCGATTTCGGGAGCTTTTTATTTGATAATAGTGTTAATGCTAACAATAAGAATAATAGGTAGTTTTATAAAAAGTACACCAATACACGTGATGGAGTGTGAAACTGGTGTTACTCCATTATATCTAAGAAGAAGATATCTTGGCATTAAATACTGCTTGAAAGCGAAATCTACCAGTAATAATCAAACTTTATTATTATTAAATGAGCTACATAACTATTGCCAGGGTACATACTGGAGCAGAAAAAACAACCTTTACTTGTTACGATTTACAATGAATTAAAAGATGAAACTGTGTCTACGTCTTACCCTATTGAAATCTATTCCTTAGACGTTTGGACGACTAAAATTAGAACTAGTGGTTCGCCCCGAACTGAGACCTCGCGGTAACGGTATCCCATGATTATTCATTCAATCGATACATGATAACCAAAACTGACATTATTATTATGCCCGTTTTCACCAAACATACCTAAATCATCCCCTAAGTAGGAGTCTCTTAACGTAGGTAGCTCCTAAATACAATCCTAAGTCCTAACATCCGTCCCAATATCCTTTTAGGTGTCCCGTACAGGATCGTGATAAATAAGTTGACAGAAAACATCAATCACCTAACTTATAGGTAGCCCGTAAAGGTTAGGGAACGTTAGTGAAAACATTGAATTATTATGTAGGTACTAACGAGTGAAACCGGGTTACGGGCATCTGTACAAATCGTCATCTATCGACGCGAATAGAAAATATACAATATTTACCTAAAATTTAACTAAAAAATAATTTTAATTGAATAATATGGTACAAAAAAAATTACAATACAATTATTGTATTATAATAAGTAACTAAATAATAATGGTCGACGCAAAACTGTTTTTGGGATAGGTCGTTAGTCGTAACTCGTAGTTCCATGGGAATAGTTACTGACTGCGCCATCTATTAGCATTATTGTGAAGCTATGTTGATGCTATATGAATTACTGATGTACATTAAAAATTAAATAATCTCGTTTCTTTATAATATTCATATAATTTTAGTATTTGTTGTTCAAGTACAGGATATAAGTGACCTAAAAACATAAAATCAGTTTGAAAATCCATAGCGGATTTTCCTAGAGAGCGTCTTCAAGCGAGCGTATAAAATCGCCACTTTGAAAGCCCCCCATTTCGTCAATTTTAAGGGAAAAATTAAAAAAAAAATATTTTGTACTCAGTTCAAAATTATCTTTAAAATGATACGTAACAATTTTATGTAACGCGATATTTTTTTTTTTACTTCGCATTCGCTTCTATGAGAGCCCCCCTGAAATAAAGATTTTTATAACTTTTTAAGCCATTTTCGGCTGGAGGCCATCGGTTTACATATTATATCTAAATTTGAAGTAATTACGTTCAGTAATTCAAAAGTTATAAGGCTCTGACAGACGGACGGACGGACGGACGGACGGACAAGTGCAAATCGCTCTAGTTAACTCAAAGACCTTCGCTTCGCTCGGTCGATTAAAAATGTTTTAGTGGATAGTCTCTCAAGTGCGAATACGCCAAAAACGAATTTTGATTTGCATATTAAATTTAATATTTTGGAGGAATTACATGTTAAGTATCAAGGGTGGCATCAACTTTATACGGATGGATCGAAAACTGTTCAGGGTTCAGGGGCAGCTTATTATGATCCGAAACAAAAGACATATGGAAAGTTTAGGACAAATTCTAATGTTTCGATAATGACTGCAGAACTCTTAGGAATTTTTGAAGCTTTAAAATACGTTAATACTATACAAGAAACCAGAATAGTTATTCTTACTGATAGTCGAAGTGCCATTCAGCATTTAGCTCGATGCGCCTCTGGCCACAGAGGTGTTGTGATAGCTTTTTCCATTCTTAAAATGCTGAATGACCTTCAATCTAGGGATGTAAATATAAAGATTCAATGGATTCCTTCTCACATTGGTCTTGTTGGAAATGAATGTGTGGATAATTTGGCTAAGTCTGCAATAGAAGAAGGCATTGATGTAACAGTAACACTGTCCTTTTCTGAAATATTACCAAAGTTCAAAAAATCTTGTTTTAGTCTGTGGAAAAATCACTTTGACATCAAGTCGGTTGAAAAAGGAATATGGTATAAAAGCATTCAAAATATGCCTTCTATTGTTCCTTGGTTCATTTATTCTCGATTAAACCGTCCTTATACAGTTGCTGCTTTTCGATTACGGTCTGGACACGTTCCATTGAGAAAGTTTGCATACTTAATGAAAAAAGTAGATTCACCAAATTGTTTATCGTGTGGTAAGCTGGAAGATATGCAACATTTATTAATGGAATGTGTTCATAATAGTGATTTGAGAGAACATGCTCTGTCTCTATTAAATCTCAAAAAGTATGATATTGGGATTTTGAATAGCATTTTGGCTGAGCCGGATGACCGTTCAGCCAGAATTCTATTTAATTTTTATATAAAATGTATGAAAAATAGATTGTCAAATGATACTTTTTGAGCAACAGGTATTGGAAATATTAATTGTAATATAACTAAGTATAAATTGTTAATTATGTAGTAAGTATTAAATTTTGTTTTGAAAGTATATGTTACATGTACGATAGGGCTGACATATACTTTATATTGTATAAAAGCCCTTTACAATAAATAAAGATTTAAAAAAAAAAAAAAGCGTATACACGTGTAAGCGTGTAAACCTTATGTTTTGTGTTGGTTATATACTCAAGTCAGAAACCGTCAAACCTAACCATTCTGCTATGTTTGATAAGAAAGGTTTGGTTTAAATGACTCGCTAACACACTATTCTGATACTAAAATAGCGGTGTCTTAACTCAAAGTGAGCCTTTCACAAGGTGTGATGTAGCTCAGGAACACTTAATCACAAGCTGCGTACACACAACAGGATGCGCAGCGTCGCGACGGCGGGAAGCGAGCGCGGAGAATGGCGCAACTTGAGTCTGAGTTACTGCAGCAATTAAAATGCAAGCTATTATGGCAGTAACTAATTGCGCCCCGGCGAGGCCTTGGTTTGCGCTTTGTTTAACGAAATGATTTCGAGCATTTGACTAATTCCATCGTTTGGATTCGCAGATGTTTCGGTTTGAGGTTGGGGCAGGTGCTGTTTTGTGTCGACAAGAACTCGGGTTAAACGGCCCTTTGATGATTTACAAGTTCCTGGTTGCGAAAGGGTGGTGTAATATCTTAACTGTAAGATACTGCATCGATTGGACTAGTTATAATTCAAATTCTAATTCAAAATTATTTATTTCACGTAGGTCAACCTGTGTCCTGTGGCTCTTATGACAAGTCATGACTCTACCACCGGTTCGGAAAGCGGATTCTGCTGAGAATTTGAGAGCTTAAGTTGGAAGCAATATTCACAAAGGTCACAAACGTCGTCCAGTTAAGATGACTTTTTTTGACTGTCAAGTTGACGTGTGCCTCCGTGCCATGGAGAGCACGTCAAACCCTGGTTAATACTTTAAATTCGAAACCACATTCTAAGTTAAGCTGTCAAATTAATATATACAATTTTCTTACACAATCTAACGTCTGGTAACTCACCACAATTTATCCCAAGAAGTCCTGTAGGTACCTTGATCATTTAACTAGCTTTTGATTTCGTTTAGATTTCGTTTTTATAAATTCCTCGGGAACCCTCTGTTATCTGGGATAAAGAGTAGCCTATATCACCCTCCAAGTCCTCAACTATCCCCAAAGGAATTAAGTATTTGATTTAACGGGATAAAAAAGAAGCTTTTGTCACTCTCCAGGTCCTCAAATAGGTATACCATACAAATCACGTCTATCAGTAGCTCTATTGTGGCTTGATTGAGGACAAACTAACAGAGCATCAAAAAAAACTTACATAACTCAGTTATAATACGTTGTTGTTGTTACGTTCCCTCAAATATGGTCGAGTGAAGCAACGGCTGGATCATGCGTCATGCTCGTGAACGGGTGCCACCTACGGGAATGGCGCTACTTTGTGTCTGCCCGTCTTAACATGAATTGAATTGTAGTACTTTTCTTTTTTTTTTGAACTTCCCCTCATTGTGGAAATATTATATTTTATTCTAACAAAGTTGCATAGGTTAAATCGGCTTGGCATCCAGCTGCCCACAAGATAGTATAAAAACTTATTACAATGTAAAAGCTTCATAATAATATTGTAAAATGATTATTTTGAAAAGAGCAACTGCTGAGTTTCTTGCCGGCTCTTCTCAGCAGAATCCGCTTTCCGAAGCGGTGGTAGAATCATGACTTGTCATAAGAGCCCATAAGAGCCACAGGTTGGCCTACGTGAAATAAATAATTTTGAATTTTTTGAATTTAATAATATAAGCAAGGATGTTTGGTCGGTGGACTCCGTCTTGAGTCACATAACGTCTCAGCCTTAGATAAAGAAAGAGATCTCAGCTAGACCGCAATCCCTGCAGCCACTTAGTACACAGTAAGTTCACTAAGACTTCAGCAAAGTAAGTTCACTAAGACTTCAGCAAATGTGTTACAATAATAGAATAGAATAGAATAAAATAGAAATATTTTTTATTCAAATAAACTTTTACAAGTGCTTTTGAATAGTCGATGAATCTACCACTGGTTCGGAATGCCCTTCCTGCCGAGAAGAACCAGCAAGAAACTCGACGGTTGCTCTTTTCAAAACAAATTTACAATACAGTAAATACTATGCCATATATGCAGTGTTTCCACAATGAGGGAAGTTCCAAAATGCATACCGACTAACTTCTATCTTAAATGGGCAGACATAAAGTAGCCCCATTCCCGCCGGTGGCACCCGTTCACGAGCATGACGCATGACCCAGCCATTGCTTCGCTCAACCATATTTTAAAGAAAGAGATCTCAGCTAGACCGTAATCCCTGCAGCCACTTAGTACACAGTACGTTCACTGCGACTTCAGCAAATGTGTTACAATAATAATTCAGTTGAACGCGTTGCTATGATCATTCACACTTCCGACGCCATTCTGCGAGTTGCGAGCCGGCGAGTGCAGCGCAACTTGGAGCACAATTATGTTCGCGGGAGTTGTTGTTAGTTACTTGGCAGTTACTTGGTAGTTTCCATCGGTTAAGCCAGTCGGCTGTGATGCTCCGTGCACGTGAACTGTCAACTAATGCCCAAGTTCTGGATGCCGCACATTAGTGCGCATTTCACGAACTTGCTTTACATTTAAATTAGAGCTTTAGAGAGTAGCTTTTGCTATGTCACTGCGAACGCGTCACAGATTTTAGTGCATTTGATTTGTTAGTTTGTCCATCAATCACGCTGCAACAGAGCTACGGATCGACGTGATTTTTTGCATGGGTATAGTTGAGGACCTGGAGAGTGACATAGGCTACTCTTTATTCCGGAAAATCAAAAAGTTTCCGAGGGAGTTTAAAATCTAAATCCACGTGGACGAAGTCGTGGGCATTAGCTAGTTTTATAATATTAGAATCACTGGTACCCACGAGTACTTGGACCCATATGCTTCTGAGATAATTATTTGTTCTTCAATATGACAGTTCATATCGAGGATTGTGCTGTTTAAGGAATGTTAATCCAAATGGTGGCTTTTGGTCTCTTTTGACCTACTCGAAAATTGAATGCAAGATGGGACCCAGTATACAGTGAAACCACTCGTGCATGAAAAATGTACATACTTGCATAATAATAAGATCAAGCTCATGTTGGCGGTATGGTCGTACGTTGGAAATAAGAAACATTTTTATGACAAGCACTTTCAAATTCCATTTCATAAAAATGTCGGGAATTTTTATTATAAAAATGTGCACACCTGCAAATTGTAACGCAAACTGTCCGTAGCTTCCTTTAGTCCGTAGTTAGCTTTTATTGTTGCAACAATAGAATCTAAATTACAACGGAATCACTTAAATCCAGCGCAGAACCATGTACTTACGAGTACCTACTTCCGAATCTCATGGAAGTAAAATTTTATTGTAGCGAGTACTTCGCTACAAAGTTTTGAGAAGTTGTTAACGGATTATGATTCGTAATAAACAAAGTAGCTTAATAATAATCGTTTAGACAGAGTTAGCTGAATAGAGTTAGAATTGCTGAGGATTTAACAATATTTATGGCTAATCATTTATCAAAAAATCCTGAACATAACTCTTCCTGCAGACCATTCGTCTGCGTAAGGTAAAGTTATAGCCGAGGAATAATGGTACTACGACAGTTTTTGTATTGAAAATCTGTCAGAAATTCCAATTATTCCTCGGTTAAACCTTACTCGGCGTTTGAAAAATGGTCCTTATGTTTTTTAAATGCTATAAGGCGATATGAAATATTAAGCTATTGCATAGCTTTTATCGCGGGCTTTGAACTAGGATCAACAGTTTGAGCGCGGTGACCGAATCAAGAAATTCCGTAACGAAAAAAACCTAACACCATCGTTCAGTAAGCGTTCAACATTTTAAAGGTTCTCAAGTAGCTCTATTTGGCGCAGGGGGCGAGCGGCCGCTTTCTTTACCGTATGGTGTATGATGTCGCAGGTTCGAATCTCACTCGCGAAGTAGTGACAGTGCGCTTTTCTTGTTTGTTTGTTTTTTAATTATTATTTTGCATAATTTTTATTATGCAAAAAAAATATTGCATAAATATTATAATTGCATAAATTGATAAAAATGCTATGCAATAGCTTTACCGCGGCAGTCCCCGAGTGCCTCTTAATTTTTTTTTACTACGGTACGTTATTAGGTAATTGCGTCCACTGCGTTCTATTGAACAGCATTATAAGAATGAGAGGCTTTATATTTAAACTGGAAACAAAATGGCGTATAGGAAGGAATCCATTCTCCCTCGTTAAATTAACACGCCTCGTCATTCAAAGTATCAGGCCGATTGGTTCTGCTGCAAAGCCTTTTGTTGTTCGAGGGCTGAATGTTCGTTGCTTTCTACTAGCGGTTTTTTTTTCTGTTTGAGGAGGAAAAAATCCCTACGGACTTCTGCCTTAAGGCAGGGTGTGTCCGACTTGCACGGACTAAAACAACCTCCTCAGGACTTCTAGGTCAGCACGGAACTGCTTTGCATTACTTCGTGCAGACCGTCTACATATTTTCTCTCTTTCTCTTCTCCTCTTTTTCTCTTTCTTCTCTCCTCACCATAATGCCTTTCAGCATTTGTCCATATTTCTGCCAGTCCTCTGCACTAGAGACCATACGTGCGATTAAGTTGCAGGAGTCTACATCGGTACTCGCTCCTTGTGCCACCGATCTCAAGTCCGCGCTACTAGCGGTTCTACTCTACTATAGCGGTTGTAAGTTTAATTCTTACTAGCTGATGCCCGCGACTTCGGTCGCGAAGTTTAAAATTTTATTGAACTCTTTTATTTTCCAGTAAAAGTAGCCATGTCACTCTCCAGCTCCTCAACTAAATCCATGCGAAAAATCACGTTGATCTGTAACTTTGTTGCGACGTGATTGAAGGACAAACCAACAAACACACACTTTCGCATCTTACTAATTTTATAAATGCGAAAGTGTGTTTGTTTGTTGGATCGTCATGATTTTTTGCATGGGTATTGCAGTTGTGGACATGGAGAGTGACATAGGCTATTTTTTATCCCGGAAAAACAAAGAGTTCCCGAGGGATATTAAAAACTATATCCACGAGGACGAAGTCGCGGGCATCAGCTAGTTTATAATATTAGTTGAATAACTACAGAGATAGATAAAACTAAGTAGTATTACAATCTATAAGAACTTTCATTCCAATGCCATGAACTATCAAATAATATTAAGTATTAGATGAATCCCGCGACTTCGTCTGTTGTGTTATCTCCTTGAGCATATAATTTATTTTAATTTTTACTAAGAAACACTGTTTTAATATTAGTTTTTATTAGGTACTCACACTTGCTAACTGACCAATCTAAGTTACACAGAGTAATAAAAACCGGCCAAGTGCGTGTCGGGTCACGCGCAGTGTAGGGTTCCGTAGTTCAAAGTCTCAAATATTATTGCCGACCTAGGATAGTGCTTTTATTTTATTTATTAATATTGTATACATTTTGAGTTCCATGATTTAAATACTATAATATACTACAAAATATGCAACTTACACTATGTGTAATACCTAACTTAGGAAAAACAGATATAACTCCTTAACTAATGAACCCTACTTAGCCGTGATAGTTTTCCTTCAAAATTCATTATATTATATACTACTGCTGTAAATTTTTTCTTGTACCCTATATACAACCATTTAGCTGGCAGAGCGGGGGGGACACTTGACTCTAATAAAATTTTGCACTTTAAAATATCATATTTCACAAACGGTTCTCTGAATTGAAAAATGGTGTTCCCACACCCACAATATTTTTGAAAGACTTATTATAGTCGAGAATAAAAAAATTCATCCCCACTTTACATGTACCGGAGGTACCCTAAAAAAAATTATTTTAAATTTTATTTCACCACTTTGTCGGCGTGATTGATATTTATACCCTTGTCAAATTACAGATTTCTAGTTCCAATAGCCTCTGAGCTAAACCGCGGACAGACAGACAGACAGACAGACGGACGGACGGACATGGCGAAACTATAAGGGTTCCTTGTTTACTACAGAACCCTAAAAACCAAAGACACCTAGACAATCGTAGACAAGCATCAAAGACCATTACATCGTCCGCGTGGATTAAGGTTTTTTGAACCCTTTAATTTTCCGAGATAAATTAATGCAGCCTGTAAATGTTAATCCAGGGTGTTTCAGCGCAAAAACCTTGTCCCGTTGTGATGGAAATGTAGGATCTACAATAATTGCTATTTATACAGTACAGGCGTTTCACGACGCCATACTTAATTTTATATGAAACTAGCTTATGCCCGCGACTTCGTCTGCGTGGGTTTATTTTTAGTTCTGGTCTGGTTCGGGTTTATTTTTAATTGGGTCTGTGGTGCTGTCAAGTTGACATGTCGTAAAATCAGCTGTTTCGATATTAAATTTAATTTTAAAATAGATTTAATTATAATTTACTATTTTAATTATTATAAAAAGTGTTAATTAGTCTTAGATTTACTAATAAGTATCTCCGAAAATCCAACCATCGGTGAAACTCTGTAAAACAAGTCAACTTGATGCTGTGAGGCTTTGACAATTCGACGTGTCCGGCGAGTTCAAAATTTCAACGATTCAAACCCGGGGAGTATTGCTTCTATTTCTTTAATTATTGTTACTTTAAACAGCCCAGTAGTGTACTAGCTAAATTGTCAAACATAATATCACTCTCTACACATTATACGTCCAATCTCGACACCGTCGAGACACGCCTATCCTCACAACGGCAAGAAATTTTCTCACTTTGCTTGACTGGGAGTGGAAGTAAAGTTCAAGAGAACTTGCAGACAACACCAGCATCACCTGCCACATCTCAGGACGCTTAACAGTCCAAGTGCATTACCTACTAACTACTTTATAGCAAGATTCTTAGTACATTAATAAATTGTGAAACTATTATTAACAAAAAAAAAATTTTCTTTTAAAGTTCTAACCAGTCCTCAGTCTGTAAGACTCATAACTGATCTTGTTCACTTCACTCACACAAATTAACCTGTATTTTTCAGGCATAAGAGTTGCACATCTGCATCCACCATGCAAACCAGACGGGCAGCTGCACTCGAACAGCAATAACAACTAAAAAATGCCCTACACGAGTTGAAATTGGTAAAACAACTGAACAAGCAACTATTGAAGGAACAAGAAGACAATGAGAATGAGATACAAGAAATTATTGCCAGGAATTCTCAATTGAAGACCGAGTTGGCCAGCCTGAACGGTGCTCACAATCTGGTGCTAGCGGAACGTGACCAACTTCAGGAGGCAGTCGGCTCATTTAATCAGTGCATACAGACTTATGAGGAAGCTCTGGGGAAAATTACTGTGTTGGAGCATGAATTGAGCAGATCACAAAAAACAATTGATGACCTTCAGTCACAATTGAATAATTATGAAATTCAGCAAACAAATAAATTATATAATGAACTGCTCCCTTCACACTCTACAGCACCAATGGTGACCATTGATCTGACTTGTGACAGTCCCAGTGCTAACAAGCCACTGCCCAAGCAAAATGTAATCCAATTAAATAGCCATAAAAAAATTAAAAAATATATTAGAATTAGTAAATTAATTAAAAAAACCAAAAAGTTGATTAAAATTCAAAAGGCCCATACAAAAAATGTATCTTTACGAAAGGAAAGATTTCATTTACTGCAAAAATTGGATACATGTTGCTCTGCTTTGGCTGATATTAGAGGGAAATATGAATTGGACATTAAAAGCCTAAATGAGGAAATTATATCTTTGAACGAATCCCTAAAGAATGTAACTATGCAATATGAGCTGTCGCAGAAACAGATTGATGAACATTTACTTTCAGCTGATGAGCTGTTAGCCTTAGGCACCTATAACTTGGCTCGTTTTGAGTCAATAACTAATAAATGTCAATGCTCCCATAAGGTGCCTATGGTTACCAAAGATAACGACAGTATACTACTCCCTGACAATTTGGGCAGTTGTCCGGAGCAGTGTACTACAGACACAGATAGTCTGGGCACATGTCCGGAGGAGTGCACTATAAAATGTGCTGCAGAAGTTCCATCAGGCTTGAGCAGAAATCTCTCGGATAACCCTGGAAAACAGACTATTATTATTTCCGATAAGTTAGGTAGAGATTTTGGCTCTTATATTAGCAATTACGTGCAACACTCTGTGATTAATAGATGTTCACCGGGTGCTAGCTTGGACTATCTACTTAATACCTTAAGTGAAGAAAGTTTAGATTGTAATAAAAATGTTATCATTTTGTTTGGGGACAGTCTGAAAGTAAAAAGGTCCCAGATTATTAAATGTATAGAAAAGTTAATATTATTAAGTAACAAAACCAAATGTAAGTTCTATATGTGTGCCTTTCCTTATTCCAGCACACTTACTCAAAAACAAAACCAGCATATACATATGTTAAACCTGACTATGTACAACTTGACATACCATCATAGCGATGCTATTTTTTATTTTGACATAAATAAATTTACATCTAAGTTTACATTGACCAGTGAGAGTATGTATCTTCCGAAAAGATGCAAGCTGCTCATAGCTTCTCTATTAGCATATAATATACATGATTCAGTTACAAGTGTTGTAACAAAGTCTTTTGACTCATATACAAACGGTACTTTAAGTACTAATAATATTACTATTGTTGACTCAAGTAATAGCAAACCTATTGCTTGTTTAAACTAGATAATAAGACAACAGAGAGGCCCTGTGAATTGAACATTGTACATCAAAATATACAGAGCCTCACTGGCAAAGAACTGGAAATTGAACTATTTCTAGAAAAATGTGATACACATGTTTTATGTTTCACCGAACACTGGCTTGTTAGTCAACAGTTACCAGTGTCAATAAAAAATTTTAAAATGTCAAGTGCGTTCACTAGAAGGTCTGCAATCCATGGCAGATCTTTAATTATGGTACATGAAAGTTTAATTAGTAAAGAACGTAAGGATATAGCTGGCCTCTCTGTTGAACGCACTATTGAACTTTCTTGTGTGGAGCTGGAGCGTTTTATTATAGTCTGTGTGTACCGGCCCCCCTCAGGTGATTATAAACAATTTGAAGATATAATGGAGGACGTACTGAAGCGATTGTGTGTGTCCACAAAAAAGGTTATAGTCTGCGGTGATTTCAATGTAAATATTCTAGTGGAGAACTCGATCACTGTCAGTTTTCTAAACTTATTTAAATGTTTTAATCTAAATAACGCTTTTTGTGAACCAACTAGGATCACAGAAGTTTCGGGCACTTGTTTGGATAACATTTTTTGCAGCAGTGATATCGTTATGGATAAATCAATAATTAACAATTTGAGGTCAGATCACTGCGGGCAACAAATTACAATTTCAAACAATGTAAGCAACGACAAAAGAATTGTTAAGTGTCGACCAATAACAGAAAGTAAATTGGCGCGGTTTAAATGTCACATTTCTGACAAACTTCGAACTCTTAGGTATGTAAATGGTAACCCAGATAAACTTTTTACTGGTCTCTTCAAGACAATAGACACTGAATTTAATAAAATATTTAATTTTAAACAAATAAATGTAAATGGTAAATTAAAATTCAGTGAGTGGGCTACCGTAGGTATTTACAAAAGTAGAGATAGACTGTATGAGTTATATGAAGAAAAACAATTTAAGCGGTCTTCAAGTTTTCTTGAAAGCGTGAAAACATACTCTAAGATATTTAAAAACGTATGCATTCACGCAAAAGCAATACATATTAAAGAGAGAATCGTGAAATCCGATAATAAAATAAAAACCACGTGGAATATAGTTAATGAAGAAACGGGTAAAAGTAAATCACGTGATGTTAACTTTGAAATTATTGTTAATAATGATAAAATAACTTCTGACGTGGAGGTTGCAAATACTTTCGAGAATTTTTTTCAGAACATTCCTGTTCTGCTGACTGACTCTCTGAATTCCTCACCTACTGCAGCTCAGAGTTTATTGAGAGGCAACGTCAATGAGTGCAATGTTTTATTTGAATTCAAATTTATCACTACAGCTGACATAATAAAAAATTTTAAGATGTTGAAAATGAAAAAAACTGGTGATTTATGGGGTATGTCTGTAAAAATTATATCTGACAATAAATGACATTGCTCCTTATTTAGCCGTAATTTTTAATGAATGTGTTGCTATGGGTATCTTTCCAAATTTGATGAAACATAGCAAACTCATCCCCCTGTTTAAATCAGGCAACAGAACTGACCTCAATAATTACAGACCTGTATCAATCCTTCCAACACTTAGTAAGATATTTGAAAAAATTATACTTGATCAACTAATGAAGCATTTTAATGTTAATAACTTGCTACACCCCGAACAGTACGGCTTCACGAAGGGTCGAAGCACGACTGATGCTGGTGCAAAGCTACTTGAACATATTTTCGATGCCTGGAAGCGTTCGCAGAATGCTATTGGGGTTTTTTGTGACCTATCTAAGGCGTTTGATTGCGTTGATCACCAAACTCTTTTACTCAAACTTAGTCATTATGGCATAAGAAGCGTTGCACTTGATCTCATTGCCTCTTACCTTAGTGATCGAACACAAAGTGTATGCGTAGGTGACGTGAAGTCGCGGGGTTCATCTACTCTGTTGGGTGTCCCACAGGGCTCTATCCTGGGTCCTTTTCTATTTTTGGTGTATATTAATGACTTACCATATCATGTCCGCGATGCTTGCAATATTGTGTTGTTTGAAGATGATACATCTCTAATATTCAAAACTGACAGAAACAAAGTAAATTTTGACGATGTAAACAATACCTTATCTCAGATATCGCGTTGGTTTACTGTTAATAATTTGCTCTTGAACGCTAAAAAAACTAAGTGTTTAGAATTTATTGTACCAAATGTTAAGAAAATTGACAAAACAATAAAAATAAACGGGGAAAACCTTATAATTGAGAACTCCACAGTTTTTCTCGGGGTGACCTTGGATAGTAAGCTTCAGTGGGACGCTCACATAGAGACATTAGCGGGTAAACTCAGCTCAGCTGCCTATGCTGTCAGAAAAATCAGACAGTTTACCGATGTAGACACGGCTAGGCTGGTCTACTTTGCCTACTTCCATAGTGTAATGTCCTATGGAATCTTATTGTGGGGCGGAGCAGCTCATATTGAAACTATTTTTATATTACAGAAAAGAGCCATTCGATTTATCTATAAACTCGATTCGCGCGTATCTCTTCGTGAAAAGTTTAAAGAGATTGGTATTCTTACGGTAGCTTCACAGTACATTTATAATAATATAGTCTTTGTGAGACAAAATATTCATCTGCATAAACAAAGAGGCAATACACACAATCGACTCATTAGAAATCGTCATAAACTAGAAATTCCATCATGTCGCCTGCGCAAAGTGCAAAAATCCTTTGTGGGGTTGAGCGTACGCTTATATAATATGATTCCGAAGGAATTGCTAGATTTGCCACTGCACAAATTTAAACAATGCGTAAAAACTCACTTACTGAGTCGCGCTTATTACAAAGTTAATGACTTTCTTAATGACAAAGTTGCATGGGATCTTAAAATTAGTGTTTGAATAATAATATTATTCAATTCGATGCTTTGATACGGGTAGACTAAGTATGTCACGCTCTCTTTAAACATTTCTGTGGTGGTGTCGTGTGGTGTGGGTTGTTACGTTCCCTCAAATATGGTCGAGCGAAGCAATGGCTGGATCATGCGTCATGCTCGTGAACGGGTGCCGCCGGCGGGAATGGGGCTACTTTCTGTCTGCCCGTCTTTGACATGAATTGAATTGTAGTACGTTTTGTGGAAATGTCATATTCTATTCTAACAAAGATGCACGGGTTAAATCAGCTTGCCATCCAGCTGCCCACAAGATAGTATAAAAACTTATTACAATGTAATAGCTACTTATTAATATTGTAAAATGATTATTTTGAAAAGAGCAACTGCTGAGTTTCTTGCCGGCTCTTCTCAGCAGAATCCGCTTTCCGAACCGGTGGTAGAATCTTGACGTGTCATAAGAGCCACAGGTTGGCCTACATGAAATAAATAATTTTGAATTTTGAATTGAACCTATGCCACTCTTCAGGCCCTCAACTATACCCATGCAAAAAATCACGTCAATCCGTAGCTCTGTTGCAGCGTGATTGAAGGCCAAACCAACAAACCAACAAACAAACACACTTTCGCATTTTTATTATTAGTATTGTATTGTCATTCGTTTTCTCACCGTAAACGGATCAAGATCATAGCGACTAATTTCTAAAGTTAGTCTTTTATTTGTCCCATTATGTGCCTAAACATACACAGGGTATATCTATCTCCATTCCAAATTTCAGTCAAATCCGTTCAGTGGTTTTTGCGTGAAAGAGTAACCAACACACACACACACACACACACTCACACAAACTTTCTCCTATATATAATATTAGTGTGATATCAAAGAAAATTTCGGTTATCCAAAATAGTTCTGTATTACACAACATTACGGTTGAATATCTTGTTATATCGCCAGGAGTAGCTATTTTACATGAGGGATTATGCGAGGCAGCAAGTGCGAAACTACAATACCTAATGTACCGTGTAATCGCCCCTTAGTTATATATGCTTCAGGGAACGTTATATTAGCGCCGTTAAACCCTAAAATTTTTACACTGAATTTACTTTCAAACAAATTAATTCAAAAACTCAGGACCTGAAAAAAATTGGTTGTCTGTAAAGTTGGTTTACGGACAATAGTTTTACTTGATAACGTCATAAAGAAACATTGATGAATAAATGTGTCACAAGCCAACGCTTGGGCCGATCGTGCCTCTCTATCGCTTGTTCCGTGTTCTCGCTTGCACGCTCAGGCTCAGGCGGAACGTGACACTTTTCGTACGTGCAGCCGGTGTTCATCGATTTATAAGACGTTATCACGTCAAAAGTAATCGCTTCGAAAACTTTTTTATTGCGAAATAGGCTTCCGCTTGATGACAATGAATGATAAAAAGCATTTGCCTAGAAGATGCATATTCACTCTTGCCTATTCACAAAAATTGACGTCCTTTATGTTTAGTACAAGATTTGATACTTTTAACTATAAATAGTAAACAACGATATTACCATCAAAGTAAAATAAACCGAAACCGTATTGAGTTAGAGCTCAATTTCGTGTATATATTCTTATAGGTTTATGTAACGAAAACGCTCCAAATTAGAATCGTCTATATTGAATTTGTGACTTTAAATCAACACTATTATGGTTAATTTTACTTTGATGCTAATATCATCGTTTACTATTAAGATCAAACGAATTAAAACTCGAAATAACCGAACTGAATTAAAAAATGAGAGCCATAACGTTCGACTAGTCGCCAATGACCCCTCTCAGAGACCGGGGAACGATTTCACCATCGTCAAGTAAACTTTCACCGCCGAATTTTGTCAGTTTTTATAGAATAGAAATGATTTTTATTCAAATAAACTTTTTTACAAGTGCTTTTGAATCGTCGATGAGTCTACCACTGGTTCGGAATGCCCTTCCTGCCGTGAAGAACCAGCGAGAAACTCGGCAGTTGCCCTTTTCAAAACAAGCTTACAATATAATAGGTACTATGCTATGTATGCAGTACCGCAAAAACAGAGTACATGGCCTGTAGTGTGGGGGATCACGATACCATCCATGTAGATAACGTGCCCGTTAAAAGATCGGATAAGTTTAAATATCTTGGTTCTGTACTACATGAATCCGGAAGCGTCGACTACGATGTCAAGTCCCGAATCGCCGCAGCCTGGGCCAAGTGGAGGGAGATAACGGCAGTAACCTGTGACCCAAAAGTTCCTGTCCGCCTAAAAGGATTGGTCTACAAGAGCATCATACGTCCTGTAATGCTTTATGGCAGCGAGGCCTGGCCAGCGCTAACGAGACATACCCGCGATCTTCACTCCAATGAAATGAAGATGCTTAGGTGGATGTGTGGTGTTACTCGCTTGAACAGAATTCGCAAAGAGTACATCCGCGGTAGTCTTGGCGTGCGAGATATCGCAGACAAAATGCAAGAGTCTCGGTTGCGTTGGTTTGGCCACTTACTGCGCCGTCCTCGAAACTATGTGGGTCACAGGTGCCTAAATATGCCCGTCCCTGGACAGCGGTCCCGAGGCCGGCCAAAGAAACGGTGGATTGACATAGTACAGGCAGATGCACGTGCCAACGGTCTTCGTAAAGAGCATGCTTTAGATCGTGCAAAGTGGAGGAAACTTAGCAGGAAAGTGGACCCTGGCGTATGCCGGGACAAACGCTAGGAAGAAGAAGAAGAAGAAGAAGATGCTATGTATGCAGTGTTTCCACCATGAGGGGAAGTTCCACAAAAGCATACCTAATTATAATTCAACACATGTTAAGACGGGACAGAAAGATTCGCTCAACCATATTTGAGGGAACGTAACAACCCGCACCAAATGACACCACCACAGAAATGTTTAAAGAGAGTGTGACATACTTAGGCTGCCCATGTTAAGGCATCGAATTTACACTATGCAAGTTGTCAAAACATCAAATTTATTCATCAGTTAGAAAGTAAGTAGGTATGTCTGTTTGTCTATCTGTTACCTTTTTAATATCGAAAAAAATTGGCACAGAAAAAGCTTGTCTGCTTGTTGATAGCCTGCAGAACGTACATTGGATGCTTTTCATTTCGGAAAATCAGAGAGTTCCACGTGACTTTTGCTTAACCTAAATCCATTCAGGTGAAGTTGCAAGCTTTAACTATTCAATCTAAATATATAAAAGGCAAAGGTGACTGACTGACAGACTGACTGGTCTACCAACGCACAGCTCTAACCACTGGACGGATCGGGCTGAAATTTTGCACACAGATAGTTATTATGACGTAGACGTCCGCTAAGAAAGGATTTTTGAAAATTCCAACCCCAAGAGGGTTAAATGGGGGTTGAAAATTTGTATAAAAGTCCGTCATTTATCAAATTATTTTTCATGTAATATCCATGAAACTTTAATTTTTGGGCTTTTGATAAAAAAATAAGAAATACGTGTTTCGCATATTTTGAAAATTCCACCCCCAAAGACTTCAAATAGTTGATGAAAATTTGTTTGTAAGTCCAGATTTTTAAGTTAATTTTCATCAAACTTGGTATTTTGCCTTTCAATTGAAAATAAAGAAGTACGCGTTTGACAGTTTTTAAATGTTCAACTCCCAATGGAGTTAAATAGAGGGTGAATGATTGTTATTGTCTGTCGTTTTTCAACTTAGGTATAAACATGAAACTTGGTATGTTGGCTTTTTACGGAGATACGAATCGCGTTAAGTTGGATTTTAATTACCAATAAAAAACTAACTTAACGTGAGCTAACCAACTGCTAAGAAACCATTTTTGAAAATTCAACCTCTAAGGGGGTAAAATAGGGGTTTGAAAAATCGAACTTAACGTGAGCGAAGCCGCGGGCAAAAGCTAGTATTTAAATAAAACAGTATTTGATTACTTTCTATTCAATAAAGTTTCGCCAACAACTGAGGGACAATATTACCTACAGAGAGATAACAGAAAAGTGTACCCCACTTATCAAATTTTCGACAAATATCTCCAGGCATACGGGTACGCGGCAACAGTTACTAAAAGATGAAGAAATATCTCGTACATAAAACCTCATTTCCCAGCACTCGTAAGAGAAAGGAGCAAAATAAACGGCGAGCGTTACATATAGTCGGTTTATTCGAGAGCTCAATATGGATCCGAGGGAATTCCGAAAACAAATTCGGAGATGGCGATAAATCCAGCAGATTTCCAATATCACTGGCAAATAAACCTCCGCGATATATTATGTGGTGTTTATTCCGCTCCCAATGCGGTCCGAAGCGAAAATCATCTGGCTCTATCTTGCAGGAAATAATTAAATAAGCGATTGCCCCTTGACCCAATCTCGTTTCCATACGTTTATCTGGCTATGTAGTCACGCACACATACACACACACACACACACACACACACACGCTGCTACGCGAGGGATGTCCCTCGCATTGCATGAGAGCTGTGTTTAACAAGTGTTGATTAAAAATTTAAAATACCCCCGATATATGAATGGCCAGACTATGTATGATATACTCAACACCCTATTACCCAGTTTGCATTATTCATCCTCCTTCATCCTCCTTGCATTAGATCCTCCTCTATTATAACTAGCATCTACTCATTGAGACCATTCTAATGAGTGTGTGTGGGGTCGCCACTCCAGCACCTTGGGACCCCAATGACCATCAGCTCACTTCAGTTTCGCGACTTGCTGAGCTGTGTTGGTGACTTTGGTTCTCCTACGGATCTCCTCATTTTTGATTCGATCAGGCAAGGAAGTGTCCTTAGTCCGAGCATAGCTCTCTCCATCGCCCGCTGAACGATCCTGAGCCTACTTATGAGGCCCTTAGTTAGCGACCATGTCTCGGATCCGTAATCAAGTAATAAATGAGCTGATGAACTTCTAACGCCTGTACAGATCTTCATAAATTATAGCTAAGATACATCTCCATCACGTAAGCGTTCAAACAGAAAACCGCATTAAAATCTGTCCATTCGTTAGGGAGCTACGAGGGAACAGAGAGCACAGATATATACGTCAAGTTTATAACACCTCTCTATTTTGTCGGGGGTTGATAAATAGAAGTGGAATTTATAATTTTTAGATTTTTCTGGTCAAGTCTGGCTTTTGGTCGTTAGTTACCACCATATCGTAAAAGACATGCAACCAAGAGATTAAGCGTTCCATACAATCATCATCATCATCATTCGCAACCCATCAACGGCTCACTACTGAGCGCAGGTCTCCTCTCAGAGAAGGGTTACAGGCCATAGTCCACCACGCTGGCTCAATGCGAATTGGCGGACTACAATCCATCCATACAATGCCTCGTAGATTAAAACGGAAAATTGATAAAAATCGAACGGCCGTGCTGAAATCCAATCGGTTGATGGTTCAACCCAGCACCCCACCCGTGAAAGTATCGGATCCACTCCTAACGTAAGCCTAACAAGTCTACTACAAAGTCGATTCATTACTCTGTTGCTACGTGAAGGACAAACCAACGAACAAACACATTTTCACATTAAAACAATTATAATGTTTAAAATACGCCAGTAAATAATATTTTCCATACATTGCTCAGCATAGTATAGCACTATCACAAATATCATTCCACATCTTAAAATGACCTAATATACTCTGGCGTTTAGAATAACATAGCAATGTCCAGTGTTCAAGTTAATAAACGTTCCTAGATACGCCCGAGTTATGTAATCTGAATTCATATACAGATGTTAATTAATATCGACGTTTGTTCATCCATATTAAATGACGTACCCTTGTAAAATAAGTAAACAAATTGAAAGCTAACTGGGCCTTTGCATCTTAATCACACCATCTTATATTGTAATGTGCCGTAATAATTTATACGATCTTTTCCGGAAACCATCAACCTCCATCAATAGCATATCTCACAAGGGTGTAAGTTAAGCTTTGTTTCCCCATCGGCATAATGCGCGCTTTGATCTATGTCTCTCCACGCGTCGCGCGTCGTCGTCAAATTAAGGATGATTGATATGCCCTGCTTAAGGGAGAATACGTATACATGCTGGAGTAGTCCTTTTTTCAAATTATAATAAGTATACTTATAATATGTATTATGTATTTTAACACATAGTCTGTTTAGTGTTATGTTGTATAACCTCTGAAGAATACGCAAATAAACTGCATCTATTCTTGTTGTGTAATACTGTTCTATACTCAAAAAGTTGTTACCACATGGTGATCAACATTTACAATAAACTACCTTCTACACTTACAAATTTGCCATTTATGAGGTTTAAAACAAAATTATACGTGACTGGTTGATTGACAAATGTTACTATTCTGTAAAAGAGTTCCTTGCGTCACATGTTTAACTGCCGCACTCATGAGTCGCTAATCGTTACTTAACGACTTAATCTTGGATTTTAAAAAGTTTCATTCTCAGAAGTTAACGCTTCGTTTGTACATTAATGACAATTCAGTAACAGATTTAATGATAATAAATTAATTAATCATTAAATAATCTATCTATCTATCTA
Source organism: Oeneis ivallda (assembly GCA_029955525.1). Classification (NCBI taxonomy): domain Eukaryota; kingdom Metazoa; phylum Arthropoda; class Insecta; order Lepidoptera; family Nymphalidae; genus Oeneis; species Oeneis ivallda. The sequence goes on from JARPMR010000020.1 coordinate 23,864,450, forward strand.
ATATCTTTAAACGAGCAATTCTTGTATATATATACCTATATATATAATCTGAATCTCGGAAACGGCTCCAACGATTTTCATGAAATTTGGTATGCAGGGGGTTTCGGGGGCGATAAATCGATCTAGCTAGGTTTCATTTTTAGAAAAGGTCATTTTATCCGTTTTTTCAGGCAATGAAAAACCCCTTACAATATCATTAGAATACGAAGGTAAATTTCGCCATCATTTATGAATTTCCGATAGCTCGGTAAGTCGGGCGGTCCCGAAACCAGAAGACGCCGCGCCGCCGGTTCGAGTCCAAGACGATTATATATTTTCCTCTATGAATTTTATTATTATTATTTTTTTTTTTTAATATTATAATTTCCAAAAAACACGATTTACCAAAAAAAACCGAGCAAAGCTCGGTCACCCAGATGTTATAATTTAATACATGCGGCTGAGTGCGGCAGTTAATCACAAGTCAATGATTAATTAATCTTAATTTAATGAATGGCTCTGAGTGCGGCAGTAAATGTAGGTAATTTGTTTGGTTTTCTCTTTTTCCTATTTATCTGAAGTTTGTGTATTAATTTTAAGATTAAAATATTTGCATGTCGTATATAATATGATCAAACCACGATGAAACATAGTAGATATTATGTACCTTTATAATGTAATTTGTCACTATGTCATGGCGATGGGTTTAGATGATGAAAATGAGCTGGTTTGTCGTTTAATTACGCCACAATTACAGAGCTACGGACTGACGTGATTGTTGCTTATGTAGGTCTGTCCATGAAGAATCTATGGTACTTACCTAATTTTTATGCCGGAAAAAAGGGTTCACAGGATCTTTTAAAAAATCTAATTGAGCGAAAGCTAAAAGGAACTTTTCCAACAGCGACAGCGAGATATTTCATTAATTAGTTACTACTTAACTGTGCAGTTCAGTCGTTGTTTGATTTGATTTTCTTAAGTGGATTAAAAGTTAGTTAATAAAATCAAGCAAAGACAAAATGTATGTTTTATTAAAATAATACTACTTACATTTAATCATTCATGATAACGTAACACGTAACAGCTGCTTTACGATTGCGGCCTACGGCCTACAATCCTTAAGAGCCTTAATTCCAAGATCTACTATCAAGGAGAAGCACACCCTTTCGTCCTTTATTGCCGAGGATGAAGGTTGAGTTCGTCGTTACATTGTTAGGAGCTATTTTACATGAGGGATTATCCGAGGCAGCAAGTGCGAAACTACAAAACGTAATGTACCGTGTAATCGGCCCTAAATTATTTATGCTCTCAGGGACAAATACTAACCGACTTTGCTGCTGTCTTATTTTGTTACATGGGATTTGGTTTTGTATATATGTATATTTTGAATTTGAATATCATCTTCTTCTTCTTCGTTAATCAATAGATGCCCATTGCTGGACATCGGTCCACCTAGTGGGGGGTTGCCAACACTGCGCTTCCCGGTGCGGGGTCACCACTCCAGCACCTTGGGATCCCAACTACCATCAGCTCTTCGAACTATGTGCCCCGCCCATTTCCACTTGTTTTGCCACTCGATGAGCTATGTCGGTGACTGATTTTCTTACGGATCTCCTCATTTCTGATTTGATCTCGCAGGGATATTCCGAGCATAGCTCTCTCCATTGCTTGCTGAGTGTCCCTGAGTCTACTCATGAGGCCCATAGTTAGCGACCATGTCTCGGATCCGTAAGTCATCACTGGCAACACGCACTGTTCGAAGACTTTTGTATCATGACGACTTACTGCCGCACTCAGAGCAGTTCATTAAATTATAATTAATTAATCATTGACATTGAGCAGTGATAGCCTAGTGGTTAGGACTGTGGTCTCCTGTTCGGGGGGTCGCAGGTTCGATCCCGGGTACGCACCTCTGACTTTTCGGAGTTAAGTGTGTTTAAGCAATTAAATATCACTTGCTGCAACGGTGAAGGAAAACATCGTGAGGAAACCTGCACATCTGAGAGTTTTTCATAATGTTTTCGAAGATGTGTGAAGTCCGCCAATTCGCATTGGGCCAGCGTGGTGGACTATGGCCTATAACCCTTCTCTGAAAGGAGACCTGCGCTCAGTAGTGAGCCGTTGATGGGTTGTTAATGATGATGATGATGATGAATCATTGACTTGTGATTAACTGCCGCACTCAGCCGCATGTATTAAATTACTAGCTGATGCCCGCGACTTTCTCCGCGTGGATTTAGTTTTTAAAGTCCCTCGGGGACGCCTTGATTTTCCGGGATAAAAAGTAGCCTACATATTGACCCGAGTAATAAGCTACCACGGTATAAAATTTTGTAGAAATCTGTGCGGTAGTTTTTACGTGAAAGAAGGACAAACAAACAGACAGACAAACAGACAAAAAAAATTTAGCTTCTGTTTTGATATCTGTATCTTGAACACAATTAGAAGCAAAAACCCTTTTTTGAATCTATTTCATGTACAGAATTGGTTTCGTTTCTGTTTTATTATATGTATAGATATTATTTAATAATTAAGTAATTAATTATCATTAAATCTATTACTGAATTTTCATTAATGTACAAACGAAGCCTTAAACCTTCTGAGAATGAAACTTTTTAAAATCCAAGATTAAGTCGTTAAGGGGACGCAAGCCAGTACCTTCTTCATACAAACGTAGATGAGTGATTACTACATTATTTGATATTGTACGCTCAAAACTAAGTATTATGTCGATTTGCCTCGTCATTATCTAGGTTTATTGATATATAAAATAGTGAAAAAAATATTCGCTAAAAAGTTACGAGCCTCGAAAGATCGTCATTTTCACACTAAATTTATGACAACTTTTGGCGCAAATAAATAACATTAGGAGTATGAAAATTCCAAAAAAAATTATCATTAGACATAGTTTATTTATTCATCAATTCAAATAACTTTACTTTGTAAACATACATTTAGTAGTTTTATCTCAAAAACATTTTTCCCAAACGACTGTTCAACCCTATACGCGCGCTTGATTTCGGTGTAAATTATCGCGCCTCTCACCCGACACGGAGCGGGAGCGGGACGGTAGCACGGAAGTATGCGCGTATGAACTCGCTACACTGAGTCTATCTCTTTCTCACACAATGTTAGGTGAAATAGCAAGCAGGTTACCCACGTGCGCCGGCAACTTCCTTCGCGCATACTGAGCCCCCTTAAGTAACTATTAGCGACTCAGAGTGCGGGAGTTTAGTATTTGTATGTGGTGCTGTGGTACAAAGATCGCCCGATTTTATTTCCTTGGAATACATAGGGTGTGTCGTGCTCATTATACATACTTACTTGTCTCCACCCGACTCACGAGAAGCGGTAGGGTTCGCAAATCGATTCGAAAGCAGCGGTGGTATTAAAATTTGTAAAAAATCTCATGAGAATTATTTGACTCTCAGGATAAGTAACATAATATTATTATGTCCTTCTCCGGAATGCAAGCTATCGCATTGCCAAATTTCGCTATGATCGTTTCAGTAGTACAACTTTTAATCATTTTCCCTAAAATCCATCATAATACAATTAGATTTTTATTATATAATTTTTAGGGTTCCGTACCTCAAAAGGTAAAAAAGAAACCCTTATAATATCACTCTCTTGTCCGTCTGTCCATGTGTCACCACCGATTTTCTCAGGAACGGGTGGATCTTGAAATTTATACCAGATACTGAGGTCTATAGTCCCTATTATGTGTATAAAAATCAAGGTCCTGACTCCAAAGTCAACACGATAAAAAGATATGTGCAAATTTAGATTTTCGCGAAAGCTTGTAAGTACCAAAATTTACCTTAATTTTCAAATTTTTATTTTTCGGAATTTTCCCTTTTCTTGTGCTGTAAGAACTTGCTTTTAACCAAAATTGACAATTCTAGGTCAACCGGAAGTACCCTATAGGTTTTGGGTCGAAAGCCTATGTGGTAGTTCCCGTTGACCTAGAATCACAAAATTTGGCAAAAAAGCAAGGTCTTACAGCACAAATAAAGGAAAAATTCCAAAAAATAAAAAATTTAAAATTATATAATATATAACGGCGGTATAATGGGTAAGTACGGAACCCTCGGCGCACGAGTTAGACTCGCACTTGACCGGTTTTTATTTTATTTTACAAAGAATAACTACTAATTTCCGAGATATAATGTAACCTAAGTTACTCCTTGTTTAGACTCTCTCCTCTATCATCTTATGAGATTCCAGAATAAGCCATCGGCTTCGTCTAATAGAATAAAGCATTCACCAGAGAGGCAGTAAGTAATATTTTGAATACCTAACTAAAGTTTCAATTAATAGATCTCTGAAATTCTAATCAGTCTCCGAAAGTTGCAGCAAGAACTAGTATAGTGAAACTCCATTAAGCACTACATGTAGCGAAAGTGAAGTGCTATGTCTAGTTTGTACGTAATATGTAGATGTACTTGGAAACTTGAGTTGATATCTCTTAATTATTCATACAATTTTCATCTCTATCACAATAAAGATAAAACACAAAATGATGAACGCTAATATTAAAATTAAATTGCTTTGTTAGGAATGTTTGTAATACCTGCCGGCAGAAATATGTTTCACTGAAATGCGAGTGTAAACTTTTTTTTTAGAATTGTTACTTGAATTTTATTAAAATTTTTTGTGTATTCAGTTGTTTTGCATAATTAGTTAGCTCTTTTTCAAGCATGTTTTAATACAAAAAAAATGCACAAGTTTTATTTTGTTATTAAAAATTGTTTACTTTTTGCTACTTTCATAAAACATGAAGCAACATTTTTGCGACAAAAAAGTGACAAACATTAAACGGATGAATTAATATTATTATCTTCTCTACATTAATTTGTCAACACTATAATATTGTGATAATAACGACTTAACAGCCTAACATTATATTTGAATGCCATTTATGCTCTTTCAGTACTTAATGAATTTTCAACTGAAATATAAGATCATTCATTAAAACAGGTTTCCTCCCAAATGAAAAGAGGTATAAACCATAGTTTACCACGCTAGCCTAGTGCACATTGGCAGACTTCACACACCTTTGAGAACATTATGAAGAACTCAGGCATGCAGGTTTCATCGTAATTTTTTCCTTCACCGCTAAAACAAAAAATTACGATATTTGATTGCTCGAATGCACACAACTCCGAAAATTATCTTTAATATTTAGTAGTAATTTCTTAAAGCTCCAGGTAGTTTTCCTCAAACTTCGTTCGCCTTTCACTGAATGCAGTAAATACTTTTCAGCTGCAGTATTAATTAATTTCATCCCACCGCACCGCTCGCCAAACATAAAAGTACCTATCTATATAAATAGTTCCTCAAATTAATTTCGCCCGCACCGACCCTACCTTTTGTTATTTATTACTGTTCTTAAATGTTATTGTTTCACCATTCAAAATGGTAGATACTTTATGTAAGATTCAACGGCATGGCGTAGAACTATTCAAAGTCGTGAAAACTTCGTTTTCTTCTTCTCTTATCAACCGATAGACGTCCACTGCTGAACAAAGGTCTCTTGGATGGTCTTCCACAGGCCTCGGTCTTACGCTGCCTGTATCCAGCGGCTCACTGCGTATCGATAACACTATGCTTCCCGTTGGGGGTTCATCTTGACTTCTCAAGGTTTGGAGTAAATTCAAGCGACATCAAAAATAAAAGTAATTTAAGGTGTATAAATTATGACTCGGCCAATGCCCAATCTCGCGACGATCACCTATGGCATGGGTTAGGTATATAGCCATTTCATCATTTGCATTTTCATGGCCACATCGACTATTATAAACTACTACTATATACTATAATACTATTATAGTGGTTCGCCCCGAACTGAGATCCCATGATTATTCATTCAATCGATACGTGACGGCCAAAACTGACATTATTATTATGCCCGTTTTCACCAAACATACCTAAATCATCCCCTATGTAAGAGTCTCTTTACGTAGGTAGCTCCAAAATACAATCCTAAGTCCTAACATCCGTCCCTATGTCCTTTTAGGTGTCCCGTACAGGATCGTGATAAAGAAGTTGACAGTTATCATCACCTAACTTATCATAGGTAGCCCGTAAAGGTTAGGGAACGTCAGTGAAAACATTGAATTATTATGTAGGTACTAACGAGTGAAAACGGGTTAGGGGCATCTGTACAAATCGTCATCTATCGACGCGAATAGAAAATAAACAAAATGCAGCAATTAATAGTTTATTGAAGTTTGATATTTAACTAAAGAATAATTTTAATTGAATAATATGTTATTATATTATGTACCTAAATAATAGAAGTCGACGGAAAACTGTTTTTGGGATAGATCGTAGTCGTAACTCCTAGTAGTCTTAGTTCCATGGAATAGTTAATGAGTGCGCCATCTATTAGCATTATTGTGAAGCTATGTGAAATTTACTGATGCTCATTAAAAATTAAATAATCTCGTTTCTTTATAATATTCATATAATTTTAGTATTTGTTGTTCAAGTACAGGATACAAGTGAAGTAAAAAAATAAGTACAGCTTGAAAATATATAGCCAATTTTTCAGAGAGCGTCTTCAAGCGAGCGTATTAAATCGCCACTTTGAAAGCCCCGCATTTCGTCAATTTTAGGAAAAAAATTAAAAAAAAAACGTTTGTACTCTGTTCCAAATTGTCTTTAAAATGATAAAGAGAAACCCTATGAATCGCAAAAAAAAAATTTACTTCGCATTCGCTTCTATGAGAGCCCCCCTGAAATAAAGATTTTTATAACTTTTTAAGCCATTTTCGGCTGGAGGCCATCGGTTTACATATTATATCTAAATTTGAAGTAGGTTAACGTTAGTTTATTCGTGGTTTTTCTAAAACGATTTAGCTGAAATTCGGCACAAAGTTAGCTTGTGCTCTACATGTGAAATAATATGTTACTTTTTACTCCAAAAAATTCTCTAGTCCGATAAGAGAAAAGACTTTAAAAATACATAAATACAGATTAAGACGGGTTAGGTTGAGTTAAGTAAGCCCGTGACGAGCTCAAAGAAGCACGTTTGATCACGGGATACTATTAACTGTGTTGGAGCCCTGAAGGCTGTAATTCAGCCCCTCGTACCGTAACGACCCCTCTCCTCTAATTAGGGCGCGTAATTGGAGGGCCCCTGATATTTGAACTCGTCAAGGACTGTCATTTGAATCGGCGGCTCGTTCGGGCAGGAACGCCACGGATTAGGGTATAATTGGAATAGACGCCGGCACACTCTCAGGCGAGTGGTTACCGGTGGGGCGCACAAAAGCAGCAAGAGGCGGGCGCAACGCATTTTTCAATACTTATACAACAAGCTATAATACAGGAAAAATTAAAACCAATTTCAATATACCGAAATAAAGAATAACTGAAAACGGAAAGTGCCCAAAACTTGAAAACTACTGAACCGATTTTGATGAAACCTTCACTGTTCCCTAAGCTGAAGTAAATGTAAGCGAATTAAAAAGAATAATCACAATCCGATTAATAGTTTCTGAGAAATGCGTGTCTGGACAAATGCACATACATACATACATACATACACATACATACATACATACCTAATTGATAACTTCCTTTTTTTGAAGTCGATTGGATCATCATCCATCATACGTCATGGTCGTGAACGGGTGCTACCGGCGGAATAGGGTGGTGCTACTTTCTGTCTGCCCGTCTTGACATGAATTGAATTGTAGTACCTAAGTTTTTTTGGAACTTCCTTTCCTTTCATTGTGAAAATATTATATTCTATTCTAACAAAGTTGCAGGAGTTAAATCGGCTTGGCATCCGGCTGCCCACAAGATAGTATAAAAAACTTATTACAATGTAATAGCTGCATAAATAATATTGTAAAATAATTACTTTGAAAAGAGCAACTGCTGAGTTTCTTGCCGGCTCTTCTCAGCAGAATCCGCTTTCCGAACCGGTGCAGGTGGTAGAGTCATGACGTGTCATAAGAGCCACAGGTTGGCCTACGTGAAATAAATAATTTTTTTTTTGTTTTATTTTTGATTAAAATACGAGTGCTACCTCTCTCTCGACTGCATCGATTGTTTTTTTTTTTTTCAATTTAGTCTCCTCTCCTCTCCGAATAACCACAAAGCTCATCTTAGGAGTGGTTACAATCATTGAAATTGTAATTGAAATTGAATTATTTAAAAATTTCAATTAATATTTATTTCCTTCTTTTGTTACATAGGTGCTTAAAATCTATGAACGTTGACGGCTGGTAAAGTTAAAACTGCTTTTGCACAATCATCTCATCTGCGGATCGAACCGTCGACCTTTCAGTTTTCAGTCTGCACCTCTAACCGTTACACTGTTGAGGCTTTTTGAGAAACACGCCAGATTGAACCTAAATAAATATTATTTTAAAACAGGGAAGTAGGCTTTATTTTGCAAGGGATAGGCCCTTTCAATTTACGAATTAAAATAATATCAAATGTTAGAGGTAGGTAGGTAATACGCCTACACAACCTGATGTTTTCAATCTCAACCCATCAAAGTAAGCCTTTTATATAAATTATACAACAAACCGAGTTAATGCTAATTTAAAATACAAACAGACTGTAAGGAGCTTTGAATTCTTGAACACATTCATTATTCAGCTCAAGTACATCTTGAAACGCAAGTAACATCCGGAAAGTGTTCTATTTTCAACCTTAGTGCCATTACTTTAAAAGCTTCATTCGTATACTTAAAAAAAACAATAGAATTGAATAGTTTATAATTATTTATTCATAAAACTCACCGTCGTATTCCTCATTGTTGAGGGCTGTGATTCCTTTCCACCCTTCCCTAATGGTAGGGGTTTTACTGATATAACAATGAGGTGGACTTCCAAATCATTCGGCATACTAAGGGCTGATTCCACCAACGTAAAATAAGTCTTATCCGAGCGTTAATTTGATATTTTGACAGTTAAATACAATAACTTTCAGAACGCTCAATTTATTCCTCAGTAAAACGTCACTCGACGTCAACGTGACGTTAGTGAAATCGGCACTTAAGTAGTATATCTACGGGATTTTGATGCTAAGTTTTATCGTTTTATCTATCATTGTTAAATATAGATTTTCGGGGAGTTCGAGGTTCAAATCCGCGTTCAAGCGTTTCAAGCACAATTTTAACGGTGAAGGAAAATAGAAGGCGAGGAAATCTGCATTCTTGAAATTTCTTCTTATCGTGATCAAACAAGAAAGAAAAAGAAAAAGCATTTATTTTAAAGTACACATCACTGTACCTTTAGGTAGATCCCGGCAAAGCCGTGTATCCACTAAACGGGCCCCCTGGAATAGGATAATGAAACTGATGGAAACTCCGAGAGTCTGCAATGTACTTCATGGTACATTGAGGGCCACGAGTCACGACTCAGAAATCGATTATGAGGAAGAAATAAATTTTTGCAATTAATATTCGCTTTTCCTCGAATTTTACGTCTGACAGTGAATTCATAAAAAAAACCAAAGTGACACTAACTGCCCGCCATCGCTTGTTTAGCTGAGTGACACTACCTAATTGACCTAATTTTAAGATGTTGCTATGGAAACAATTGAGCCCATCCCACCGTCACGTTTTAACCGACGAATTTTGACTTTTTGACAGATTGCCAAAACAAAAACTGTTTTTTAAACTTCAGTCACAATACAATCTTGGAAATCGGCTTACAAAAGTTAAAGTCAATAATTACACGAAATTTAAATTAAACAATTTGTACGTTAAGTAAGTAATGTGCATTGTTCCTTTTATATGGGTTATAATTTTCCAAGATATTTTCTAGAATAATTTATGTTTTCTATTTGGTTTTAATTTTCCTAGACATTTTCTAGAAAAACATGTTTCCTAGAACAATGTTTTAATAAACATCGGTATCGATATCGTATGGCAAAAAGCTGTATCGGGCCACAAGGCATAGCCCAGATTAAATATTAATAAACAGTTTTACATTTACAAAACTTTCAGATCCACAGTGGCATGTTGATGTTATTCTGTGCAGTAGAGTAAATAAAACGTAGTGATTACATTATTAATTATTATACTAAATGGTCAACTCACTTTTAAAATACTAGTACTTACGTTGGACAGTAGAAGAAGCAGTAAGTAAGAAGCACCAAGAATTGCGTTACCGATAACTTTACAGTAAATAATACGTGGTAATATAATTGAGTTTATGACGATAACGCCAAATTATATCCACTTGTACTAGTACAGGTTTAATGTACGTAAAACACAAACAAAACAGAATGTCAATTGTTAACTATTATAACAGAATGCCAATATGGGAACAAAGCATGTTTTGTGCTAGAACATTCTGTTATTACAAGCCAAAACAATCACTACAAAGTAATAATATTATGAAATCACAGATTGTCCCGCGCTGTAATATAAGCGAGCATGAGTAGAACCCGATGTAGCGCCCTTGTCATCCGTTAATGAAAACTGATCTAATCTAATCTTCGCTTGGACCTTTGACACGTATTACGGCTGACGTATGTAATATCAAATATGCGATTGCAACGCACCAATCGAAATATACCTAAAGAAGAGCTCGACCGAACAAAACTGTTCACGGTTCAACTAAAAATTAAATGACAGCTATTACACAGATACGTCCTACTTTTGTTTCCAAGTCACGAGCGAAGCCAGCACATCAGTAAGTTTGCGCTGGTCGCTGGTACTCCTAAAAAAGTTGTGCACCACCGAGTGGATGTAATTTTGTTGGTTCAGTAGTACGTATTATAGTGCTTTTCTGTGCTATAGCACAGAATACAAAATAGTACAAATAACTATAGTTGAATCCATCACGATGTTAAACGAAAATATCTTTGGTTATTACGATTTACTTAGACTTTATTTTTCCTTCTATTAACGAGTGGTTGACTCTTAACTAAGACTTCGCGTCCTATCTTTTTAGAGGCAAGAAAAAATTTTGCTACCTCGTCGAATATCTTGGTAGTTAGTTAATAAACGTAAATGTACGAGTATTATCCAGTATACTGGGAGAACGTGAATGGCGTGAGTCTAGCCCGTCTTATCCTGTCACTGCTAATATAAACTGATCTTAGCTACGTTTTATCTCAGTTTACAATTGTATTTTGACACTGAATTTGTCTGGTCATTTGGTGTAACAGTTTGTTTTCATTTAAGTACAAAATCTAAATATATAAAAGGAAAAGGTGACTGAATGACCGAATGACTGACTGACTAACTGATCTATCAACGTACAGCTCAAACCACTGGACCGATCAAGCTGGGCGTACACAGCGCTATTATAACGTCGTCATCCCCTAAGAAGGGATTTTCGAAAATTCAATCCCTGAAAGGGTAAAACAGGCGCTTAAAAAATCTAACTTCATTAAGCTTTCCTAACAGGTAGGTAGAGTCATGACGTGTCATAAGAGCCACAGGTTGGCCTACGTGAAATTTTGAATTTTAACTTAACGTGAGCGAAGCCACGGGCAAAAGTTAGTTTCTAATATACTTTTAAGTCCTGATACTTAGTTGAATATCGAAAATCTAGAAAATACTACAGATCAATCCAAAACACTGAGGTTATCACAAACTGTCACCGGTCACATGCGGCCACTGAAAGCAAATGCACGAGTCAATATAAAAATACCCAAATCGCTTCAAATGTGCCTATAAAATTTAAATATATAATATACTAGCTGATCCGGCGAACTTCGTACCGCCAATTTATCTATATAAATAAAACAAATAACTACTAAAACTATCCTATCTTTTAAGTTGGACCAAATTACAGATAGTTACGAAGTTTGATCAAAATCGGTTAAGTAGTTTAGGAGTCCATCGCGGACAAATAACGTGACACGTAATTTATATACTGGGTGACTTTTTCCAGAGTCAGGAAAAATTTATATCATATTACGTAAGAGGAATATACGGTATACATGGTAGCGTTTGTTTAATATCTCTAGATTTACTATAGTCCAGCATATCCGAAAATCTACGTAAACGCAAAACATACTACCCAGCCGGGTGGAAAATAGGTACGTAGGTAGTAGGTACGGCAAGTCGTCACACGTGGCGGCTGGCGCGGCACCAGGCGCGGCGGTATCAGTGGCGCGGCGGCGATCGCGGTATGTAGTAATTCTTTCGGCTTTGAGTGACTGAGAGAGTGAGACGGAAAAGTACTATTTTCGTGATAGGTTTTTGTAGGTAGGTACCTACTACCCGTTCACTTCAAGTTGGACGTCGTCGACCGTTACCGTCGACGGTTAAGGGTTGAAGTCTGAACTGTCCATGGTCGATTAACCTTTGATATGTTCTTAAGAACAATGACGTACTCGGAACTCGTGGATTCGGGATACCATTCCTAGTCAATGCCCGTAAATGATTGGGATCCGCATACATTCTTCGCGCACCATCTAAACTTTCACCTCACAGAATGTAAAATCTCACCATCGCTAAATACTCCGTATTAGAGTATTCGTATGCCATAATTATTATTTAATCGAATCGCGCGCACGAAATAATTTAACGCGATGTCACACGTGACACGACCGTAAACAATGGCAATTCGCACCCGACTAGACTAGTCCTTATAACTTACTTCCATAGGAACTAGGAAGTTAGACAACTTACCTACGGATTTGCGCGGGTTACGGGGCAGGGCGTACCGCACGTCGCTCGGTGCGCGGGCGATGCTTTGTCGGCGTCCCGGCGGTGCTTTGTCGGCGTCCGAGCCGCGCCGTCAAAGAGGATACCGATAATTGATGCCGACAGAGTTTTTAGTTGAGCGTAGGTACCTACTGTGACTGTACTGTGTGAAGGCCACGCGGAAAATTTCTATTCACGCACATTTTAGGGTGACAATCATTTAAAATTTTTAAAAATTTAACTTTTTTTTTGAATTCTTATTTTTAATGTTTTAATATGAATAAAATACTTCAAATGATTAGTATTTATTCATAAAATTAAAATCTTAATAAGTTAGTAAAACTAAAAAAAAAAAAAGTACCGATGCCATTAGCTTCTATTCCATTTACTTATCACACCCTATATTTTTCGAGACGCTGGAAAATGTCATCCAGTATATTAAGATAAAATAATCTTTTATTCAGGAATAAATCAGCCACATACCTATTTGAAGAGCTCCCTCGATTTCTCCAAGACTCATCATCAGATCCTGACCTGATGATTAGGCAACCACCTGGAAGTATACCCTTTCAAACAAAAGAAGAATTTACCAAATCGGTCCTGGTGTCTTCGAATAATCGGGGAGCGTACATACAAAGATTCAGAGGAATTGAGAACCTCCTCCTTTTTTGAATTAAGTTAAAAGAGGCGTTAGAATGTCTTTAAAATAAAAATATGAAATGCCTTACCTTTGTGCTGCATTGTACTTTTCATAATGATAAGTAACTTACCTGAAAATACAGAAACATTGTGAATACAATGTAATTTAGAATGGAAAACTGTGATTGATTATTTATCGATAGCACAGCGGTCTTGACACGGACTGAAAACTGAAAGGTTAAATGTTCAAGCCTATTGCTCTATTGTGTTAAGCTTTATGCTTATTGTAAGGGGATTGGGAGTGTAGGTAGGTCATATTTAACATGGCGAATATTCTTTGAAAAACATAAGTAGTTAATCTATGCTCCACTCTCATCATTTGAAGCAAACATGAAGTGAAGGATAGATTTATTCACTATTGTGTAGCGAAGTTGAGTGTTACATTTCTCGGTATAAGTACAGCGAGAACGAAATGGCACTAATGTAGGTAGACTGCAAAGTGTTCAATCAATTTATCTACCCAAATACACATAATATTGTACCATTTTATTTAACCCCCGATGCAAAAAGAGGGGTGTTATAAGTTTGACGTCGATGTCTGTCTGTCTCTGTCTGTCTGTCTGCCTGTTTGTGTGTGTGTGTGTGTGTGTGTCTGTCTGTGGCATCGTAGCTCTCAAACGGATGGACCAATTTCGATGCAGTTTTTTTTCATTTGAAAGCCAGTTTCCTTGCGGTGGTTCTTAGCAATGTTATGTTAACATCGGTCCAGCAGTGTAAGAGTATCAGCTCTTTTCCAAAATGATGTAAGGCATTTTTGGAGCATGATTACTATTAAGTGCTTCACGTGTGCCAGTATAATCGTTAAATGACAATTAATTGATAACTTCGACCTGATGCTGCAACCAGAATCATACATAGTCCGGCCATAGATTCACATGTCGGGGGTGTTTTAAATTTTAAATTTAAGCTTGTTATACCTTTTCATATAAAAATAATATATTGAATTATTAATGGACCTACCATTTCTGAAAAACAGAAAATTAGTAAGAAGTAGAAGAACAAAACTTAATTGCAACACGCTAAAGCAACAGGACAGAAAAATAAACATTTCATGGAGACGAAACCGTACAAAATAGTGCTAGGTGCAAAGGCAGTCTTATCACTAAAATGATCTCTTTCGGGTACCCCTTAGATATGGAGTTAGTATAAATAAACAGATTTCGGAGTACTCATTAATAATTTTATAATATTAGGTATATCCATAAACAAAATGGTTCATCTCTTGTTAACTTAGTGAATTCCAGACTTTACTCAACTGACTTAAACACAATTGCTATTATGCATGCTATATCGGCTTCAGAACCTACTCTAGGTCACTGAAATATTCTTTCATACATTTTCCAAATAAAAAGATTTAAAACTTGAGATGAATACTTGACTAGCACTCGAAAAACTGTACTCCAAACACGAGCAAACTTGACCAGTTATAAAGACCCCTGGCTGCACGTTATATGCACCCTCAATGGTCCAGTTTCCATAGACACAGCGAGGCGAGGAAGGTCAACTCGGCAGTTAGTGTAAGATGTAGGCTATCCCCTTCACTTAGTGTAATCTTAACAAAGGATACCCTTGAACCGTCGTCTGTGGAGCTTTGAATGGGGAACACTTTGAAGCTAGGTTAAAGTGCCTAAGTCACGATTCGGGCTTGTGAGCTTCGTAATTGTAATGATGATGATGCAGGTTTTCCTTTGATTTGTTACAACTTATACCCACGCATAGTAATTAAGTAATATATTTCACAGACAGAATTTTGACCACAGCTGCCAAATTTAACTAAGACCAGCTTAGTTACAACTCAAAAAACACAGTAAAAATAGGCAACCAGTTTTGGCACTTTCTATTCTCTCGCTCTCATAGTCTGATGGAATAGAAATCCAACACTTATACAGAAGCTCAGGTAAAGCGCCACCTAATTTACGTGCTTCCAGATTTGAGACTAGTAGAAGAAATGTAGCAGTTTCAGTAGTTTCTTGGTAGTAGTAGTTTCTAAACAAAACTCTCTGCAGGACCATTCACGTATGCTGGACCACGTATCCCTAAAGTCTGTCTGTCCCCATTAATGGGGACAGTCAATGGGGACAATGTAACTACACGGTGCGTGTTAGTGGTAGCTTAATTAGCATAAAATCAGACACTCAGCTGCCGACAAGTTTAGCGATTGCTCTATCTATATAAATCGATGAATTTCCACGGCCTATTTAAGTAATTAAACGAATAACATTTGTATTTCTCCTGTAGTCTGCGATTTGAATACATTTTCTAGTGTTATAATAACAATACAGTATTGTACTTTACATTTAAGTCACGCTATTAACACGATTTGTCGGCAATTCCAGTTATTTCAGCTGTAATTCAGCGGCCGAGGATCGCCTCTCAGTCCGCAGCCCCTGTACCCTGTCCCCTGTCCCCGGCCGAGCCCCAGCGCTCACCCCCAGGGGACAATTAACACAAGCCATCTGTTCTCGACGTGAGCCTTTGAGTCTGATTCCATGATTAAACGTCCCTTCTTAGATGAGATTTAATTACATTTTCGCTATAATTTATTATTGTGATGATAGCATTATTGTCTTGTTTATCATTTTAAAGTGAAAATTCATGAAATTAATGACTTTCGTGGAAATAAAAACTACCAACTCTACCCTAAAACCTGGGATATCAAAATGACAAAAAATACTGCAAACTCTAACTAAACCTCAGAACAATGTAGATAAGACAGACCTTGACTGCGATCTCACCTGAATGTGGTAAGCCAGAACTTGACTGCGATCTCACCTGAATGTGGTAAGACGGGCCTTGACTGCGATCTCACCTGAATGTGGTAAGACAGAACTTGACTGCGATCTCACCTGAATGTGGTAAGACAGAACTTGACTGCGATCTCACCTGAATGTGGTAAGACAGAACTTGACTGCGATCTCACCTGAATGTGGTAAGACAGAACTTGACTGCGATCTCACCTGAATGTGGTAAGACAGAACTTGACTGCGATCTCACCTGAATGTGGTAAGACAGAACTTGACTGCGATCTCACCTGAATGTGGTAAGACAGAACTTGACTGCGATCTCACCTGAATGTGGTAAGACAGAACTTGACTGCGATCTCACCTGAATGTGGTAAGACAGAACTTGACTGCGATCTCACCTGAATGTGGTAAGACAGAACTTGACTGCGATCTCACCTGAATGTGGTAAGACAGAACTTGACTGCGATCTCACCTGAATGTGGTAAGACAGAACTTGACTGCGATCTCACCTGAATGTGGTAAGCCAGAACTTGACTGCGATCTCACCTGAATGTGGTAAGACAGAACTTGACTGCGATCTCACCTGAATGTGGTAAGACAGAACTTGACTGCGATCTCACCTGAATGTGGTAAGACAGAACTTGACTGCGATCTCACCTGAATGTGGTAAGCCAGAACTTGACTGCGATCTCACCTGAATGTGGTAAGCCAGAACTTGACTGCGATCTCACCTGAATGTGGTAAGACAGAACTTGACTGCGATCTCACCTGAATGTGGTAAGACAGAACTTGACTGCGATCTCACCTGAATGTGGTAAGCCAGAACTTGACTGCGATCTCACCTGAATGTGGTAAGCCAGAACTTGACTGCGATCTCACCTGAATGTGGTAAGACAGAACTTGACTGCGATCTCACCTGAATGTGGTAAGCCAGAACTTGACTGCGATCTCACCTGAATGTGGTAAGACAGAACTTGACTGCGATCTCACCTGAATGTGGTAAGCCAGAACTTGACTGCGATCTCACCTGAATGTGGTAAGCCAGAACTTGACTGCGATCTCACCTGAATGTGGTAAGACAGAACTTGACTGCGATCTCACCTGAATGTGGTAAGACGGGCCTTGACTGCGATCTCACCTGAATGTGGTAAGCCAGAACTTGACTGCGATCTCACCTGAATGTGGTAAGACAGAACTTGACTGCGATCTCACCTGAATGTGGTAAGACGGGCCTTGACTGCGATCTCACCTGAATGTGGTAAGCCAGAACTTGACTGCGATCTCACCTGAATGTGGTAAGCCAGAACTTGACTGCGATCTCACCTGAATGTGGTAAGACAGAACTTGACTGCGATCTCACCTGAATGTGGTAAGACAGAACTTGACTGCGATCTCACCTGAATGTGGTAAGCCAGAACTTGACTGCGATCTCACCTGAATGTGGTAAGCCAGAACTTGACTGCGATCTCACCTGAATGTGGTAAGACAGAACTTGACTGCGATCTCACCTGAATGTGGTAAGACGGGCCTTGACTGCGATCTCACCTGAATGTGGTAAGCCAGAACTTGACTGCGATCTCACCTGAATGTGGTAAGCCAGAACTTGACTGCGATCTCACCTGAATGTGGTAAGACAGAACTTGACTGCGATCTCACCTGAATGTGGTAAGACGGGCCTTGACTGCGATCTCACCTGAATGTGGTAAGACAGAACTTGACTGCGATCTCACCTGAATGTGGTAAGACAGAACTTGACTGCGATCTCACCTGAATGTGGTAAGACAGAACTTGACTGCGATCTCACCTGAATGTGGTAAGACAGAACTTGACTGCGATCTCACCTGAATGTGGTAAGCCAGAACTTGACTGCGATCTCACCTGAATGTGGTAAGCCAGAACTTGACTGCGATCTCACCTGAATGTGGTAAGACAGAACTTGACTGCGATCTCACCTGAATGTGGTAAGACAGAACTTGACTGCGATCTCACCTGAATGTGGTAAGCCAGAACTTGACTGCGATCTCACCTGAATGTGGTAAGCCAGAACTTGACTGCGATCTCACCTGAATGTGGTAAGACAGAACTTGACTGCGATCTCACCTGAATGTGGTAAGCCAGAACTTGACTGCGATCTCACCTGAATGTGGTAAGACAGAACTTGACTGCGATCTCACCTGAATGTGGTAAGCCAGAACTTGACTGCGATCTCACCTGAATGTGGTAAGCCAGAACTTGACTGCGATCTCACCTGAATGTGGTAAGACAGAACTTGACTGCGATCTCACCTGAATGTGGTAAGACGGGCCTTGACTGCGATCTCACCTGAATGTGGTAAGCCAGAACTTGACTGCGATCTCACCTGAATGTGGTAAGACAGAACTTGACTGCGATCTCACCTGAATGTGGTAAGACGGGCCTTGACTGCGATCTCACCTGAATGTGGTAAGCCAGAACTTGACTGCGATCTCACCTGAATGTGGTAAGCCAGAACTTGACTGCGATCTCACCTGAATGTGGTAAGACAGAACTTGACTGCGATCTCACCTGAATGTGGTAAGACAGAACTTGACTGCGATCTCACCTGAATGTGGTAAGCCAGAACTTGACTGCGATCTCACCTGAATGTGGTAAGCCAGAACTTGACTGCGATCTCACCTGAATGTGGTAAGACAGAACTTGACTGCGATCTCACCTGAATGTGGTAAGACGGGCCTTGACTGCGATCTCACCTGAATGTGGTAAGCCAGAACTTGACTGCGATCTCACCTGAATGTGGTAAGCCAGAACTTGACTGCGATCTCACCTGAATGTGGTAAGACAGAACTTGACTGCGATCTCACCTGAATGTGGTAAGACGGGCCTTGACTGCGATCTCACCTGAATGTGGTAAGACAGAACTTGACTGCGATCTCACCTGAATGTGGTAAGACAGAACTTGACTGCGATCTCACCTGAATGTGGTAAGACAGAACTTGACTGCGATCTCACCTGAATGTGGTAAGCCAGAACTTGACTGCGATCTCACCTGAATGTGGTAAGACAGAACTTGACTGCGATATCACCTGAATGTGGTAAGACAGATCAGAGATCCAGAGAAAAAAGAAGAAGAAGAATTCCCAAATTGCCTACGCTTGGAATCGAACCCGAGACCTACCAATTTTAGGAAAGGGGTTATATAATTCTGGAACATTAGTGAAAAGTTTGTTCATCATGAAAGAGTGAGACACGCAGTATATTTCCACGTAATGAGGTTTTCAACCTTTATATATATATAACAAACTTTTCACTAATGTCCCAAAACAATTTAACCCCTTTCCTAACCGAAATCCTGATACATAAACTCGTAACAAAATTTTCAAATTCACGCGTGATATATTCATTATACGAGTATAAACCAAACTTATCCCTAGTAAAATGATAATTGGCAAACAAGGGCGTTATTAATTTCAGATAATCCGTAAGCCAGTTACGATTGTTAACTATTATTACGAGAGCCCGTCGGAAACTTTGAGAGGGTGCTTGATAAAAGTGAAAGTTGGTTTCGAAGATATTCTGCATTGAAACTAGGATAGAAAAAAGCTGGCAACGGGTCACCATCATCAGCTTTCACTATAACAAACTATAACTGAGTAGGTGAACTTTTAACTTATCAAAAACCACTTAAATTACACTGCTACCCAATAGACCTGGCACCACCTGCCATTTTTAATATTCATTACGATACTTGTTTAAACACATTTATATTTCAGCTTTTACCATTTATTGATTGCATACATAATACAAATTAGAATTTTTAAAATGCTTCCCGTGAACCGTCCCTAATCTGCTGGGTAGGTCGACCTAATTTACCAACAAAATGTATGCTGGATAATACTCTTTTCTATCTGTCAGCTTCTATCAAGCACCTGCTATAAACACTCCACGAACTCTCGACTGTATAGATTATAGAGAACTGGCGGTAATTTCAGCAGCCAACACCGCACATAAATTCGGGAGCCCCGAAATTTGGGCACGTAACGTATTATCCCAGTTTGCCGCTAATGAAATAAGCGAGATGCTTTTGTCTTGATTATATTCGGATTATGATGTAATGGTGGGAAAGGGTGGTGTAATTAAAAAATAACAACTTGCTAATACCATTCCTACAGCTGCGTACGCCTGTCCTATATTTACAGAGATGGATATGGAGCTTACAAAGAGGACAGGTGACCAGTGTATTGTGGATTGATGGATCGATTATTTCCCAAAGAATATTTTTCAATATTCAGGTGAGGTATTTGGGTCAGCATTATTGTGCCAAAGGGTGCACAACGGAATTCTTGTTGGAATCTCAGGTCTAGGATAATCTATACCGACGTGGTTAAAATAATTTAATATAAAAAAATATTTTTTAAAATCGACTTTAAACACCCGCGCCACTACAAAGTATATAATTTATTTTAATTTTTTAAAACCGCTCGACCGATTTCGATAAAATTTAAATATGACCACCTGGGAAATATAGCCTTTCAAACAAAAAAAGAATTTTCAAAAACCGTTCAGGAGCCTTTGAGTAATCGGTGAACATATTACATAAAACAGTCAGTTAAAAACCAGACCAAACAGTGATCTAAGATTCATCAACAACACATTCCACATTAGTCCCAATAAAATCTGCGAAGCAAGTTTGGAAACAAAACAGAAGGGCCTTGCCGGACAAAATGTACATAAGTATGTCTGCTCTGAGATGTGAGAGACGGTCGTCAGGAAATGTTTGTCCACTCGGCCGGCCGGGGCCGCGTGATCTCATTACATCGAGATAAGCAACGGCTTATGTGCTGTAAAGGCCACTAGGCCGTGCTTCAGACTACGGTCTCAAACTACTCGAGAATCCCCCGACATTCATACTCTTACTTGAGACAAATCTGATTCTTATCGTTGAGATAAGTGATAAGGTCATATTTGTTGTTTGAAGGAATTAGTTTCACAGGAACGTAGGTAGTAAGACGTGAGAAATTAAGGATGATTTAATTGGTTTCTGAACTGAGAAATCAGAGGAAAGACTTACTTTTCCTTTTAAACCAAAGGTCTTTACCAAAATAAAATCTAAAGGTTAGCGGTATGAGTTTAATTAAACCTGCCCCCTCCCAAGTTAGCCCGCTACCATCTCACGCTGCATCTTCACTTTCCATTAGGTGAGATCACAGTCAAGGGGTGTCTTGTCATGGATAATAATAAAAAAGTCTGTTAAAAAGGTTACTAAAAATATATATTTTTTTACCTGGAACCGACAAACATGTACTTATCTACTACATACTTTGGGGAAGATTAGATCTCCAATTAAGGTGAATCTCCACCTTAGATAGCCTAGGCATAAATGGGCATGGATATCTTTATTATATTACAATTATTGTAAAGTTAATTGATTACTGTTTTGAAATACTTTTCCTACCGAAAACACCAGCAAAATAGTGATCGATTACTCTTTGCATATTATATCATATTTCAAATATTTCCTATATATTAAATGTTTTACTATACCTTATATTAAATGTTTTTATCTTCTGACATCTAAGTTTGAAAGAAGAAAGAAATTGTAGCATATCAAGCGTTAAGTGGGTAGTATGAAAATATTAGTTCAGTCTGGTCCTCGCCCGCAGCGTCGTTCTAATAGATGTAATGTTGTTTGGGAGGGATAAGGAAAGGATAAGATGTAAAGAGGTTTACACCCGGACGGACTCACGTAAGCTTGTTTCATTATATTCAGACTAGAATCTAACGGAAACCTTTAGTTGTAATGCGAACCCAAAATGCTCGTTGCATTGCCCATGCATTGCCCCTTTGGATGGCCAAACTAATTTACTTGTCCAAGGTAGCTGCCAGCTCTTGGATCCCCGGTAGCCGCAATGACCCTTCATGAAAGTTCTTCAAAGAGAGCTCGTGTCTGCGGGCCCCACGGCCCCATGGTCTGCGCCTCAAAAGGCACAAATATGAAGCTACAATCAAGTTTCAAGTATCGCATAGATGCCGTCACTGTCCAATATAGTTAGTTTTGATTCCGATGAAAAGAAAACTGTTGAAAATATCTTATACCTATAAACGAGCAATTCTTGTATATATATAATCTGAATCTCGGAAACGGCTCCAAAATTTAGTATGCGGGGGGTTTCGGGGATGATAAATCGATCTAGCTAGGTTTCATTTTTAGAAAAGGTAGTTTTATCCGTGTTTTCAGGCAATGAAAAACCCCTTACAATATCATTAGAATACGAAGGTAAATTTCGCCATCCTCCATTATGTTCCGATAGCACGGGAAATTGGGCGGTCCCAAAACCAGAAGACCCCGGTTCGAGTCCAGACGATTATATTTTTCTCTATGAATTTTTTTTTTTAGTATATAATTTCCAAAAAACATGATTTACCAAAAAAAAAAATAACCACCCAGATATTTCAGATTAAGAGATAGATGTACTTTTGGTAACTATCGCTAGGAAAGCTGATTCAGTATTCGGTGGGTGTAAGGCTCTCCTTTGATGAGAACGGTGACGGTCTGCCCGCATGCGGTTGGTTAAATAACTACTTATCGCCGCTCAAGGATGAGTTATTATGGTTACAAAAAATGAACAATAACTAAGAAGGCTGATACTAGTATGGCCTTATGATATGAGAAGTACGTGTGTGAACTTTATAAAACTGACGCTATTTAACTGTTATTCCATGAGATATAAAATCATAAAGCTGCTACTAAAAATTTGCCTACGTTTTTCATCAGAGCAATTTCGCAGTGATTTTCAATTACGAAGCAACGTAAAGCAATAGCAACAAACAAACACATTTCCACATTTACAATATCAGTAATAATGCATAATATTGTGTGCTAGTTGGCATATAGGTATTAGGTACAAAGGCAGGTATGTGGCATGCAGTAAAGGTCGAACAGCTATTTCGTGCTACGTTGAACACTGATGCGTACGGCTAAGTACACGTTATGTATTGCGCAGAGCGCAGCGTTCACCGCTACACATGCAGCGGACGTGAAAACCGGTGCCATTACCTGCCTATTAGGTACTTATAGGAGATTGAGCTTTCAATCAGCTTTAGTATTTCTCCACATCTTTTATCATTACGGCTTGTATGAAAACACTAACCAGAAATGCACCTATTGTACAATCATATTTTATATTTTTTTATTCATCAGCAACCCATCATCGGTTCACTACTGAGCGCAGGTCTCCTCTCAGAGAAGGGTTATATGCCACAGTCGACTATGCTGGCCTAATGCAAATTGGCAGACTTCACACACCTTTGAGAACATTATGAAGAACTCTCAGGTGTGCAGGTTTCTTCACGATGTTTTCCTTCACCGTCGAAGCTTGTGATATTAAATTTCTTAAACGTACTTGGTTAAGAAAAATGCAGGATTTCTTCTTCAATCCTTTTAATCACGATATTAACAGCGGAAATTTAGTACAATGCACACACGTGTCCGCGTCCTTGAGCTCACGGCGTTCAATGTCAAACTCAAATCCCCGGCCACTATGACGTCACGCGTCAGTCCGAACGCAAGCGCCTATCATATTATTTCGGGCAATTGCTCTCGTCGCTTAAATTGTAGGCGCGAACAAACTCCCCCCCTGGAATACTCTAGAGTATTACAGAAAAGGCTAAGTCTCCTCTTCTTGCAGCAGCGGGCAGAGTCTTGTGAGGGACCGCCTGATGTTGCCCCCTTGAGTTGCTATCTCTGCGACCCTGGTCACCCCGTCGACTCCTGGGAACAGCTCCGTGATGCGCCCCAGACGCCACTGAAGCGGAGCACAGTTTTCTTGTTGAATAGCAACTAGATCTCCAACGCGAAGAATCCCTTTATTCGAGCGCCATTTTAATCGCTGCTGCAGCTCGCCGATGTACTCGTTTTGCCAGCGTCTCCAAAAATGCTGGCGGGCTTGCTCAACCCGAGCGTAGCGCCGCAGGTTAGTTGTCCTCTCCATTTCCAGGTGTGGGTCGGGCAGCGATGTCAACGGCCGACCTATCAGAAAGTGTCCTGGGGTAAGGGCTTGAAAGTCGTTTGGAGAGGAAGAGATGGGACACAAAGGGCGGCTATTAAGAATAGCCTCCACCTGTGCGAACAAAGTGGACAGCTCCTCATACGTAAAATTGGAGCCTCCCATAACGCGCTTTATATGGTGCTTAGCCGACTTGATACCAGCCTCCCACAATCCTCCAAAGTGAGGAGCGTAAGCTGGGATAAAATGGAATTTTATGTTTTCCGCAGCCGCGAAGTCAGATAGAAGCTCTGGCGCATCGTTCAAAAAACTAGCTAGCTCTTTAGCCGTGGCAATAAAGTTCCTGCCGTTATCGCTAAAAATTTCCAGCGGCCTCCCTCGGCGTGCGACAAATCTACGGATCGTCAGGACATAGGCATCTTTGGACAGTTCAGTTACGGCTTCCAAATGCACGCACTTATAACTAAAGCAAACAAAAAGGCACAAATAGCATTTGAAAGTCTTTGAACCGCGACCTTTCCGATTTAGAATGGTAAACGGACCCGCAAAATCAACACCAGTGGTTTGGAAAGGAAATGTCGGCATGGTGCGTTGAGATGGGAGATGACCCATAAGTGGCGCTATTGTTTTTCCTTGAAAGCGCCTGCACCGTACGCAGTTGCGCACCGTGCGACGCGCTAGCTGCCTTCCACTTAACGGCCATACATAATTTCGCACAGTGTATAGTAATAGCTGTGGCCCTGCATGCATCTGTCGTATGTGTTCATATTGAAAAATAAGGTAAGTTAAGTGATGCTTCGAATGCAATAGTATAGGATGTTTCTTGTCGTAACCATAGTCTGAATTCTCTAACCTGCCACCCACGCGTATTACACCCTGATCATCTATAAAAGGACTGAGTGCTTTCAGGTTGCTTCGTACTGGAATTTCTCGATTATTAATCAACGCGTGGTATTCATTGGGGAAGGATTGCATTTGAGCAAGCTTGCAAAGATAGGAGAATGACTGACTCAACTCTTCGATCGTAAGAGAGCCGTTTCGTTTAGCTTGAGGAAACTTAATGTTATGTACGAATCGTAACACATAAGCAAAGGCACGTTTCAATCGCATTAAGTTAGAAAATCTTTCAAAGAGAACAAGAATTTCGCAAATTTTAACAACATTGATTTTGATTTCTGGTAGGTCACAATCAGATGGCTCGCCAAAAATCGGCCAATCCGACTCCAATTGAGTTAAAAATTCCGGTCCCGACCACCATAATCGTGAATCTAGGAGGTTGTTAGCTTTAGTTCCTCGAGAAATTAAATCCGCAGGATTATGATTGGTTGGAACGTGACGCCAATTGGCAGGCTCAGTAGTTTCACAAATCTCTACAACGCGATTGGCAACAAATGTTTTAAGTTTACTAGGATCGGCACGAAGCCAGCCTAGCACGACACTGGAGTCGCTCCAATGTACACAACGTGAAATCGTGCACCGCAATGACTCTAAAGCGGACTTGCATAACCGAGCAGCTAGTAAAGCTCCGAGAAGCTCCAATCGAGGAATCGTGATCGGCTTGCTAGGATTAACTCTAGATTTGGCGCAGAGCAACCTAACCGTTACTTGACCGATAGAATCTACAGACCTCAAATATAGACAGCAACCATGTGCTGAAGCTGATGCATCGCAAAAGGAGTGAAGCTCCAGGCTAACAGGTAAGCTGCAAATAACTAATCTAGGAACCTCAATTGATTCTAACTTGCCTAGATCAGCCTTTAGATTGTCCCATGTTTCCTGCAAATCACAAGGTACTGGCTCATCCCAATCAATGTTGCGACGCCATAACTCTTGCATGAGTACCTTGGGCTTGATTGTGCAGGGACTTATAAGACCTAGGGGGTCAAATATTTTAAACGAATGTGACAAGATCAATCGTTTAGTCACATAATTGTCTACATGATCCGGAACGTTCACTACAATGTTCAGAGTATCAGTTGCAGGTTTCCATTGCAGACCTAGCGTGCTAGTGGATTCGCTTAGGGTCAGGTTCTCTTGTGGATTTATCAAGGAGCCTTCGAAGATTGACGGCACGTTCGATTTAAACTTTCGCAGCGGGAAACAACCTGAACGCAAAACAGACACGACTGAATTTAATATATGACGCAGCGCCAAAATGGAGTCAGCTCCAGTTAACAAGTCGTCCATATAGAAGTCGCGCTGAATCACCGTTTTTATCAGCTCGTCTTCACACTCTTCGCCTAAAACCCAGATACATTTAGTACATAAATAGCTAGCGCTAGCGAAGCCGTACGTTACCGTGTTGAGTCTAAGAGTCTGCAAAGGCACTTGTTCATTTTCCCTCCAAAGAATAAGTTGTAAGTTCCGATCGTCTTCGTGCACAGTTACTTGTCGAAACATCTTTTCTACGTCACCCGTTAGCACGTAGCGATGTTGACGGAAACGTAACAGAATAGAGAAAAGCGTGTCTTGAACAGTAGGGCCTACGTACTGCAAGTCATTGATTGAAATGCCAGAGCCGGAAGTTGGAGTAGACGCATCGAACACAACTCTAAGCTTGGTCGACTCACTTTGCTGTCTGAACACAGCATGGTGGCATAGAAAATAGCATGGTTCTACTCTTACAGTTTTTAGAATAGTGCAATGACCTAATCTCAGATACTCATTTATGAAATCTACATACTGGACCTTTAACTCGGGCTGTGACCTAAAACGCTTCTCCAGGTTCAAAAATCTCTTTCTTGCCGTAACATGCGAATTCCCTAGGCGATCAGGTGAGTCCTTGAGAGGTAATCGTACACAAAATCGCCCTGTGGAATCTCGGCTGGTGTGAGCCTGGAAGTGCTCCTCGCATGCCTTCTCGTCCTCGCTTAAAATTTTCTTAGGAGGCAGCTCTTCCAGCTCCCAAAATCGGTTCAGTTGCTTTGAGAGATTGTCTGATTGGGGTCTGATTACTTCTAAATTACACTTTATATCAGATGCGCGAGTACTTGTGTAAATAGGACCGGATAGAATCCAGCCGAACTCCGAACTTATTAAATATGGTTTATTCGGACCTAACGATTTTCGCTCGCGTCCTACGATGTGCCAAAATAGATCAGCGCCGACTAGCACGTCTATTGGCGACGGCTTGTTAAAGCTCGAATCGGCCAGCTGAACATCCGTAGGAATCTTAAGGTTTTTTGTATTTACTAACAATCTCGGAATATTGCCAGTTAGTTCTGGAAGTACCGGGCATGTCAGCTTCGTAATATAGTCACCGTGCAAGGATTTCAATTGGAACGAACAAAGCTCGTTTGCACGATGAGAAGTTGCATTGCCTATACCTACTACGCTAATAGGATCCATAGAGGATGAATGTAAACCTAATCTTTCTTGCAGGCCTTTAGTAACAAGACTAGATTCCGCACCACAGTCCAGTAAAACGCGCACGACCTCAGACCTTTGGTTGAGAGGGTTAACCGCTTCAACCAAAGCTGTTGATAGAAGCGTAAGCTTACTTACGTCGTCTCTAGCAAGATTGATGGTAAGCTCTGCTGCAGCTGGGGACGAAGCTTGAGTTGACGTTGCAGCATTGCCTGGAGGGACCGACTGTTGGTTATTACTACAAATTAAAGAATTATGACGCCTTTTACACTTTTTGCATGGGCCCGCGCGGCAATAAAATGCACTGTGCCCCCCTCGTAGGCAGTTTCGGCAAAGCTTCAGACTATTTACTAGCACCTGCCGTTGCTCGATAGTTTTGTTTTTGAAGTTTTCGCAGTCATAAATTCGATGTGAGCCTTTGCAAGCTTCACACGTAACAGTATAAGTCCTAACAGTCTCGTTTTGCTCTGATATACGCGTTGAAAAAACGTTGGCTTGTGCCCGCTTCTTCTTACTATTATTGCTCGAATCATTGCTCACGTTACTAGTGGATCTAGAGTGATTGTAAGTTTCTAGTATGTCGGCTCGGTCCTTTAAGAATTTATTAAATTGCTCTAAGGTAGGACTGTCGGGAATCGAATTTCTGTGCTCTTCCCACTTCATGCTAGTTTGACTTCCAAGCTTTGAAGAGACAATATGAATGATTAATGTGTCCCAAAACGAAGTAGGCTCACCTAAGCTAGCAAGCGCGCGCAAATTTTTGTTGGTATTATCTACGATGGAACGAAGCACCTTGTCCGATTCGCTTGATTTGTTAATTTCGCGTAGTTTAATAGTGCGTTCAAATGGCTTTTGATTAACAAGCGTTTGCTGTCGTACCGCTCGCACAACAACTCCCAGGCTTTGATATAGTTGGCGTCGGTGACTTCTAGGTTGCTTATGACGCGTGCAGCCTCACCTTCCAGATATGAGTTGAGGTAGCAAAATTTGATGGTAGTTGGTATGCGCTTGTTCTCGTGCACGAGAGCGCAATATAAATCTCGAAATTCTAGCCACTTGTTATAACTTCCATCAAACTTACCTATCTGCAAGGTGGGGGGTTTGAAGCCTATGCCTGACTGATCGTTACAACAGCGAGAGGAACCGTTTATCTCTGCGTTAGCATTGCCACCTTGATTGTATTTATTATGTAATTGCTGAGCAGTCGCAATCAAAGTGGCAAATTCGAGCTCGATGGAGTCGCGTTCTTCAAGCTCCTCGTCTAACTGCGAGGCATTCAGAACTTCTATCTGACTTTGTAATTCCTCAAAGATACCCGATAAGCTTTCAATTTTTCCTAGCTGAATATTCAATTTAGTTTGTTCCATCTCATCTATAGGTTCTAAGGAGTTGTAATGAGCTAAAAAATTCTTAAACTTAGTCAAGCGACCTTTAATTGAGCTACGTTTTACCGTAAGTTCCCTTAATTTAGCTTCCGTCATGATTTATTGCAATAGGAACGATGTACGGTAATGCGATGTCAACAAACTAAATTAACCAAATCACAAGTATAGAAAAATCGACTTTAATTGCTCGGTAATAAAGACTCTTATCTTACGCAACTCCTTTGTGGATAACTCGTTTGCTTATCGCTCGGCCGCGGCCGGCCGTTATCTACGCGCAGAACAAAAGAATCGAGTGGTAGGTATTGTATCAAGTCAGCTGTAAACTGCACCTGAAATTGATAAATATAGAATTGAGCGTAATGACCTATTTACGTTGCAATTATCTGTAATTTTCTGAATATACGTAAATAGTGAGACTGTAAACAGATTAATTAGGTTCTAATAATTAGGCTTAGCTAAATTCTCGTATTATTTTACTTTAGTTTTGTTTTCTTACTTTTACCGTATTATGTTTTAGAATTTAGCTAGCTTAGACCCCTTAGGACATTAAAATTGTATAGACTAAACTAGTTATTATGTATTTGACAACTTTAAATTGTAGTAGGTACCTTGGTACTGAATGTATTGTTCTAAAAATATGTTCTAGTATGAAAATAGGCATAAAAATTGCTATGTGCCCTTTTCGTAATGCAAACACTGGTACCTAACTATTTATTAGTTTATTTGTTAGGCATAAGCATTACCTCTTTCTTGTATATTCGCCGGAATCACCACTTGCTCGCACAGAGTGAAGACTAGACTTTATAAAACTAGGACCTAGGAATAGGACTTAAAGTCTAGGAAAATTCAGGAAACTTATCTGATTGGCTGGCGTCGGTGCTGCTTGCTGACCGGCGATAAATCTTGTCCAGCTGTTCCTGATAATATTGCTTCACTTAAATCCACGTGTTGCATCAACTGTTTCTGGGCTCCGCTCGTATTTATCCCAGAAACACTTTCAATGGGTTCTGTCCAACGGTCGCCACTATTTCAATGGTAAAGAAAAATGCAGGATTTCTTCTTCAATCCTTTTAATCACGATATTAACAGCGGAAATTTAGTACAATGCACACACGTGTCCGCGTCCTTGAGCTCACGGCGTTCAATGTCAAACTCAAATCCCCGGCCACTATGACGTCACGCGTCAGTCCGAACGCAAGCGCCTATCATATTATTTCGGGCAATTGCTCTCGTCGCTTAAAGAAAGGTCAGAGGTGCATCCCCGGGATCGAACCTGCGACTTTCCGAATAGGAGACCGCAGTACTAACCACAAGGCTATCACTGCTTCAATTTATTTTATAATATTCATACCCTAATACTATTATAGTGTCCGAAATTCTCTAAATAGGGTACGCCAGAAGAATCATTCCTTAAAAATTATTCGGTTATATTTTTGTACTTCAACTTTTGGCACATGACGTCGTTGAAAATTAGTTTTCATTCTAGATTTGTTGTGACGTCATGTACCTACATGAATTAAAAAGTGAAGTAAAAGTAACAAGTTCACAAACTACACTTATTTTATTAATTCAAGGAAGCAAATAAGTACATATTTTGAGTTAATATTTTACTTTATATATAGATAGGAACTAAAAAACTTCTGGTGAGTGTTTAAATTGTAGCTTATTGATTACCTAAACTAGCGGCACGCAATGATGGCCGGTTTGACACATTACAATAGTGATGTGGAATGTCAATTTATTCTCGAACAAAAAACAATTAAGTTTTGTTTTTGTACCTGATTAAATAGGTTTAATAAAACAAAAATGTATATGTTTATTTAATTTATTTGAACGAACTGAATATTTGAATGAAAATGAATATACATACTTTATATGCACACAAGAAACATATGAATACAAAAGATACCAAAAAAGGTGCCACAAAAGGCCATAATTAATCAGATTCGTCCATACTACTATTTTCACTGTCGTCACTGCTATCATCACCTACATTAATAATTATATGTTCGTTTTCTATAATATTATCTATTTTCACATCTCTTTCATAATCTTCCCTTATTAATTTAACAGTTCTATTCACAACCTTTTCCCAGTCTCCTTTAGTCACATGTTCACAAGCTTCTTCTAATAATTTTAGCATTTTTTTTGTGGTAAATGGGGGTTCTGTATTGTGTCTTGCAGCATATCCCTTAATTTGAGCCCACACCAACTCAATCGCATTATACTCACAATGGTAAGGCGGTAACCGTATAACTCTGTGCCCATGTTCTAATGCTATTTCGTCAATGACGTATCGGTGTTTTGTTCATATTCACAAGTACATTCACCCCTTAAATGGTGCAAACTGATTTTTCTACACTTGTATACATTTTAGAAATCAATTTAATAAATAAATTTTGAGTCCTAAACCTAAAACTACATTCGATAAAATTTATGAATCTCTGCACATCACTATCGTCAATAAAGTAATACAATTATTTCCTTCAAAGTCGTTATCAATTAATACGGAACTTCATGAGCGGACAAACGTCAAACCGGCCATCATAGCGTGCCGCTAGTATAGTCTATGCCACAATTCTAATAGGAATAATCTTATCTTCTCTGTAGAATTTGTGATAAACAAAGAATAAATAAGCTTTTGAAACCATTGGCTAGGGATTTGTTAGGCACTAATTAGTTGCACAAAGCGAAGTGAGATGTTTATTTTTGTAGTCAGCCGCGCCTTGCCGTTCCATTGTTTAAAGAAATAAGTTTCGAGAGCACTTCTCCGCTCGTAGGTATTTAGACTGTAAAGCCGGCTTTATTTTACCAGTTAAACATACGTATTTTAATGTATGAATAGTGGTTAGTAAAGTTTTTAGTTAGAATTCAAGAATCAAAACATATTGTAGAGCCATTTCTAATGCATGAAGTCTTTAAAAAAATCTTCAATAATCTTTGAAAACGTGTCTAACAATTCAACAGCAAACTAGTGTTGTGGCGTGTTGTGAATAGTGATGCGATAGAAGGCAATCAGATTCAAACATTTTGTATGAAAGTGTATAAGTACCTTCACACACTAGACAACCAAGCTGCGGTAGCCAATGCGACCAATTATGGTTCATTGAGAGGGTTCAATGAACCATCATTGGTCGTCACCACAGTAGGCAACCAAGAATTCTTTTGATCCAATAGGGTTGCTATCTAAAATAAAGTATTTCTTTAAATAAAGTATGGTCTTCCAAAATACGTAAAACCCTCTCACGTCAAAGTAAGTTTGAAATAATAATAATATTAACTACATACTTTAAATTATCGAATAAACCACAAAAAAGCACGTCAAATTAATTTTTCTCCTTTTTTTATCAACTAATAGACGTCCACTGCTGGATAAACGTACCATCCATGGGCTTCCACAGGCCTCGGTCTTTGGATACTTATATCCAGCGGCTCACTGCGATTCATCTGATAAATAAAAATAAATTGGTTGTCTGTAAAGTCGGTTTACGGACGATAGTTTTACGTGATAACGTCAAAAGAAACATTGATGACTGGCGGGCGGACTAATTTCTTAAACTGGACAATTTCAAGTAAAGATTTTTATATAAACCTATGAAGATGATACTGCCATTGTCGCAATTAGAATGTCATAAGCTTACTTTGTCGTATTAGTTTACAAATTGCGAAAAACCAAATTAAATTTGAATTTAGCGGGCAGACCCGTATAATCAACCTTAACGAAAATAGCTATTACGTACTTGAGGAGTAGGTACTGGGTAGCTATTACAGGTATAGCTTTCGACGCAACGCCGTAATTAATCTCAGCTATTAGACGGCAAGGCCTTAAATGTGTCCGAGTAAGGCATTTAGCCGACGTCTGAACCGCTCTATACAACATAGTTAGTGCTGCGTTACACACACTAAGCAAGTTGCTGTTTAACGTGCCATGTAATAGGAACTCGAGGGATGTGTAGCGTAGTTGTGACAGCGCGTATCAAACGATCACGTTAAGCAACGTTGACCCCTGTCGGTAGCTAGATGGGTGACCGCGTAGGGTGTACTATTAACTCCCAGAATTCGAACTGCGAAGTAAGAGTGAATAGGCATCTTCTAGGCAAGCGCGCTTCAACCTCTCATCACTGCCTCTCAGCGGTGATTGTCGTCCAGCGCAAGCCTAAACTTTAGGGCCGAATTCACCAATGTAAATAAGTTTTATCCGAGTGTTTTGATATTCAATACAATACAATAACTGAAACCCCATTTTTTCATCGGTTAAACGTCACTCGCATAAGTAATTAATCGCATCGCGTAATCGCATTTATAATTAAGTGTTTTAGTGCAACTTATTGATGTATTGGAGGATAAAATCCGGTTGGTGTATTCATCGCCCTATTTAGATCAACTCTCTCATGAATCCTCTACGAATTGCACCTATTTTTTTTCGGATGGAGTTTGCTGCTGGCGCGAAGCGTAGCCGCGGGTTTGAGCCCTAGGGCTCGAAGACATCGGGGGGCAACGTCTTCCTAAGGGCGCCTCTTGTGAGGCTCGGACTTCAAAGTTGGACCTATGTTTCGCGGAAGCTTTACGCGAATCTCACTCTGCTACGCGCCCCACTCCAGGGCGCGTGATTCTTGCGAAATTCCGCATGCAGGGATGCATTGTAACAGAGGGTTTCCACGGAGCGGTTTTCACCCGCGCCCGCAGCGGTTGCGGTACCAAATAGTAACCGCCCGCCGCGGGCGCAAACCGCGGCGTGGAAAATGCTGCTTCATTTTCCATACAAGTCTGCATTCTACGGAGGCCGCGGACAAATTAATATTTCATCCGAGATGCACAACACAAATATCGCCTCTGAGACAATTGTTACTCCTCCTTGTCTCGGAGGCTATCTTGCAGAGCCTCCGTGATCATTCTTCACGCTTCTGTGGGTCAGGGAACTCCTCAAATAATTATTTTTCAACATTTCAATTGTATATCACCAAGCTCTCACGGAATATTTTCGGTGAATTGAAACTCACCTATCGTATCACATTTACTATCGTAAATGACGTCATTTTCGGGTTGTGAGTTGTCAAACATGTTACTCATACTGCCAAATAGCGAAACTATCCGTATTTTTGTACGAAGACGTTTTTTGTTCACGACAGTGACGTCATGCGTTTTAACTATAGAAGCTCAAACTGGGAACTACTCGGACACTTTTAGTTCCCAATGTTTCCGCTTGGGGCGCTGGCTGTAGATGTATGAAGAAGCTCGCAAACAGAGGTTCGTTATAGTTAACTATCCAATCTTGTACTAGCCCTAAGGTTCTTACGAACAAGTGCGTCGCAGTGTGAGATCAGCTAAAGAGCCGAGCTTTGTACCCGTGAAAGCACGATAATATGATATTATTATTATTATACATGACATAAATGATATTATTACAAAAAACACATCTTAATATATATAAATTACATGTCGCGTTGTTTGTCCGCGATGGACTCCTAAACTACTGAACCGATTTTAATCAAACTTCGTAACTATCTGTAATTTAGTCCAACTTGAAAGATAGTATAGTTTTTTCGATTAGGATAGTTTATTTGTTTTATTTATATAGATAAGTTGGCGGTACGAAGTTCGCCGGGTCAGCTAGTTTATTATATTTATACACTTATCACTGCATTCAATGGCTCCGTACACTCGGCCGAGCGCGCTGTTCTCGACGCAGTTAATCGAAAAGGCAAACGATGACTTCAATACAGGAAATTTAATTTAAAAAGGAAATGGAATACGTAAGCGCAGTGTAAAGACGATAATCGCTAGCTTACGGCTAAGTCGCGCTCATGCCGCGAGTCATTGGAGGCTGTGCCCGAACGACCTGCACTCTTTACCGAGCTTACGGCATGGCTCGGAAAGCTCTAACAGCTCCTATAATCATATTTTTTACCGTTGCACTTGTTTTCAGAGTAATTGAAATAAATTGGGTAAACGAGTGCACTCTACTGAAAGTTTTTGTAACTGATCCGTTTTGTTTTTCCTTCTATTAACTCGGCGGTTTACGTAATATTTATTTTTGCAAAATTGTAGTTTGAAGGCCCGGCTAAAATTTATCAAGAGAAGTTAATTGTATGGGGGAAGTCTCGAGTTTGATTCCCAGCTGAGTCTTTTTAAAGATTTAACTGTTTAACGGTATTAACCACAAAATTTTAAGAGTACCTACAGCTTGACTGATTCCCAATATAACCAACGCTCTTCCAGCATGCGTTTTTCCTGTCGCCTGTAATTTGAGCACCTTCAAGACGAGAGTGAATAGGCATCTCCTAGGCAAGAGCACTCCTCATCAGTGCTTTCCATCATTGACTGTCGTCTGGCGCAAGGCTATTTAGTAAAAATACCTGTGAAAAATGTCTTTCATCATCATTTAAAATTCCCGTCTTCTGCTTCGGGAAGCAGAAGTCCCGTCTTCTGCTT
This sequence comes from Oeneis ivallda, assembly GCA_029955525.1. NCBI lineage: Eukaryota > Metazoa > Arthropoda > Insecta > Lepidoptera > Nymphalidae > Oeneis > Oeneis ivallda. The sequence continues at coordinate 23,899,668 of JARPMR010000020.1, forward strand.
CCCGACTTCCTGACTCTGTTTCCTGCATAGCTATAACTATGAAACTGCAACGCTAGCCCGACTTCAACATACCTGTACCAAGTACTATTTGTATATTCTGTGCCTGGACCTACAAACTAAAATTTTGGCTAGCGTGGTGCATTCGTTCCATCGTTTCTATTTAGGCCCGCCCGACTTCAACATACGTATACAAACTGAAATTATTTATACTTTTCAGTGGCGTTTAAAGTCGGTTTTTTAAAAGATTTTTTATATATGTAAGAGACTATAATTTACACATACTTGGGCGTCATTCCTAGTTCCATGACACGAACATACGACGTGGTACATACTCTGTGGTACAAGTAAAAGTGTATAGTTCTGTGCAAAGATTCTGTGGTACAATTCAAAGACAAATCAACGTTTCGATCAGTGGTGCGTTCCATAGAAAATTCATTCTTGAGAGAGGGATCGCCAGCGCCGTACGTTGCGCACTGATTGATGATGGAGGCCAATTTAAATATTGATCCATCTGATTCTGCGACATATATTATTATTTTCAAATTAAAGTCAAAACTTTTGGGCGCCATGTGACACTACAACAACAGCTATTCCACACTTCCGCACGTCCGCACGTCCGCCCGCCCGCACCCGCACAGCGTGTCGCTCCACATCACGTGCGCTATAACGTCCGCACGCCGGGTAATGGCTACGCCGCGTGCCGGCCTTGGATGTACATCCTTTCATAATATAAACCACATCTACGATTTTTCAAAAGAATCCAAATCATCATCTCTATTAGCAAAGAATTAATCCTTACTGATATTACAAAGGCCAAAATGTGTTTATTTGTTGGATTATCCTTCAATCACGCCGCAACGGAGCTATTGATCGACGTGATTCTTTTTGTATGAGTCAAGCTGAGGACCTGGAGAGTGACATAGGCTACTTTTTGTCCCGGAATATCCTACGGAGTTCCTACGACAAAAGTGAACATTTTGTACTATAATGTTCAGTCATGACAATATCACAGTTAGACCAAGACCTAAGGAAAAAAAACTTGAGAGGTGTCTAGGGACACCTGGATGGAACGAAGTTCCTTTCGATTAATTAGTGAAGGAATTGTAATAAACTAGTGGTGTCATCTAGTATAAAATTGATTAACTACGATGAATTATATTTAGTTTATTTCTATTGCAGCAATGTTACAAAACCAAAGAGTTACTCTGGTTTTTTAACAAACGGCGTTAGTAGGACAATAACATTTTATCCAATTTATACAATAAAAAATTAGGGAAAAATTCCACATGTAGAAATTATCTATATATATAAAAGAAAGTGGTGTTAGTTACACTATTTATAACTCAAGAACGGATGAACCGATTTGGCTGAAAATTGGTGGGGAGGTAGCTTAGAACCAGGAGACGGACATAGGATACTTTTTATCCCGTTCGAACGCGTTTTCGTCAAGTCACTATAAAACGTGGTATAACAAAAACGCATCTGACATGGAATAACAAAACGCAAATGACAGTGGAATAACAAAACGTAAATGACAGCTAAATGTAATTTTGTCTTTGGTTAAGTATGGTAAAAACTTTGATTATATATTATTATGATAGATAATATCATCAGTAATATGTTTTCTCTTTGAATCATCATTAACAATGCCGCGAGCAAGACGATCAAATGTTTCCTGCTACAAAGCTACGGATTGACGTGATTTTTTGGATAGGTATAGTTGAGAACCTGGAGGTTTAAAAGATTTCCCGCGGGATGTTATGTTAGTTCATAACATCCACGCAGACGAAGTCGCGGGCATCAGCTAGTTTAAAATAAAATTGAAAATAGAAAATTCAGTCTGTCGAGCTGGGATTCGAACCATCGACTTTTAATTGTCAAGCGACTGCCGAAGCCACTAGGCTACGGAGACCCAATATTGTACCGCGAAAATACCGAACACAATGCAAAATTCACATTCAACAAAAAAGTGTCGGTTTCAAAAAAGTGTCGAGTGTCGGTTCCTTAATTTTTTCCGTCTAGCCCCCTTCCGCACCGCGCGATAAGGAACTTACGTTCCAAAAAGCAGAAAACTGCGAAGCTTTAGAACTATTAGTAATTTGGGAATTACATACAAAATCTCATTAAGGTTCTTCAATATGACGGGACTTAATTACGGCCGTACGTCGCGTCAGTGCGTTTTATTTGCTGACAGTAATTATTCGAAAGAGCTCCACTGCCAGGCAAGAGCCGAAAAATATCTTTCGTGGTATGTTTGCTTTTATAACAATTCTTTAAAAAAAAACCCGACTACAAACGCCACTACAAATTATAAAATAATTTTAGTTTGTACAGGTCATATTGAAGTAGGTCGGGCCTAAATAGAAACGATGAAACCTTGCGCAAAGCTAGCCCGACTTCAATATACATGTACAAACTAAAATTATTTTATGCTTTATTTTTTTTAAAGGATGAGGTCACACGCATCATGCCAGAACGAAAAAACTGTAATAATAAACTGTATTATTGTTTTCTATTGAATCACGTTTTTAGGGTTCCGTACCCAAAGGGTACCAACGGGACCCTATTACTAAGCCTACGCTGTCCGTCCGTCCGTCCGTCCGTCCGTCTGTCAGCGGGCTGTATCTCGTAAACCGTAATAGATAGACAGATGAAATTTTCACATATTATGTATTTCTATTGCCGCTATAACAACAAATAATAAAAATTAAATTAAATTAAAGAAATTAAATTAAAATATTTCCATGGGTACATGGAAATATTTTTATTTAATTTTTTTTTAACGGAACCCTAAAAGAGCGAGGCCCGACTCGCACTTGGCCGATTTTTACTCTATGTCAGATCGTTAGACTTTTACTGCACTAAAGAAGTATTTACAAATATCTGTAACATCACAGGGACGTTGTTGGACCGTAGGAGACTATATTTATCCAACCATAAACTGATATCAGAAATAAGGAGATCCGTATTAGAGTCAGCATAATTAAAACACACGGGTTTAAACCAAAGATTTATCTTAACACACGCATTCAGCTCAATACGGTATCGGTACGTATATAATAAATAAACTTTTACAAGTACTTTTGAATTGTCGATGAGTCTACCACTGGTTCGGAATGCCGTTCCTGCCGAGAAGAACCAGCAAGAAACTCGGCAGTTGCTCTTTTCAAAATACTTTTACAATATACTTAATAGATATTATGCTATGTATGCAGAGTTTCCACAATGAGGGGAAGTTCTACAAAAGCATACGTAATTATATCTTATTATAATTCAACACATGTTAAGACGGGCAGACAGAAAGTAGCACCATTGCCGCTGGTGGCACCCGTTCACGAGCATGACGCATGACCCAGCCATTGCTTCGCTCAGCCATATTTGAGGGAACGTAACAACCCGCATCACACGACACCACCGCAGAAATGTTAAAGAGAGTGTGACATACTTAGGCTTACTTATACTTACTTACTTTATAGTTTATAGTTGTTTGACCTGGCTAGCTTATGCTGGCCAGTGGTAGATTCACTTGACGATTGCAAAGTGCTTTGTAAAAGTTTGTTTGAATAAAAAACTATTGTATTCTATTCGGATACGGTTAAATTAAAAAAAAATCTTTTCAAAAAACCGACTTCTAACGCCATTACAAAGTATAATAAAAATTCTTTGCAAAAAACCGACTTCTAACGCCACTACAAAGTATAAAAATAATTTTAGTTTGTCCACGTTTGTTGAAGTCGGGCGGCCCTAAAATACAAACTATGAAACCGACTCGCGATGCTCGCTCGACTTCTACAAACGAGTCTATCATATTCTGTAGCGTCGCGCATCGGTTTCATAGTTTGTATATAGGCCCGCCCGACTTCAACAAACGTGGACAAACTAAAATTATTTTTATACTTTGTAGTGGCGTTAGAAGTCGGTTTTTTGAAAAGAATTTTTATTATACTTTGTAGTGGCGTTAGAAGTCGGTTTTTTGAAAAGAATTTTTATTTTAAGCTTTTAAGTGTAGTATCCTATGATTGAGGAGCTAGGACCTGGAGCTCCATGATGTAGTCCATAATTGTTACCTACAATATCAATTCGTAATCGAAATTTCCTAAATCGCCATAGTTTTAGCCTGCAGCATCAGGCTTGAGGAGTTGAAGGTTAAAATTTTTATGGGACCATTTCCCAAACATCCTCTGTCGATTAAAAAAAAAATCACGCGAATCGGTCCAGTAATCCCGGAGAAATCGGTGGATTTACATAGAAAAAAAAAAAAAAAAGATACCGGCCGAATTGAGAACCTCCTCCTTTTTGGAAGTCGGTTAAAAAAAAGTTATATAGGTAGATTTTTCTGTCAAGTAATTCGCATGGAATTTGAAAGTCATCGGTGGCATACACCCGTGCCTCAGAAAGCACGTAAAGATGTTGGTCCTATGCTTTACGGAGTTTGTGATCGTATGGGATAGCCGTCCCATCAGACTATGAAAGAGAAGTGATAGAATGCATATTTTTTAAGGACACATGCACCTAACGAGCGACCTCTACCCAGTTTTTCTGTGACTTCGCCCACGTGGAGTTAGGTTTATTAAAAATCCCGGAGAACCCTTGGTTTGTCAGGGATAGCAAGTAGCCTATAATATCATTCTCCAGGCCTACAATTATTATACCCTTCAAAAACACATTTTTGCATTTATAATGTTACTAAAGATTAGAGATTCTCTTGTATATTATGATTAGGGATTCTCCTGTATATTTGGCTGGTCTCTTTGAAATTGTCCTTATTTATTCGATTATATGATTGCCTCTAAAATTTAAAAATTGTTTTAATTAGAATCGCTGTCGCCCGTACACAGTGCACATAGCTCGACCGTAATATAGATATCATCTCCATCCGAAATGGCGGACTATTTCGATAGTTTAGGACCGTATTGGCGAATAATCAGCGAGCTACATGGAGCCCGCCCCGAGTGGCCCTGTGTGGCCGTTATCGCACGAGGGTAATAACTCCACCATATTGGGACAAGACAATACAGACTAGACAATACAGCATTGTAAAGTCGACATCTCCTGAGGATGCTCCGGTGTCCGGGCGAAACGTGCGTCGAGAGTAGTGTAAAAGTCTTGTGTGGTGGAGCATGTGAGTGGTGGTGGCATTGCTTGCTTGGGAACTTGGCTTTCTTGCTTGGCTGGGTAGGTGAGTGGTGCTTAGCTTTTAATTGCATGTTTGACCATACAGATTTTTTCTGTTGGCGAATTATAGAAAAATAATTCTAACCTTTTCTTGCTAATATTGGGACAAGTTTGAACTGTAGTATGGACAATGAACATACCATACTTTACACTGTATTGGAGCTGTACTCTCGCAAGCTTATATCTTCCAGAGGTCCTCTACGTCGTTACAGGTGAGGCCACACGAGTGTTAGCGGCTTACATCGTCTGTTCTTTAGGTTTTCGTAACCAAAAGGTGCAAACGGGACCCTATTGCGACTCCGCTGTGTCCGTCCATCTGTCCGTCTGTCAGTCGGCTGTATCTCATGAACCGTTATAGGTAGTAGAAACTTGTTATTTTTACTAAAAAAGAGCATTGATTACGCATTTGTCTCAAGTTTCTTACAGACTTCTTGCAATCCCTATAAATATCACTAAATAAAATATTAACGGCGGTCACTTATTATGTTTATTAAAAAAAAGGACTTTGATCACACAAAGTAACGAACTCCTTCATTCAGAAGGCGTTGGTACTCGTTGGTTTTTATAGAATTGATGAGCAGCGAGGCTCGGCCAATATTTACGTTCGAATATACGTTAAATATGGTTGAGCGAACGGCTGGTTCATGCGTCATGCTCGTGAACAGGTGCGACCAGCGGGAATTAAAATAGTAGTAGGAATTAATCAAAGTAGTAGGAAAGTAGCCCCTACTTTCTCTCTGCCCGTCTTAACATTTATGGAATTGTAATTAGGTATGCTTTTGTGGAACTTCTCTCTCTATAGAACTCTTTCTATAAAAATCTGTCCTTCTCTTACAATAAATACGTGTCACAGAATGTGTATTTCTATTGCCGCTTTAATAAGAAATCACCACGGTCACCACGATCTTAATTTTCCGACCCCTACGTAGGGGTTATAAAGCTGTACTGGGCTTTTTAACCCCCGCACTGTAATTGCTTCATCGTGGCAAGATTACGATCAAGTCGAGTGTGTACGATACCGCCATTAGTGTACATGTTGGAAGGTTGTAAACGCAGGCAAGGTCACACCAATAAAAGTTATCGTTAACGAAAATGATTATCGTGAACAAAACTGCTTTTAATGCGTAACGTTTTCAATTAAATTTTAATTGAAAATACGTAATAGGCTAACAAATTATAATGTGGATTATGTAGAGTTTGTTGGTGTTAAGTAAAATTAGGCTTCTGACCTTTTAAATACATTTAAGAATTACGAGCATAGCTCACCGGTTTAGGGCCGATTTCAGCAACGTAAAATAAATCTTATCCGAGCGTGATATTTTGGCAACTTTTGGATAGAGGATCTGTTAATTTTTGTATTAGGGAATCAACTGAGGTTTGGAAAATTTTAGGTAGAAATCTCACAAAAAAACAATCCCACCACTTTAAAATATAGGATGAGTGTGATCAGGTGATAATTTTCCTAAGTGACTAGCTTTTGCCTAAGATTTCGTTCGCGTGGAGTTAATTTTTATAATCCCGTGGGAATTATTCGTTATTCCGGAATAAAAAGTAGCCTAGGTCACGGTCTAGATCCTCAACTATACCCGGAAAAAACCCCACTAGGGCGAACCAGCAAACAAATAGTTCCCATTTATCATATTACTAGAGCTATAGTCCGCGACTTCGTCCATATGGTTTTTCCGTAATAAAAGGGAGCCTATGTCACTTTCCAAGTCCTAAACTATACCCTTGCAAAATCACGTCAATTCGTTGCTCTGTTGCTGCGTGATAGAAGAACCAAACAAAAAGCCAACAAACAAAAACTCTTACGCGTTAATAATAAAGGATAATCTATTCCCTAAAAACAAAATGAAAAAGTAATTCCTATGAAAATAAAAGCTTTCAAAGCTGTAATCCGCACAACCAACATTTCATTTACAATTAACGGCGGCAACCACAATTCAGGCGGCTTCATGTCAAAATATGCCCGGCTCGAGCCTGCCCCAACACGGTGACGTTTATTAAAATCTGATAGGTTGCGACTATGCCATTACAGCACATTAAATATTCACCGAATGTGTTTTTAGGGTTCCGTACCCAAAGGGTGCCAACGGGACCCTATTACTAAGCCTCCGTCGCTGTCCGTCTGTCCGTCCGTTCGTCTGTCAGCGAGCTGTATCTCGTAAATAGTAATACAACCGACAGTTGAAATTTTCACATATTGTGTATTTCTATTGGCGCTATAACAACAAGTAATAAAAATTAAATCAAATTAAAAATAAAGGGGGCTCTCATACATGGAAAAGGAATCGAAATAAAATTTTATTTTTGGAACGTAAGTTCCTTATCGCGCGGTACGGAAGGGGGCTAGACGGAAAAAATTAAGGAACCGACACTCGACACATTTTTGAAACCGACACTTTTTTATTGAATGTGAATTTTGCATTGTGTTCGGTATTTTCGCGATACAACATTAGGTCTCCGTAGCCTAGTGGCTCCGGCAGTCGCCTAACAGTTCAAAGTCGATGGTTCGAATCCCAGCTCGACAGACCGAATTTTCCATTTTCAATTTTATTTTAAACAATTTCTACATGTGGAACCTTTCCCTAATTTTTTATAACTTATAAGTTATAAAAAATTAGGGAAAAATTCCACACGTAGAATCGAGATCGAAAGGAACTACGTTCCATCCGGGTGTCCCTTGACACCTCTCAAGTTCTTTTTACCCTGGCGTGTGGGGTGTCATTCTCTAAGTGGAGTTCAAGTATATATTTTTTTATTTGTTAGCTACAAAAATGAAGAAATGGGGGGCCATCAAAGTCGGTTTTAGACCAATTTTGTTAGTGGGTCTATCTCAAAAACGAAACTAGTTAGGAATTTGAAATTTTGGTATATTATGTACTATATACTGTATTTAAACAGCAAATACTGAAAACAGCGATTTATAATGCGGTTTGTAAGTTGTGACCAAAACAAACGAGCATTTGTCCCCCATATGCTAATATAGTACTTTCTAAGAACTAAAATATCTAAATATGTATCTATTTAAAAAAAAATATTTGGTCATATGTACGGAAACCTAAAAGAGCGAGGCCCGACTCGCACTTGGCCGATTTTGTTTAAATCGATAGCGGATACTGATTGCAATTTCAATAGGCTTGTCAATAACATCAGAGAGTTGTTCGATGTCGATGAAGTTTTCGTCCATTAGTTCGATCTATTTTTCGATATTTGCAATTTATTTTTCAAATATTTAATTTACTAGCTTTTCCCCAAGACGTTTTCTCCACGCGTGGAGGTAGGTTTTTAAAAACTCTCAAGAACTCTTTGTTTTTTTATACGCTTTTTATTAGCTCCACTTGTATGTTTGTAACAATGTTTGTAACCGACTTCTTTGGGCGCGATTTTGACCCACTTTAAACGGCCAGATTTCGTTCAAACTTTGTAGATTTATCGAGGACCGATGACAATACACTAATTTGATAAAAAAAACAAAAAATAAATAATAGTTTAAAAACTAAAAACACGCTTTTTATAGAAAACCAAACTAAAAAATAGAAAATAAATTTTAATAAATTTATATTAAGAATAGGGTCCAAAAATTTCAATAAATATAAATTAATAATAGTGTAAATAAAAAAAATGTATTTTATTTTAAAAAAAGCGTCGGATGCTTTTTAAGATATTATCAAAATGATAAACTCTCACACTCTCTAACACTCTACTCATATCTGTCAATAAAATATTTATAACTATTGACACCATGCACCCCACGCTTTTTTTAAAATAAAATACATTTTTTTTATTTACACTATTATTAATTTATATTTATTGAAATTTTTGAACCCTATTCTTAATTTAAATTTATTAAAATTTATTTTCTATTTTTTAGTTTGGTTTTCTATAAAAAGCGTGTTTTCAGTTTTTTTAAACTATAATTTTTTTTGGGAAAGTAGTCTATGTATGTCACACTTTATGTCCTGGACTAAGCAAAACATCACGTCAATACGTCAATCCATTGCTCCGTTCCTTCATGATTGAAGGAAAAACCAACAAACAAACACACTTAGGTTAGTTAGGATGACTTATTTAAATTCAACCCTTTTAGTAGCAAGATTGCGTTATTAACAAGATTGTATTGTGTAGCAATTTAATCAATTTTCAAAGGGTTTTATTAATTTTGTTGCAACGAAGCTCTTAACTCGTACTCAAGCATTCCCGAGCAGTGTGTGGCCGATTGGCTCGGACATGCAAATACTTCAATTCAAATGCTAATATCGATAGATTTCCTGCGCTATCGATAGTACGAGCGCATCATTGGCCGGTGTACCTCTGGAGCTCCTAATTGTGCGCCATTTCAGATATATCAGGAATGGATGCTGCGGTCGGATTACCCTTTCTCTATGTGCATCGCGAGTGCGAATGCCTTTATGTTTCTATTTCCCGTTTTCCAATCAAAAACGTGTTGGTTGATCATAAAAACACATTGCGCGCTATTTTTTCTATTTCTGATATTTTTGGATATTTTAGGGTTCCGTATTTCAACAAACACTCAACAAAATCAGAAATGTTGAATTTCTAGTCTAATGTATGTCTTCGTTTACCATTATTCTAATCTTTATTCTATTACATTAAAAGTATCTTATACTAGCTTTTACCCGCGGCTTCGCTTCCGCCATCCATTAAAAATAATCCGAAATCCTATTAATATTATAAATGCGAAAGTTTGTGAGGATGGATTTATGGATGTTTGGATGGATGGATGGATGGATGGATGGATGGATGTTTGTTACTCTTTAACGCGACAACGAATGAACCGATTTTGCTGAAATTTGGCACCGACATAGATTATAGTCTGGAATAGCACATAGGCTACTTTTTATCCCGGAAAAGCAAACAGTTCCTGCGGGATAGCATCGCTATTTTTTACGCATTTGTTCTCCAAAATACGCGCAATGGAGTTTTAGATTGACTTGATTTTTTTGCACAGGTAAAGTTAAGGGCCTGAAAAATGACAAAGGCAAATTTTTATCCCTGGAAAACAAACGGTTCCTGCGGGATATTAGTATACTACTTTTCACACATTTATCTTTCAATTATGCGCCAACGGAGTTACAGATTGACGTGGTTTTTGGATAAGCATAGTTGATGACTTGAAATGTGACAAAGGCTACTTTTTATCCTGGGAAAGCAAACAGTTCCCGCGGGATATTAGTGTGCTACTTTTCACATATTTATCCTTAAATTAGGCGCCAACGGAGTTACAGATTGACGTGGTTTATTGGATAGGCATAGTTGAGGACTTGAAAAGTGACAAAGGCTACTTTTAATCCCGGGAAAACAAACAGTTCCCGCGGGATATTCGTATGCTACTTTTCACATATTAATCCTTCAATTATGCGCCAACGAAGTTACAGATTGACGTGGTTTTTTGATAGGCATTGTTGAGGACCTGAAAAGTGAAAAGGTTACTTTTTATCCGGGAAAATAAACAGTTCCCGCGGGATATTCGTATTTTACTTTTCACATACTTATCCTTCAATTATGCGCCAACGGAGTTTTAGATTGAAGTTTTAGATTGTTTTTTAGCACATGTAAAGTTAAGGGCCTGAAAAGTGACAAAGGCTACTTTTTATTCCGAGAAAACAAACAGTTCCCGCGGGATATTCGTATGCTACTTTTTACATATTTATCCTTAAATTATGCGCCAATAATGCATGCATGCATGCATACATGTATGTATGTATGTATGTATGTATGTATGTATGTATGTATGTATGTATGTATGTATGTATGTATGTATGTATGTATGTATGTATGTATGTATGTATGTATGTATGTATGTATGTATGTATGTATGTATGTATGTATGTATGTATGTATGTATGTACGTATGTATGCATGCATGCATGCATGCATGCATGCATGCATGTATGTATGTATGTATGTATGTATGTATGTATGTATGTATGTATGTATGTATGTATGTATGTATGTATGTATGCATGCATGGATGTATGTATATATGTATGCTTGCATGCATGTATGTATATAATTATGTGTGTGTGCATGTATTTATGTATGTTTGTATCCTCCTCCTACTAACTATAAATACATTAACTATATCCTATCCGACCTATTATTACTCATATCATACCACTAATATGTGAAAGTTTGTGAGGATGGATGTATACGGATGTATGTTTGTATAGATGTAGTCTAAGGATGGATGGATGTATGTTCTCTGAGATAGGGGTTGAACTATTTTGACTGTTTTACTCCATAACTTCGTTAAATTTAAACTAATTTTTATTATTATTTTAACCGACTTCAAAAAAGGAGGAGGATCTCAATTCAACGGAATCTTTTTTTATGTAGGTATGTTCACCGATTACTCGAAGACGCCTGAACCGCTTTGGAAAATTCTTTTTTGTTTCAAAGGGTATACTTCCCAGGTGGTCCCAACTCCCATTTAAATTTTATCGAAATCAGTCGAGCGTTTTTAAAAATTATACAATAAATTAAATACTTTGTAGTGGCGCGGGCGTTTAAATGTATGCTCCCGGGACAAAAAGTAGCCTGTGTTATTTTCCAGGTCCTCAACTTTACCTGTGTAAAAAACCACGTCGACTATATGCACTTGCACTTTATATGGTGAAATATGATAAATGCGAAAGTGCGTCGGTTTGTCCTTCAATCACGCCCCAACAGAGCTACGGATCGACGTGAGTTTTTGCAGGGGTACCTATGGAGAGTGACAGGCTACTTTTTATCCCGCAAAGTCAGAGTTCCCGAGGCATTTTAAAGGCTAAGTTCACGCAGACGAAGTCGCGGGCATCAGCTAGTTCCTATATAAATTACCAATTTTGATGTTATCGATTTTCAAACTGTTCTTTTGAGTTTTCTCTACTTTTTAAATTTTTAAACCATATCTCCTGTATAGTAGATGTAGAGCGAATTAAACAAAAATAAATATTCAAATCGGTCAAGCGGTTTTTGGAGTTTTAGCCAGACGACTTTCTTTGATCATCTTAATTGAATAATTATTATTATTTATTATTATTAATAAATTTATTATTTTTAATATTTTTATTTTATTTCTTAGATGTTTAAAATATGAATTTTTTTCTTTATAGATTCTTTCCCGAGTCATTTTGCTAGCAACGTTGCAAATCAGTAGTGGTCGTTTGCTACAACGATCTAAAAGAGCATTTGAAAATCGTATTTTCTATTCCCCATTTTTTCAATGAAAAGCTTGTTGGCTCTAAATAAAAATATAACGTATTGGGAGAGGGTTTTTTTGGTCGTACTCGTTATTTGGAGCTATCTCTTTTGTGGTACGCGATATTTGATAAATTCCGAGCAAGGTTTTGTCTAGACAAAATTTATCAACTGCATATTTTGGAATTTATCAACGGAATTTAACAATTTAGAGATATCACTAGATATGACTAAATTGATAAAAATTCTCAACTGAATTTTTTTGGATGTTACCTTAGGTGTTTAGCATCTAGTATGGCAGAGGATCAAAAGATATTTATATTCAAGTGCCTGCAATTACACAGAAGAGGATACCGGGTTTCACACCTAAAAGTCGACTAATCTGATCTAAAAACTACTGTATAGTGTGTAGAATAGAATAGAATAGAAATGTATAGTGTGTACTAATTATTATTATTGTAGAAATAAAACCTCGGAAATTAATCTCAAAAATGACACATTTCCTCATGGTAATATGATGATGATATTCACCTTTAAATACACTATCCTTACAGATATAAATATAAAGTATACTATGCCAAGATGCTGGAGTACCGACCCCGCACCGGGAAACGCAGTGTTGACAGACCCCCCACTAGGTGAACCTAGGACATCAAACGAGTCGCAGGGAGCCGCTGGATTCAAGCGGCCCAAGACCGAAGCCTGTGGAAGTCCATGCAGGAGTGGACGTCTATAGGTTGATAAAGAAGAAGAAGATAGAGTAGACCTTTTCTATTAGAAAATATTATGTTTATAAAAGAAAGACGATGAGTTAGAAAAAATACCCATTAACAGCGGATCATTTTCCAATCCATGCACTACAGAGCGCAGGTAAATTGGACAGCCGGCTTTCCGTTGCACTATTGAGGCTGTTTTGATGTATGGCTGCGGAACTTGATTGCCTTTTCCTAGGAGCGTAGCGAGGGATATTATATTGCACCGCGATTGTTCTTTGTGGCGGTGTTGATATATCGACGCGATATTGCGGGCGTCGCTTCTTTATCACTATCACTAATGACTGCGGTGTACTGCGAACAACCGGGCGAAATTCTTGTCTTTAAGTGTCGCGACACATCTGCGTAGTTTACGTCGCCGAAAGTTCGGCTCAATACGCTCTCAAAGTGTTTTAAGTTACCTATGTTACGTCAGCTGAAATTACGTCGCGTTCTGCGTAGCGCCGAACCTTTCGTCGAGCTACTCGTGCCTCTCTATCGCTTGTTCCGCTCTCTCGCTTGCACGCTCGGGCTCAGGCGGAACGTGACACTTTTTCGTGCGTGCAGCCGGTGTTCATCGATTTATTAGACGTTATCACGTCAAAAATTCAAGGAGAGGTGGCGATCGCTTGTGAGGTGAATCACATCAGCCGTTAAAGATTTCACGATGCCCACAGCCGCGTGTTAAAAGTATCACGAAGAAGAAGAAGAATAAAAAGACTAATAACATTAAACATCGCACACCAAATACGATAACCTCATTTCCCGGTGTCAACAAAAAATACTGCTTTTATAAATCTTGTTTCGTTTTAAAACGGAATCAACTAATGAGTGCAGGCAAATAGAGTTGTACTCACTCCGAGTGGGTAATATAACAGTAATTACGTGCCGCCATATTGAAAAACACACTGAGAACCCTAATGAGATCTTGTTCGTAATTCCCTAATTACTTATGTTAGTAAACCTCCCTCGTTTTGCGCCATTTCTTTCCATTTTATACAGCTAATGATTTTTTGCTCTGAACAGTCCGTGAAAGACAGTTAATGGACTTTTATACTTACCACTTTTTCTACAGGTTAATTATTATTAACCTGTTGATTTCTTATTGATTTATTTACCTATTACAGACTAACTAATACCCGCGACTTTGTCTGCGTGAACTAAAGTTGAAGAAATCAAATTCAAATTCAAAATCATTTAATTCATGTAGACCAACCTGTGGTTCTTATGACACGTCATGACTCTACCACTGGTTCTCAGCTGTAAACTCAGCAATTGCTCTTTTCAAAACAAAAATGTTACAAAATGTAGCTTATCTATCTTTCATAATATAAATATAATAACCTCTTTTAACTAAGTAGAGATGAAATTTTGAAAATCTCTCATCGTTTTGCTAATAAGTAATATTTCTTCCTTTCTAGCACCAGACATTCAATAAATCATGGTAAAGTTTCGTTAAGACAACTCGCAGGCTATGACTACCTTGTATACCTAGATGGACTCTCGAAGCTGTGGCGATACATCGAAAACTTAGTACAGAACTTGGCCCTTAACCCTTTCCCGCGCTCAGTGTCAATCGCATAGTTGGTTTCTATCTCTAGTCGACACTGAGTTATTTAAAATAGCGATTTGTGTGGTTAAAGTGAGCAGAAACAAAAAGGTTTTTCTAAAACAACCAAAGCCAGTCAGCTTCAGCTACTATCGGCTCTAACATATTGTAATACTTTTTCCAATTTATACCTACGCTAACATAATTTATTATCCAAGATCAATGATTATAAATTTGATCCAATTTGTACTAATATCAATTAATTAGTTATAACCTTCCGCGCCAACATCAAACATTTATCAAATTTTGCTTACATTTTACTCAAAAACATTTAATAAGTTAATCTGGAAAGCATTAATTAATATTCGCTAATTATTTAATTAATACAATCTATTTCGAATAATAATTAACGAGATGTATTTTGCGATGGTTGAAAAGCTGGTGGGAAAATTCGAGTAGGTTCTTAATAAATGCTGGAAATTACATTAATAGGTACTACAGTGAATTTAATTAAGCAACATTGACCCAAACAATTTTCTTGATGGGTAAACAACCGTGATGTTCCTGATTTAGCCTTAATATTAGCCTTCCTTTAGAGCCTCAAAGAAAGATCGACCAAAGACTTTATCACTATAATTATATTAATATTGAACTTAGCAATCAAAATAATTATTCTAAGCCTAAGCACTAACCTTCCTCATTAACAACCCATCAACGGCTCACTACTGAGCCGGGTCTCCTTTCAGAGAAGAGTTATAGGCCATAGTCCACCACGCTGGCCCAATGCGATTTGGCGGACTTCACACATCTTCGGGAACATTATGAACTCTCAGATGTGCAGGTTTCCTCATGATGTTTTCCTTCACCGTTGAATCAAGTGATATTTAGTTGCTTAAACGCACTTGACTCCGAAAAGTCAGTGGTGCGTACCCGGGATCGAACCTGCGACCCCCCAAATAGAATAGAATAGAATAGAATAGAATAGAATAGAATAGAATAGAATAGAATAGAATAGAATAGAATAGAATAGAATAGAATAGAATAGAATAGAATAGAATAGAATAGAATAGAATAGAATAGAATAGAATAGAATAGAATAGAATAGAATAGAATAGAATAGAATAGAATAGAATAGAATAGAATAGAATAGAATAGAATAGAATAGAATAGAATAGAATAGAATAGAATAGAATAGAATAGAAATAGAATAGAAATATTTTTTATTCAGATAAACTTTTACAAGTGCTTTTGAATAGTCGATGAATCTACCAAGGTTCGGAATGCCTTTCCTGCCGAGAAGAACCAGCAAGAAACTCGGCGGTTGCTCTTTTCAAAACAAATTTACAATACAGTAAATACTATGCTATATAAGCAGTGTTTCCATAATGAGGAAAGTTCCAAAAATGCATACCGACTAACTTCTATCTTAAGATGAGCAGACATAAAGTAGCCCCATTCCCGCCGGTGGCACCCGTGCACGAGCATGACGCATGACCCAGTCATTGCTTCGCTCAACCATAATTGAGGGAACGTAACGAACGTAATAGAAGACCACAGTTCTAACCACTAGGCTATCACTGCTTAAGCGCTAACCTTAAGTACCTAAAACTTAAGTTTCATGATCATCTGTTGTTGCAATGCATGCGCAGTGTTAAGATTGGGCACGACAATAGGGGTGGGGATCGAACTTGCGACCTTTCAGTT
Organism: Oeneis ivallda; assembly: GCA_029955525.1. Taxonomy (NCBI): domain Eukaryota; kingdom Metazoa; phylum Arthropoda; class Insecta; order Lepidoptera; family Nymphalidae; genus Oeneis; species Oeneis ivallda. The sequence goes on from JARPMR010000020.1 coordinate 23,916,051, forward strand.
TTCAGTCTGCACCTTAAACCTTTTGACTATTGAGGGTTAATGTTTTTGGCATTGGAATAAACATCGCCAATTATTTATTTTCCCTTTTCGTTTTTACCAACGTAGTCATTTTGATTACTTTACTGAATGGCTTTACTAATAATAATTATTATTATTATAAGAGTTAATAAAATACTCAAATCCAATATTTCCTTCAGTAAAATATTTTCTAAATTATTACAAAGAATCAAAAGTTATACATTGCTTCTCACAATATATTCACATAACAATGTACCTATTCATTTAATAGCACAACTTCGCTGGAGGATATAATGGGATTATTATATGCACACATTTCCCAATATTTCCGAATCCCCTTATCTTCTCGGAATTCCTCGAATAATAGACAAAGAGTCCACGATCGAATATAAAATATACCACGAGAAAGCGTGATAGTTTGTATGTCCCTCAATCATTCATCAAAAGAGCAACGTATCAGCGTGATTGCATGGAGATAGTTGTGGGCCTAGAAAGTACCAAAGGCTACTTTTTACCAAAAAAAGTTCCTACAGGATTTTATAAAAAAACCCTAATATTCCTACTACTCCTACTAACATAATCTATGCGAACGAAGTTGACGTCAAAAGCTAATCGTAATCATACTAATATTATAAATGCGAAAGTGTGTTTGTTTGTTGGTTTGTCCTTCAACCACGCTGGAACCGAGACACGGATTGACGTGATTATTTGCATGGGTATAGTTGAAGGTGTGGAGAGTGACTTAGGCTACTTTCTATCCCGGAAAATCAAGGAGTTCCCGAGGGAATTTACAAACTAAATCCACGCTGACGAAGTCGCGAGCATCAGCCAGTTTATTATAAACTAGCTATTGCATCCCTACTAATTGTTAGTCCTTCAATCACGCCACAACAAAACTACGGATCTATGTGAGTTTTTGCATGGATATAGTTGAGGACTTGGAAAGTGACATAGGCTACATTTTATTTCGAACAAAGGGTTTCTACGGGAATTTCAAAAACCTAACTCCATGTCGAAGAAGTTCAGAGTAAAAGCTAGTCTAAATATATAAGAAGGTGACTGACTGAATGGCTGAATGACTGACCGATCTATCATCACACAGCTCAAAGCACTTGAGACATTGGGCTGTTTTGCACTACTTACATACATTTATGATATTACAAACTATTATGACGTAGACATCCGCTAAGAAAGGAATTTAGAAAATTCAAGGCTAAAGGGATAAACGGGTTTAAAAATCGAACTTAACTAAAGCGAAGGAGCGGGAAAAAGCTTGTTGAAATATGAAATATAAAAGTCGCTGTCTTTAGGTGTATTCTTCGAGCTGTGTTCTGACGCGGGCTCTTAGTCTGGCACTATTCCTCGCCTAATGTGATTAATGGCGAACACTTATCTGCGCCGAACAAAAAATCATTGCTGGCCGCAACACTGGCAGAGAAGTCATTAACGCACTCCTTCGCCCCTAAAAGCCTTTCGTGATAGCTATCGGTTTCAATTTGTGAACACTGTTTCTTATTTCGACCTATGAGTAACATACTCGTAGTTTTGGTATCGCGTAAATACATACAGCTACACAACGCTTTGATTTTTGGGATCGTAGGACCTAGGACTGTCATTTAATACCTCCCTCTCTAACTCGCAGGAGAAAGGTAGACTCTCTCCTTCTTAATCTCAATCTTTATCTCTCCGCATGCCTGTGCATTGTGCACGGTAGCAATTTTACAACCATTTAAATTTATTCCTAAACAAGAACAAGTTAGCCGTATTTGTTTTGATAAACAATAGATTTCTTCATCGTAATCAGTACATCTCGAGACATAATCTCGACAGTGAAAACATTTTAAAATTACAACTATCTACCGAAATACACGATACGTATGTTTCGCTCCGACACCAGTACATATTTAGGAGATGTTGATAGTTGACTATCCACAACGTACAAAGTTACGAACGCATAAAATTAGCTAGCTTATTACATCTATTATAGCAAAGATTCCATCTATTATAGAGAAGATGGACGATTACGCGCCATGTGGTTAGGTTCCTTGCGGCATACAGGGCTTCATTCTTCAGGGTGTGTTTCCATGGAAGCGGAGCGGAGATGTTTTCAATAGATCAATCAGGTTATTGTTGGACGACGTGATAAAATTATCACGTCATATCTCAGTAACCTGATTGGACCAAAACATAGTACGTCTCCACTCCGCTCCGCTTCAATGGAAATGCACCCAGTGTCGAGAGCGGTGCGGTGCGGATTTGATCCGAACAACGCATCGGGAAACGTCCCCGAGGTCTCTATCCGTCCACTTTGCCAGTAATGACAATCTTTTCAAGGTTGTGCTCCTCCCTTCTGGCAATGATATGAATGGCAAAGATTATAGCAAAATAACTTTTTGTTTTTCCTTGAAGAAGAACCAAGAAAATTTAACAAATCTCGCAGCCGTACGTAACATATTATATTCGTTGTCTTTGAATTACGTAACATTTGCAGCGGCGCATTACGTGATCGGAGCATGGGAGCACATCTGCGCTGAATTAATGAATTAAGGTAATCGTCACCCGTGTGCGGACGTGACTGGATTTATTAATGTCCAAATAAGTTACTATTGAACCGAGAATCTTATGTCTGCATTGGTACCGTATGCACGCGCCAATCATTTTGTTTTGGTCTTCAGGATCTCAACATACGAGTATAATGCCGCACGTATCGCAATTATTACAAAGACATTATCTTTAAACAGTGCGTGTTGCCAGTGATGACTTATGGTTCCGAAACATAGTCGCTAGTTATAGTTCTCATTAGATGTCTCAGGGTCGCTCAGGGGCCGAGGGAGAGAGCTACGCTCGTAGCATCCCTGCGACATCAAATCAGTAATAAAGAGATCCATAGGAAAACCAAAATTACCGTCACAGCTTAGCAAATCGCGAAACTGAAGTGACAATGGGCGGGGCACATAGTTCGAAGAGCTGATAGTCTGGGTCCAAAGGTGCTGGAGTGGCGACCCCGCACCGGGAATTGCAGTTTTGGCATATCCTCCACTAGGTGGACTGATGATACCTGAACAGACGAGTCGCAGGAAGTCGCTGGATACACAGAAGTGTATGGAAGAGACCTTTTCTATGCAAGTTACCATCGTATCACGCTAATAAGAGTATTAACAAACTAACCATTAGGTTAGGAGACGTATAAAGATGTTTTGACATGTTATCTGTAAAAACCTGTCATAACATCAATTTAAAGCGTCATTGAGAACATTATCCGGTGATTGTTAAATAGACCCCAAAACAATTTTAGTGTTAACATAATTCACTGCATAAATTTTAGTCGACAACAGACTGGTATCATCAATAATAATTGAATCCCTTGCAGGAAATCCGTAGATCATCCTGCAGAATATTGTCTAATCCACTAAGAAGTGTTTGAATTATACGTATTGCCCGCTATATAATACGTATATATAATAAGATTCAACGTATAAAGCCCCCGGTATACGTTGGATCAAATATTTCGGCGAATGCATACCACGAACTTCTATAAAGTTCAGCACTGTCTATATAAATTTACTCGTGCTATTTGTATCAACATAATATTATGTATTACGACGAATACTCAGTCACTCAGTCTTTTCTTTATTTGTTTTTAAGTATTTTTTGCAGTTCTTATGATTGAGGTTTAACTTAGAATTAAGTAATTGGCAGTCATAGAGACTGCTGATAGAAGTGATACGTGGATTTGCTAATAATTAAAAACAAATATAACAAAAAAATAAAAATAAATAAAAATAATTAAATAAAAAGCGCACAGTCACGTTTCGTGAGTGAGATTCGAACCTGCGACAACATAAATTAAACGATAAGGAAGGTGATTCCTTGCCGACTCTGCTGTACAAGGTTGCATGAGAACCTCTAAAATGTTGAAAGCTTACTGAAATCTCCAGGTGACGCTGACGATGGTGACGGTGACGATTTTGTGAAATCCATGTTTTTTGCTCTCCCAAAAAAGTGCTCAACGTGCCTAAGAAGTTTTCACTTAAAGAATTGCAGCAGTAATAGAATCCATTTCAACCTCGAATACTTTACACGCGCCATGCCAATCCATGGCCAAGAGGGCTCTTGGCGTAATTCATCAATAGCGTTATCAGACCGTTGGCTGACACTTGCCGAACTCTTTGGGCCAACGTGAACTGGAGGCATTTATATATACGGGGTGTGTTTGCAACGTCGGAAACGCCTCGATACAGGATGACTGATGACACGCCACAGATTGCGGACTTTGTTCCTGATCGCGTGATGTATAGACTATATCAAGTTACACACTTAGTTTAAGATAATGTTTTCTTCGAGACCGTTTTCTGCACGGCGTTTGAAGTGCAGTGCGATAAGTTACTTTACAAGAAGTCACAGGTTTGAATCTCGATTGTAAAACAAGGCTCAGAGCCAATCCGCCTAACCTTTCAAAATAAAATCTATCTATTTACGTGGTAGAAATCCATCCTAGTCGCACGAAACGCTTCAGTTCAACGTTTCTGAAACGAACCGCCAAGGTGTGGAACACCCTTCCAGCATCCGTGTTTCCTGCCACCTATAATTGGAGTACATTCAAGGCAAGAGTGAATGGGCATCTTCTAGGCAAGCGCGCTCCAACCTAGACCTCATCACTGCTTCCCAGCGTTGATTGTCAAGCGCAAGAATATCTTTTAATTAAAAAACCTTATCATAATTAATTTTTGACAAATATACAGACAAACTCGTAGCATCAAAAGACAAAACATCAGTCTTTTGGAAAACTAAACTAGCGGCACGCTATGAAGGCCGGTTTGACGTTTGTCCGCTCATGAAGTTCCGTATTAATTGATAACGACTTTGAAGGAAATAATTGTATTACTTTATTGACGATAGTGATGTGCAGAGATTCATAAATTTTATCGAATGTAGTTTTAGGTTTAGGACTCAAAATTTATTTATTAAATTGATTTCTAAAATGTATACAAGTGTAGAAAAATCAGTTTGCACCATTTAAGGGGTGAATGTACTTGTGAATATGAACAATTTTCACTATGTGGACAAACCTCTGAAATCGCAAAAAAATATCAGCTGTTTCATACAAAAGGTAAAATTTTTATTTTTATATGATATATACCACAACTCGGCATTTGGTTATGGCGTGAAATACGTTAAAAATGGCGTAGATGCAAACATGAATATGTTAAAAGCGGAATTAGTACGTCTTTTAAAAGAAAACAAACCAACCAAGATCCGATACGTCATTGACGAAATAGCATTAGAACATGGGCACAGAGTTATACGGTTACCGCCTTACCATTGTGAGTATAATGCGATTGAGTTGGTGTGGGCTCAAATTAAGGGATATGCTGCAAGACACAATACAGAACCCCCATTTACCACAAAAAAAATGCTAAAATTATTAGAAGAAGCTTGTGAACATGTGACTAAAGGAGACTGGGAAAAGGTTGTGAATAGAACTGTTAAATTAATAAGGGAAGATTATGAAAGAGATGTGAAAATAGATAATATTATAGAAAACGAACATATAATTATTAATGTAGGTGATGATAGCAGTGACGACAGTGAAAATAGTAGTATGGACGAATCTGATTAATTATGGCCTTTTGTGGCACCTTTTTTGGTATCTTTTGTATTCATATGTTTCTTGTGTGCATATAAAGTATGTATATTCATTTTCATTCAAATATTCAGTTCGTTCAAATAAATTAAATAAACATATACATTTTTGTTTTATTAAACCTATTTAATCAGGTACAAAAACAAAACTTAATTGTTTTTTGTTCGAGAATAAATTGACATTCCACATCACTATTGTAATGTGTCAAACCGGCCATCATAGCGTGCCGCTAGTGTAGGTATAGTTCAGCTTATTTAGTGCCAACACTGTCCCGGCTGAGTACACGAGCATCCGACTAAGCAATGGAATTAAGCGGCCCCACGAGCGGCCGTTAAGCGAATTTATATATCACTAAACGATAAAGTAGTACAAAGTTCCCTTAATACGATACAACAATAAGGACGCCCGTACGCGCACGAATTCAACACGTTTATTTTTATTTTTGGCATGCGTTTTTTTTTTCAAATATATAATTTTAGCAATGTTGATGTGACTAATATTAATTACCCTTTACCCTCTAAGTCGTAAAGGTTGTACTAGGAGTAGTTACTACATTAGTGAAACGGGTGGGATTTGAAGCGAAGACCCTTCGGTTTTCAAATTTCCTATCAAATTTCAGCCAAATCGGTTCATTCGTTGTGGCGTGATAGACTAACAAACATACATCCATCCATCCTCACAAATTTTCACATTTTCACATTTCAAATATGGTTGAGCGAAGCAATGGCTGGGTCATGCGTCATGCTCGTGAACGAGTTCCACCGGCGGGAATGGGGCTACTTTATGTCTGCCCATCTTAAGATAGAAGTTAGTCGGTATGCATTTTTGGAACTTCCCTCGTTGTGGAAACACTGCATATATAGCATAGTATTTACTGTTTTGTAATTTTTTTTTTGAAAAGAGCAACCGCCGAGTTTCTTGCTGGTTCTTCTCGGCAGGAAAGGCATTCCGAACCAGTGGTAGATTCATCGACTATTCAAAAGCACTTGTAAAAGTTTATTTGAATAAAAAATATTTCTATTCTATTCTATTCTATTTATAATATTAATAGGAAGTAGGATGATACAACAAACATAATGCCATTTCAAATATGAAATCAAGTTCACCTATCCGCCACCTACAGCCAGAGGACGGTCTACTGTTTGTACGCTTCCTAGACACTAGAGCAGTACACAGTTTCGCTAAACTGCCCTCAGCTGTAAGCCAGGGGCGTGGAGGGGCGTTCCGACGGGATTTATACCAGAACGCCGTAACAAATCTACAGTAAGTCAGTAAGCCGCCGCCGAAACTGCACACTTTGTAGCTATTTTCATGGCCTGTAACGTTATTAGGAAAAGAAATAGGATATTTAAATATTGGATAGAAGCAGGCGTTACTTTGCGGAAGTCCATGATCAGCAAGAAAAGGTTAGAATTACTTTGCTATAATCCGCAAACAGAAAAATCTGTATAACTTTTACACTACTCTCGACGCACGTTTCGCCCCGACACCGGAGCATCCTCAGGAGATGTCGACTTCTAGACAATACAACATTGTAAAGTCGACATCTCCTGAGAATGCTCCGGTGTCGGGGCGAAACGTGCGTCGAGAGTAGTATAAAAGTTATACAGATTTTTCTGTTTGCGGATTATAGCAAAGTAATTCTAACCTTTTCTTGCTAATAGGATATTTGTTTTGTTTTGCTTCGATTTGGAGTAATTCGTACACAATTTAACTTTACGGAACTTAAGAAAAGAAACGCACACATCGACTTTTTATTTAAAGCTAATCTGCCTAAAGTAATGGATGTTGCAATTGATAAGTTAGCATGTAATTTTAATGTAGCCTGCTGATTTTACCTAAGGTTCAAGCTAAGACGATATAGTCGTGCTAATATGATAGGGGGAAAGGAGTTAAGTAATACCCATAGCTTAAAAATAATATCAAAGAAATAAAGCAAAGGATAGACATAACGACAGAAACTAAGGGGAAGCCTATACTAATGAAAGTGATCCTTACTTGAACCAAACATCAAATAAGTTCATTAGAAATATAATACAGCACTTCTACCTAGAAACCTTGTCTAAGTACTAAAATAATTACTTATAAGTTATAACATACACGCGAACACAATACGATTTCACTAATATTACTAACATTAATTCTAACTTATGAATAAGACCAAGTGTAAATTAAAAATTTTATTTTTAAATGCAAGCTTTTAGTAGCTACATAATTAGATTCTGGATGTCATCTAGGATCAGAGTACTTGTTATGACGAATCAAACGAGCTAGATGGGGTTACATTGTTTTATTACAGAGTTCCGATAGCCATCTTCCGTCTCCATCATCTGATCAGCTCCATGTCACAATAATATTGCATTGTCATCCGATTTACACATACATGCAAAATTTCAGCTCGATCAGAAACCGGGAAGTAGGGCTGATTCATTTTGCAAGATTTGACCCAAACAAACTGGTCAAGCTAAATAAAAGCTTGTAAAAAAGAAATAAGGCCTCATAATAATAATAGGTAACTTGCAAGATACAGGCATCGTGATAGGAAGCCGAACCAATTAGAAGTGCGGCAGTAGACGAAGCAACAAACCTGAGCCAATTTAGGTATTATAACATCCCAAACTAACCCAACATTGTATTTAAATAATACGAACAATATGTACATGTGTAAGATCTAAGCGAGAACAGGCAGCTAATGCAATTAGTACCAGGAATATTATACAGGGACAGCAAACACGTGTAAGATTACTATATTGCAGGAAACAGAAACTGAATAATGGCTCGGACACACTACCAACACACGTCGAGAGTTTTTTGAAATAGGTATAATACGAAGCGCGCTTGCCTAACACATGCCACATTTACTCTTGACTTAAAGGTACCCAAGTTGTAGTTAGTCGGAAGGGCACTCCGAATTTTGGCGGTACGTTTCAAAAACATGGAAGCAAAGTGCATATCGCGCTACCGTAGGATCAACCACGTAGTGGCGTAGACCAACAGGTCTACGCCACTACGTAGTACAATTACTACGATTATACGCTATGCGGTACGTAGCGGCGTAGACCTATTGGGCTACGCCACTACGTACTTGGTAATAGAATGCTATTCAAGGCCTTGTAGTTTCATGGTAGAAAGGTGACGGTTGATAAGGTGACACGTTGGATTTAGCGTTTGGAGTGTTGTGTTGAGAGTATTTTTCACGTGTTTTATGTAACTAACGAAACAGTTATAGCCTAGTGGTTAGGACTGTGGTCTCCTATTCGGGGGTTCGATTCCGGGTACGCACCTCTGACTTTTCGGAGTCAGGTGCGTTTAAACAATTAAATATCACTTGCTTCAACCGTGAAAGAAAACATCGTGAGGAAACCTGCACACCTGAGAGTTCTTCATAATGTTCTTGAAGGTGTGTGAAGTCCGCCAATTTGGGCCAGCGTGGTGGACTATGGCCTATAACCCTTCTCTGAGAGGAAACCTGTGCTCCGTAGTAAGCCGTGGATGGGTTGCTAATGATGATGTAATTAACGTGTATAATTTGGCTCCTAGAACTTGTAATACAAGGATCTCTATGAAAGCATTCATAAAACGTTTATCCACACTCCAGCTTACACGGCTCGTCTGCGTCACGCACTGTACTTCACACAGCTTTTTGTACTACACACCATGTTATACTTAATATAGACGTTAGTTCGCTGTGTACTTTGCCACTGGCATAACAAACGTTAGATTAACTTGAACTTGCAAATGAACATGTAAAGCATATGCAGCCGTTGGGAAATCCTCCTTCCAACTATCAATGGTCTGACACCTACCATCATGACATAACATATTAACAGTCTAACTTTAAAGAACTTCATTTTAATAAGACATGGAATCTCACAAAGTAACGTCTTTTTCCATAATTTTTTATTAGAAGTAACAATTTAAAAACCACTATGGTTTTCAAAATTACGTGCGATTCTAACTGTCGCACTCAGAGTCATTCATTAAATTAAGATTAATTAATAATCATTGACTTGTGATTAACTGCCGCACTCAGCCGCATGTATTACATTATATTATTTAATGATTAATTAATTAATTATCATTAAATCTATTACTGAGTTATCATTAATGTACAAACAAAGCGTTAACTTCTGTAAAATGAAACTTTTTAAAATCCAAGATTAAGTCGTTAATTAACGATTAGAGACTCTGAGTGCGGCAGTAAATGTCACCAAATAGTGGCTCTTTAAAACACGCCATTATCCGTGAAACAGCTGTCAGCATCCGCGTCAGGCATGCGATATCCTGATGTAACTAATACGGTAATTACATCTTAAGCCCAATTACGGCGGATAGTTAATGACAGCCAAACCTCACATCACTAATTCATCGTGACATCGTACCCTTTATCAGCTTTGCGCTACGTCAATGTAGAATGGGATATCATAATTAATTCACAAATTATAATCAACCGTATTGCCTCGGTCATGTGCGTTTGAAGCGAGGTTTTAATCCCTTGTTGATTGTTAAACAAACCGATGATTTTTTTTATATTTTGACTTTAATTTTATAAAGTTTTAACCCCCGACGTTGGATTCAGGCGGCGCAAGTCCGAGCCCTATGGAAGTCCATACAAGGGACTTTTGTCCAGCGGTGGACGTCTATCGGTTGACAAAGAAAAAGAAGGTCCGCAAAAAGAGGGATGTTATGTCCGTTCCAAAGTAGGGGATGACGATCGTTTGAAACGAAGATGTGGGAATAGTGGGAATCCTACTAATATTAAAATGCGAAAATGTGTGAGGATGTATGTATGAATGGATGGATGTTTATTACTTTTTCACGCCACAACAAATGAACCGATATAGTTTAGCTGAAATTTGGAATTCGCTCATACCCAAAATTTACATATAGGCTACATTTTATCCCAGAAAGTTAGGTACTTCCCGCGGGAATTAAAAAACCTTAATCCACACGGACGAAGTCGCGGGCATCATCTAGTAATCATATAATTTCCACTTGCTCATCCGTGTGAATTTGGGTTCTTTGAAAATCTCACGGGACGAACACCGTGATTTTTCTGGATAAGTTACTAATTATTAGCTTAAATAACTCTTTGTATAATCCTCTATTCTCCTTGTGTGAGTTTTGGCTTCGAAACATCCGGGAATCCTGGAATCGCCAGTGCAGATGAACACTTTTTCATCGTTTAGCACAAACAGGAGAATGAAAAGCTGACTGCCAACCTCCGATCGTCTGAGAGTCACTCCAAAAATAAGAAAATGAACCCCTGGGTCTCCCAGGCAGGTACCTGGGAGCCCCAGGCACCTGTCCAAATCGATTCCACAGATTTCACAGATTATCTCGGACAAACAGAAAGCCATACAATTTTAAATTACTGGTAGACACTTCAATTTCATTTGTTTGTATATAGACGACTGATGCCAAAATACGTTCAATTTTATGTCGATCTGTGCTTCACCATAACTAATAAACTAGATTATTCCTAAAAAGTGGAGCACTCGGGTTATTGTACCCGAAAAATTGGCCTCCGTTCAAACACTAAAACAATGTTTGGTAAGTGTAGTTACGCTGAAAGGCAATGAGTCAAAACTTCCACTTTGACGTCTACTTAGACTGCCCCAAAGTTACCGTGTAAGTTATTGAGTTTTTTCAAACTTCAACTTCAAGGATCGTGAGAGCTGAATATATTACCCTTTCTTAATGTTTAATAAACTTGCTGATGAACTATTCGATTTAAAAATTCTTTTCAAAAAACCGACTTAGGCCCGCCCGACTTCAACAAACGTGGACAAACTAAAATTATTTTATACTTTGTAGTGGCGTTAGAAGTCGGTTTTTTGAAAAGAATTTTTATTTTAAGCTTTTAAGTGTAGGAGGTCCATGATGTAGTCCATACTTGTTACCTACAATATCAATTCGTAATCGAAATTTCCTAAATCTCTTTATTTTAGGTGAGCAATATCCCTGCAGCATCAGGCTTGAGGAGTTGAAGGTTTACATTTTTATGGGACCATTTCGCAAACATCCTCTGTCGATTAAAAAAAAATCACGCGAATCGGTCCAGTAACCCCGGAGAAATCGGTGGACATACATAGAAAAAAAAAAAAAAAAAAAGATACCGGCCGAATTGAGAACCTCCTCCTTTTTGGAAGTCGGTTAAAAATGTATGTGAATGAAATGAATGTAAAATAAATGTGATTGTGGAATATGGAAAATTTTAAGTATGGTATATTGTTTCTTTTGACATTTATTTAATTTGACATTTAATAACAATAATAACTTTAGACATTTTAGCCTGTGATTTTCGCTTAATTATGAACATGACGTAATAGATTATTATATTTATTTAATGTTGCATGCTATGTTTGAGCAGAGTTTGGCTGCTCATGTATTCTTGTATATTTTCAACACCTGTACATTACCTACACAAATTCGCAATAAAGAAATTGAATTGAATTGAATTGAAAAAATTACTCTCATTTTCAACTCAACCCATTACCGTCCCACTACCAAGCACGAGTCTCCTCTCAAAATGAAATATACAAATAAAAAAACCTGTAAATTACTTTTATTTATTTATTTATTTGCTTTCATATTTATTGGGTTACAAACATGAGACCCGGTCAGGGCATTGCAAATGTTACATTTATTATATTGTTACTACATTATAATATTTTAATATTAGTTCATTCAATAAAAATAAAAATAATTCAAAATAAAACCTGTACATTACCCAAATTCGCAATAAAGAAATTTAATTGAATTGAAAAAAATTACTCTCATTTTCATATCAAGTCATTGCCGTCCCACTACCCAGCACGAGTCTCCTCTCAAAATGAGAAGGGTTTAGAAGTCAACCACGTTGTCCAAGAGCAGACGGGCAGACTTCACACAACTTTAGAACTCTTAGGTGCGAGGATTCCTCACGATATTTTCATTCACCTAAAAGTCAGAGCTGCACACCAGGGATCGAACCCATGACCCCCCAAATTAGAGACCGCAGTCCTTACTACTACTGCACTAGAATGGATTAAAAAAATTGGTTGTCTGTAAAGTCGCTTTACGGAAGATAGAGTTATACGTGATAACGTCATAAAGAAACATTGATGACTGGCGGGCGGCGGTGGGCGCTCTCTATAAACGCTTGGGCCGATCGTGCCTCTCTATCGCTTGTTCCGCGCTCTCGCTTATACGCTCAGGCTCAGGCGGAACGTGACACTTTTTCGTGCGTGCAGCCGGTGTTCATCGATTTATAAGACGTTACCACGTCATAAGTTTTTATTCAAATGAACTTTGTTAAGTGCTTTTGAACCGTCGAGTGAATTTACCATCGGTTTGGAATGCCGTTTAATCTTACTCTGAATGGGAGCATTACAAATACCTATTTCTAGAAACTGTTCTACTTTTAGTAAACGTTCTTGACGCGAAGCTATCGCCATATCGGCTAAGTGCCGCAAACTTTCCTCATACGAACTTAAGTTATAAGTTACACTTCACTTTTATAACCCGAGCCCTTTACTCGAAACTCTATTTTGGAAAACAATGCGGGAAGTTTATTCGAGATATTTCCTTAGTTTTTTTATATGTCTGTTTATACCCGTCAATATTATCTGAAACTTTTGGGGTGTTATGTTTGTTCATTGCCTAGATAGAGGAAAAGTGGAAGATCGTGGAATTCATAAAAAAAATCATATGCCTAATTAAAAATCACCTTTTAAAAGCCGTGCCGTTAATCTAATTATATATATATATATATATACTAGCTGATGCCCGCGACTTCGTCCGCGTGGATTTAGTTTTTAAAATCCCTCGGGAACACTTTGATTTTCCGGGATAAAAGTAGCCTTTGTCACTCTCCAGGTCCTCAATTATACCCATGCAAAAAATCACGTAGATTCGTGGCTCTGTTGCGGCGTGATTGAAGGACAAACCAACAAACAAACACACTTTTGCATTTATAATATTAGTAAATATGATTAGAATGTTAAATTACATAGGAAAACACTGTAATATTACGTCCATACGATGTATTACATCCATACCTACTATGTAGTATGTAGGTATAAAGATCTTTTGACAAAATCTGACGCCTTTGGAGTAGTTTGACTTTGACAAAATAGTATACACGATGGCTATATACGATAAATTAAGCATGCCAGCTTAAGATGAGCCGTTCATTCAAAGTATCTTGTAGATTCCGGGGTTCAAGTTATTTGGACCGTATACTGAAGATCGTGATGTCTATAATTTCTGAACTACGAAATTGACGACCTTGAAATAATAACAGGACAATCTCTAAAGAACCTCCTTTCTAACAAAAAAAGAATGGATTAAATCGGAATACGCCTTAATGAATTACAGCGAAATACACATTTTGACTTTCATCCCCTCTCCCAAGGGAACCGTGCTGAATTTCGGGATAAAAAGTATCCTATATTATACCTCGTAGTATTAACTTAAATCGTGCCGAGTTTCATTTAAATCCGTCCAGTAGTTTCGGCGTGATGCGCGGCCAAGATACAGACAGACAGACAGACAGACAGACAGACAGACAGACAAAAAATTAAAAAAAAATTGTTTTGGCTTCAGTATCGATTATAGAGTGCCCTCAAACAAAAATTTTCAAAATATCTTCAATGTACAGAATTGGACCTGTTACAGTTTTATTATATTATATAGATATAGATATAGATATATATATATATAAATCTTGTGTATGTAATCTCGAGATAACTCGAAAACTACGAGTACAGAACCGATTTTGATCAAACTTCGTAAATATCTGTTATTTCGTCCAATTTAAAAGATAGGATAGTTTTTACCTTAATTATTATTGACATCAATATTTGTTATTGCAAATTAATTGCAAATTAAAATATGTTAATTACACGAGTCATATACAGGGTGGGCCAGACCAGGTGGATATAAATTTTTTTTTAGATTGTTCACGTAGGGGCCTACCAGGAACCGTAAGGAAAAAAATCGGTTCCCACCAGATTACGAGAAAAAAATTTTTATTTAAAATTTTGGAAAATCATTGCCCTGACGATTTTTTAATTTTTTTTTAATTTTTCCAGTGACAATTTCCGCAAGTTTTTTATGGAATATCTTAACCTAATAACTGTTCTCTCTTAGCGAAAAAAAAACTTGCGGAAATTGTCACTGGAAAAATTAAAAAAAAATTAAAAGATCGTCAGGGCAATGATTTTCCAAAATTTTAAATAAAAAATTTTTTCTCGTAATCTGGTGGGAACCGATTTTTCCTTACGGTTCCTGGTAGGCCCCTACGTGAACAATCTAAAAAAAAATTTTTATCCACCTGGTCTGGCCCACCCTGTATACTCGAGATTTAGGTTGCTAGGCAACCTAGCAACCTAAATCTCGAACGATGTTAGATTGCGAGATAGTCTTAACCAAAATAGACTACTTATCTTACTAATCCTAACTAATATTATGAATTCGATAGTATGTTTGTTGGTTTGTCTTTCAATCACGCCGCAACAGAGCAACGGATTGACTTTATTTTTTGCATGGGTATAGTTGAGGACCTGGAGAGTGACATAGGCTATTTTTTATCCTGGAAAATCAAAGAGTTCCCGAGGGAGGGAAAAACTGCCATACCCTCTTCCAAGTTAGCCTGTTACCATCTTAGACCGCATCGTTACTTACTGAGAGTAAGGGTTAAGGTGAGATCGCAGTCAAGGACTTTATAATATTTTCATCGAATAAAAAAAAAATTATTACTGTCATCACTCAAAAATTGCTTAAGAAATAAATTAAGTAGAGAAGATAATTTCCTAGAACCATAAATTAAGTCTAGTTTTTAGTTCAGCCGACAGCACGCTTCAAATGCCCTTAACATTTTCTTGGGCATGCGCAAGAATGCTAATTAGGTGCTTCAGTTAATAAAAACCTCGACACCAACTTCTGAAGTAGAAGGAATAACACCTTGCTGGCACTTCTAATTCACGAAGGAATAGTCTAGAATAGTAAAAAATAGTCGGTCGAGTAATGGACTTCAAGTTTTTTTAAATAATGAACGTTATGCATTGAGTGATAAATTTTGGGTAATTGTTGGGATCAGAATTCTGATTGATCTTCTTAAATAAACCTCATTTTTGTTTAAATTATAACGTCTAAGCTGATGGTCGTTGGGGGTCCCAAGGTGCTGGAGTGGCGACCCCGCACCGGTAAGCGCAGTGTTGGCAGACCCCCCACTAGGTGGACCGACGACATCAAACGAGTCGCAGGGAGTCGCTGGATTCAGGCGGCGCAAGACCGAAGCCTGTGGAGGTCCATGCGGGAGATCTATGTCCAGCAGTGGACATCTAAACGTTGATAATGATGATGATGATGATTAATGTCTAACGATCCAGATGTTATTGAACCTAAGTCATTAAGAAAGCTAACGGCCAAATTAAAACCTTCCACCCAAGTTGAAGTCCACCCATCCAGCTCCCGGCTAGGGTCAACGTTGCTTAATCAGCACAGTACTCTGATATTATGCTCTGTTACAACCAGTCCACCTTGAAAATAAGATCTAACAATCAAACCTATATTTTTTACCAATTTTTGAGTTAGATTTTTAAAATCCCTCGAGAACTTTGTGTTGTTCGGAGATAAAAGGTATGTATTGTCTATATCACTTTCCAGGTCCTCAAATATACCCTTTTAAAAAATCAAGTCAATCCGGTACTGTGTGATCGAAGGAAAAACCAACACTTTCGAACTACACTCATACACAACTACACTCTCAAATTTATAATATTAGTAGGGATTTCGAAAATTATACGAATAGAATAGAATAGAAATATTTTTTATTCAAATAAACTTTTACAAGTGCTTTTGAATAGTCAATGAATCTACCACCTACCTAAGGCAATATATCCAAAAGTATAACTAGTTCATAAATGTGAAAAGTTAACAATACTTTAGCTATGTGGGCACGCCCTCGATGCCAGAGGGGGGAGGGGCGGCGGGAAACAACAAAAAGTTTTGACTTATCGCCGGATGTCGGCGCTCCGTAAACATGTTGCTGTCATGTTTTAACCGTTACTCCGCTCTAGCGAAGTGGGTTAGCTAATTTGAATGTCGTTTAGATTAAGTTGTAGATAACGTTTTCCATGTTTGACCTATTTGAATTATGCTGTGTCAACGAGATACAAGTGTTTTATCTGGTAATGGTAATAGTGGGGGTAACTCTGCTTTTTGGGATTAAACTTTTCAGTACACAGTACCTAACTTTTCTTCTAGGATGCAAACTATAACAAGTGTACCAACCATCATGATCAGTTCAGTCGTAAACTCGTGAAATGTAGCTGATACACAAACAAAAAAAAACAGATAAGTAGACTGATAGATACTTCCTTATTTATAATATAGCTTTTCTGTTCGATTATACCGTTTATTTATTTCATTCATCAGGTTGGGCTGAAAATTTGAACAGAGACAGCTTAGGTACTATCTGGAGATACTTGTGGATACTTTTCACCTTAGAAAAGAGGCTACAGGCTAAGTTGCAGACAACAGCTAGTCCACAACTTTTCTAAAACTGTAATTACATTGAATGAATATTAGTTTTCAGTTCGATGCCTTAACATGGGTAGCATAAGTATGTCATGCTCTCTTTAAACCTTTCTTTGGTGGTGTCGTGTGATGCGGGTTGTTACGTTCCCTCAAATATGGTTGAGCGAAGCAATGGTAAATAAATGCCAGTGCTCAAATAATACACCCTTAGTTGTGCCCGCAGATGGTCAGTGCAGGAACCAACAAAATAATACTTCATTATATAATTCACAGCGAAAAACATTTGTTGTTTCCGATGAGATGGGAAAAGACTTCGGATATTTACTTAGTAATAAATTACATCAACAGGTCCTCAACATATGTAACCCGGGGGCTTCATATAACTACATAATTGAAAATATTAAAGAATCTGACTTAAATGAACATAGTACAGTTGTCTTGTTGATAGGGGACAGTTTGAAAATTCTTAAAAAAGATGTAATAAGAAGTTTTGAATATTTATTAAATATACAAAAAAGAACAGGTTGTAAGTATAAACTATGTGCTTTTCCCTACTCAAACACACTGACCTCTGCACAAAATAATCATATTTATAAGCTAAACATGTTAATACATAATTTAACTTATGGTCATAGAGACTATTTCCACTTTTTTAACACAAATAAATTTGTAAAAAAATTTAAACTGACAAGAGATACTATGTATCTACCCTCTAGTTTTAAAAAACAAATTGCTACATTAGTAGCATACAATATACAAAATTCAGCTATTTTTAGCTTGAATAGCTCTGGTACATGTTGTACATATAATATTGACTTAGTTAGTAATAAAACTAATTCAAGTATTTTGACTTCAAATTGTAATGACTCAAATTCAATCGACAAAGGTACATGTTGTACAAGTGATATAGACATAATTAGTAGTAGTACTAATTCAGATTTTTTGACATCAGATTCTAACAGGAAAAATTCCTGTGATAAAATTTTAAACTAAATAATAAGACAACAGATAAGCAATGTATAATTAATCTTGTACACCAAAATATACAGGGCTTATCTGGCAAAGAGCATGAGATTGAGTTATTTATTAAAGAGTTTAATATTGACATTTTATGTCTCACTGAACATTGGCTCAACTCTCATCAGTTAGTTATGCATTTTGATAGTTATTTACTGTCAAGTGTGTTTTCCAGAAAGACTGCTATACGCGGGGGTTCTTTGATAATAATGCGCAATAATATTAATTGCAAAGAGCGAAAAGACATTGTTAGTCTTTCTATGGAACGCATTATTGAGCTGTCTTGTGTTGAGCTGGACCGATATATTATAGTCTGCGTGTACCGACCCCCCTCGGGCGATTTTGTTCATTTTGAGAAGATCATGGAGGACGCCTTAGGGCGGCTATGTAGGACATCAAAAAAAATAGTAATCTGTGGAGATTTCAACATAGATATCCTGCAACACACGCCTTTTACAGGTAGATTACTTAATTTGTTTAAAAGTTTTAACCTGGAAAATGTTTTTGTTGAACCTACGAGAATAACTGCTAATTCAGCTACTTGTATTGATAACATCTTCTGTGATTGTAAAATTATCCAAAAATCGATTATCACTTATTTAAGATCTGATCATTGCGGACAAATGATATCTATTCCGAGCAGTGAGCAGAATACAACAAAAGTAGTAAAATATAGGCCAGTTACCACAAAAAAAGTAAGGCAATTTAAACAAAATATCGCAGCTGCATTGCCTACGCTTGATATTGCACAGGGTGGTCCGGATGAAATTTATAGTGAGTTTTTTGATCTTTTAAACTCTCAATTTAACTCTATCTTTAAGGTAATAGACAAAAGATTATTTAAAAATTTAAAATTTAGTGATTGGGCAACTGTTGGCATCTATAAAAGTAGAAATAAGCTGTTTGACTTGTATGCAGAAAAACGATATAATTATACCCCCGCGTTTATAGAATATGTAAGAAATTACTCCAAATTGTTTAGAAACGTGTGCATACAAGCAAAGTCACTTCACATAAAACAAAAAATTGTCAATTCAGATAATAAAATAAAAGCAGTATGGGACATTATTGGTGATGAAATGGGTAAGAACAAGATGCATTATAATAAACTGGAGCTTAAACTTAATAACCTTGTAATTGACTCCGATATAGAAATTGCAAATACATTTGAGAACTTTTTCAAAAATATACCAGTAACCACGACCAGTTCTCTAAATTCCTCGCCAACAGAAGCCTGTAATCTTCTAAGAAGCAATGTCTCTGAGTGCAATAAACTATTTAGGTTTGAACACGTTACCCCATATGATATTATCAAAACATTTAAATCATTGCAAAATAAAAAAAACAGGAGATCTATGGGGAATATCAGTTAAATTTATTCACAATATCATTGATATTATTGCGCCTTATCTTGCTTTAATTTTTAATAAATCTGTAGATACTGGATCTTTTCCAGACCTAATGAAATGTAGCAAATTAATACCTCTTTATAAATCGGGAAGCAAATTTGACCCGAATAACTACAGACCAATTTCAATTTTGCCAACTCTCAGCAAGATTTTCGAAAAAATAATGTTCAACCAACTGCTTCTACACTTTAACTTAAATAAACTTCTTCACCCTGAGCAGTACGGTTTTACTAAGGGTCGATCAACAACCGATGCAGCCGCAACGCTGTTACAACACATTTTCGATGCATGGAATAACTCACAGAATGCCATTGGTATTTTTTGTGATTTATCAAAAGCCTTCGACTGCGTTGATCACAAGACCCTCTTACTTAAACTGAGCCACTATGGTATTAAAGATATTGCACTTAGCCTCATTGCGTCTTATCTAAGGGATCGTGTTCAAAGAGTGTGGGTCAATGATGTAAAATCATCCGGATCAGCCTCAGTAATGGGTGTACCCCAGGGTTCTATTCTAGGTCCATTCATGTTTTTGATTTACATAAACGATTTACCATATTTTGTCCAAAATACTTGCGATATTGTACTATTTGCTGATGATACGTCTTTGATTTTCAAAGTCGATAGGAAAAAAGACAATTTTGACGATGTAAATAATGCATTATCTCAAGTTTCTGAATGGTTTACGGCAAATAATCTACTTTTAAATGCTAAAAAAACAAAGTGTGTTGAGTTTTTATTGCCTAACACCAGAACTGTCAGTAAAAATTTAAAGATAAGTAATGAATCCTTGAAAACAGAGGACTCCACAGTGTTCTTGGGATTAACCCTGGACTCAAAGCTGCAATGGGGCACCCATATAGCAGTACTTGCTGGCAAGCTCAGCTCTGCTGCTTACGCTGTTAGGAAGATTCGACAGATAACTGACATAGAAACTGCAAAAATTGTTTATTTTGCATATTTCCATAGTATTATGTCATACGAAATCTTAGTATGGGGTAAAGCGGCCGATATTGGAAAAATTTTTGTATTGCAGAAGAGGGCGATTTGCGCAATCTATAATTTAAAGCCGCGGGATTCGCTTCGAGAAAAATTTAAAGAAATAGGCATTCTTACAGTAGCTTCACAATATATTTATAACAATATAATATTTGTCAGACAAAACATTGTGAATTACAAAAAAAAGGGTAAATTAAGAGATAGGCAGGTTAGAGATCCAAATAGGCCCGTGATCCTTCGACTGCGCCTCAAGAGGGTCCGAAAGACATTTGTGGGAATGGGCGTGACGTTCTATAATAAAATTCCACAGTCGATCTTGGACTTGCCTTTACACAAGTTTAAGAAATCGATTAAAACTACGCTCATGAAAAAAGCATATTATACGATTGAAGACTATATAAATGACAAAAAAGCGTGGATGTAATTCGTTCCAGCGATTCATGAGACAGTAGGTAATGATTAACCTGTATAATTGTATATCAAAATAATTCTATTCTATTCAGAGTTTCCACTTTATTTGTGTACAAGTCATATTTTAAAATGAGTATTTGATTTGAATATTAGTTTCAATTCGATGCCTTAAGATGGGTAGCCTAAGTATGTCACACTCTCTTTAACATTTCTGCGGTGGTGTCGTGTGATGCGGGTTGTTGCGTTCCCTAAAATATGGTTGAGCGAAGCAATGGCTGGGTCATGCGTCATGCTCGTGAACGGGTGCCACCAGCGGCAATGGGGCTACTTTCTGTCTGCCCGTCTTGACATGTGTTGAATTATAATTAGAAATAATTACGTATGCTTTTGTGGACGTTTCCCTCATTGTGGAAACTCTGCATACATAGAATATCTGTTAAGTATATTGTAAAAGTATTTTGAAAAGAGCAACTGCCGAGTTTCTTGCTGGTTCTTCTCGGCAGGAACGGCATTCCGAACCAGTGGTAGACTCATTGATGATTCAAAAGTACATGTTAAAGTTTATTTGAATAAAAAACATTTCTATTCTATTCTATTCTATTCTAATGGCTGGGTCATGCGTCATGCTCGTGAACGGGTTCCACTGGCGGGAATGGGGCTACTTTATGTCTGCCCATCTTAAGATAGAAGTTAGTCGGTATGCATTTTTGGAACTTCCCTCATTGTGGAAATACTGCATATTATAGCATAGTATTTACTGTATTGTAAACTTGTTTTGAAAAGAGCAACCGCCGAGTTTCTTGCTGGTTCTTCTCGGCAGGAAAGGCATTCCGAACCAGTGGTAGATTCATCGACTATTCAAAAGCACTTGTAAAAGTTTAATTGAATAAAAAATATTTCTATTCTATTCTATTCTATTGAAATCCACTCTTTGAATACAAACTTATAACGAAAGCAATTGGGAGCCACGTTATGAGTGCACAGTTGTACATTTACCGTACAAATTCTCTCAAGAGATGCAGCTTTCTCAACAATGTTTTCACTCCGAAATTAAAATTCTCAATTGAATCACCTAAGGCTTAACAGCGCGACGTCTCATACAATGTTACACGGCTCCGACATTGTGTATTATTTTGCACAACGAGCTTTTCATATTATCTGATAACAACAGCAATTCTTGTTACACAGTGTTCAAAGTACTTTAAGTCATTAACTTCACGTTAATTAGAGCTTACACTTTTAATACCTATAAAACAAAATCAAGACAAAGAGAGTTATTATATCCCTAAAAACATTTAGGAGACAAGTGGCTTTGATTGTTAATGTTTTAAAGTCAAAATATAATTTTTTTATGTAAAATTATGTTTTGGTTTTGAATTCCACCACTACCACATCTCTACCGCTCATTTTTCAGTGTTACTTTGAAATATGTCACTTGCTTTCACGGTGAAATAAAACATCATATTGTGGAATCCTGGATAAATATTATAAATGGGAAAGTGTGTTTGTTTGTTGGTCCTTCAATCAAACCGCAACAGAGTTACGGATCTACGGAATTTTTTGCGTGGGTATAGTTGCATGAGGACCTGGAGAGTGACATAGGCTACTTTTTATCCCGGAAAGTCAAAGAGTACCGGGGAGAATTTAAAAACTAAATTCACCCGGACGAAGTTGCGGGCATCAGCTGGTTTAGTATAAGTACCAAAATGACACTGTTATGAAATCACAGAAAGGAATTAAAAAGTAAAACGTACCCACGTAAATTCCTTAAACTGAATTCGGTCCGAGGCCGCTCGCGCAAGTTGGGGTTAAAAATGTTTTAATTAAACCCTAACGACGTCCGCTCTCGGGTTAAACTCACTTTGATGGCAGTTTCAATGACGAACATTTGTATTATTCTAATCGCCGCAATTGTCTCGCCCTGCCCGATGACGGTAATATTCCGTTTCCTCCCCTCCACCCCCCCTTCCGTGGACCGAGGGCAACTAATTAAACAAAGTGTTTCTGACCAATTTTTCCTAAATATTACTGAGAGTTTATTAATTTGTGACTCTAATTGAACTCCAGTTACTTATTTGTATATTTTCTTAGGTATACTAATTATTATATTTTTTGAGTTCTTTTTACTGAATACTACATCACCTGAGATACTGATTAAAGCGGAATTTCGTTATCATACTAATAAATATTATTACTAGCTGATGCCCGTGTCTTCGTCTGCGTGGATTTAGTTTTATCCGGGACAAAAAGTAGCCTCACTCTCCAGGTCCTCAATTAAGTATACCCATGCCAAAAATCACGTCGATCCGTAACTTTTTGTGGCGTGATTGAAGGACAAACCAACAAACAAACACACTTTCGCATTTATAATATTAGTGTGATAAATTCGAAAGTGTGTTTGTTTTTCTATATGTTGGTTTGTCCTTCAATCACGCTGTAACAGAGCAACGGATCCACGTGTTTTTGTGTGTTTTGCATAGGTATAGTTGAGGTATCGGATAGTGGCATAGGCTACTTATTATCCCGGAAAATCAAAGAGCTCCCGAGGGGCTTTAAAAAAATAAATCCACGCGGACGAAGTCGCGGGAATCAGCTAGTTGATTTTAATGATGAGCATGATTTAGAACACAAAAAATAAATTGGAAAAGTTTTTATCCAAATAAAGTTTTACAAATTGCTTTTGAACAGTGAATAAAGAAACCTCAGGTAACACCAGCAGCTGTCTCTGACAACCGATAACAATGGAAACTTAGAATAGATAAAAAAACAAAGTCTGTTGAAAAAATCCAAAAAACTTACCCAGTCCATTTACCCATCACCCACACTGCACCAATGTGTTTATGAAAAATTAATGTTTTTTATCTTTATGTAGTCTTTCCTTGAGTCCTCCACCTGCAAACTTTCGCTAGTTACGAAAGGTTGCAGGTCGAGGACACAAGGAAAGTCAATATTCACTTATAATAAAATTAAGGGCCATTTTCACCACCTTCTGATAAGTGTCGGATAGCTTATTCGCTTATTTTGTCTTTGTCACTTGACATAAAGTAAGAAAGTGACAAAACTTACGGTTAGGCTATCCGACACTTATCAGAAGGTGGTAATACAGGCCCTTATTCTCTTACATATTTCTTATAATATAGTTTAACCTAAAGTGACTTCGCTCGATGTTAGAGACGAAGCCACATCCTAAATCTAACTTGCTAGCTAAAGCATGTGACCCCGCCCGATGGAAGGAATCCATCGGGAACCCGAGCTGGTGTCTGATGAAAGCTCTGATCGCAGGCGTCCAGTCGCTGAGAACGCGAATCGTGCCTGCTATCATTTTCTCCTAGGGCTATCGATTTGGCCTAGGGCTAGCACGTAACAGGTTTGTAAATTATTTTATCTACTCCGACATCGAAAAGTTCCAATTTCGAATTTGACAGCTGAATCGAAATGAACCCTCTTTCGGTTTTGCTTCTCATTTCGATGCAGCTCGTTGTATGGGAGCTGAATCGAAATGGTTATCTTCTTAAAATAGGATACCTAAAGCTAAGGCTCTGAGTTCTGGCACTTTGGTACCGTTCATACGACAGAGGCGCCACAGGCGGCTGGTGGCGAATTACGGAGTTACTTTTTGTTGACAGAGGCGCCACAGGCGGCTGGTGGCGGCTTACGGAGTTACTTTTTGTTACTTTATTGAGCCTACGGCGTATTTTGTTAATGATTTTATTTTCCTTGTCGTAGATAAAATCTTGTATGCAACTGAACGTAATTAGTCATTTTAATTCTCGTACTATCCTATTTTGATACTCGGCAAGCCTCGTATCAAAAAACAGCACTCGAATTAAAATGACCCTCATTACGATGCAGTTGCATAAATAGCTATTCTCGGACAGGAAGTATCAATACTGTAACGTTGACAATAATGACGCGACTTCATCACGTCCGCGTGCATTTACTTTTTAAAATCCCTCGGGAACTCTTTGATTTTCCGGGATAAAAAGTAGCCTATGTCACTCTCCAGGTCTTCAACTATACCCATGCAAAAAATCACGTCGATCCGTAGCCCTGTTGCAGCGTGATTGAAGGACAAACCAACAAACAAACACACTTTCGCATTTATAATATTAGTAAGGATACCGCTTTTCAATCTACAGGTGGGATCCCGTGATTCTGTGGATTCCGCTGCCGTTACGCGATGGACGCATTACAGGTGGTGACAATACACTATGAACACTATGAAAGTACATAGCGCTGCTTCCGATTTTTCTCTCAAAGACGCACGAGGCCGTAGTCAGTTTTACTTCATTCGGTATTCTCGCATCAGTCTCTGAGCAACAGTTACGAACGTTTGTGGCATCGACTGTGAACCGCGAAAGTCCAGCTTTATTTATTGTCTGTCGTTATTAACTTATTAGATAAAAATCGGTCTCAAACAAAATTGGATCGTTTGCTTTCACTCCAATAATAAGTCTTTTAAACGCAATCCATTCCTTCCTCGCCACTTTCGGTCGCAACAGTAAGAAATAAAGCGAGCACGCCTTTCCCGGGTACAAGTGAAGTAAAAGCAAAACATTCTGCCCCATAAATTACATCTCAGCCTCACATTACGTAATGAAGTAGCAAGTGTACTCCCACCTACAGTTTAAATTAATTAAGTCGTGGCGCGGTTTCGTTTCATTCTTCCGGGAGTAATGCTCGTCTATTCATTTGCCCGGGAACGCCCCACTTTTATGAGAGTTAACGTTATGTAAACATGTCTTACGATAATGCGTTTCAACGTCAACTCTAATAATATGTTGCCCGTAATTTCATTTGGTAAGGTTGGGTACCTATTCGTTTTTCAATGCGAAGTTTAGCTTCAATGTTACGTAAAGAAAAATGAAACCTTGAGGTCTGTAGGTTATTTCAATTAGGAAAATCTCTCAAGTGCCACCAGTCATGGCAGCTTAGTTGGTACTAGATACCGCCCTTACAACAAACAAAACTTCCATAAATGCGGCCACGTAGCATCATAGCTTGTTTGAAAACGTCAAACATTGGTTGATACGTGACTATGTGGGTACGCCAGTTCAGTCGTACTATGAATTACCGCAATTTACTAGTACGCCGACTGTATCTAGTAGAGTGCGACACGATTGCTAATTCTTCAACTATGAATAAAAGTTTAAAAAGTGTAACTTGACTAGGGAAAATCAAAATCATTCACTCACTCAGTAGTCTATTCGGTACGGAACATCCTTGTTATATACATACATAAACTGCTAATATCATAACCCATTCGTTTGGCTTTACAAAAGTCGGGTAAAAAAATAAAGAAAGAAAATGTATTGGTATAGAAAGTGTATTGGGATTGGTTAATATTATTATATTAAGTAACCAATACATTTTCTATGCCTCCTAACGTATTTTAATTTAAGTAAGTACAGATAAATAATAATCAACTCGAGATCCTCTATGTTCTACTTAGCGAGTAAATTGAGATGGAATTAATTAATTATTACGAGCAGCATGAACCGGGGCAATCTTTTCAAAGTAAGAGCCCGCACAAGTGCTTGTATTTATACCGTTTTTTGTGCCATCCGTGGCTGCGCAGCAGGAAATTAGAATTTCGAAACGAATGCGTAGTAGTGGATCTTATTACTTTTTACTTTGGATTTCATTTATCTCCCTTATGCAAGTTATCAAAACATCCGATGAATTCGATTTCCACCCTGTACGCACAATTCTTCTGACCGATTTGGACGGGGCCACTACCAACAGAGCCTGCGAAGAGCATTTTGCAGAGAGATTCAGGTTTCTTTTGATCCTGGAAATAGGAAGAATTTCTATACGTAAAAAATATAATTACTACTGTATCAGAAAAAAATTGGTTGTTTTATTTTATAAGTTTTACGTGATAAAGAAACATTGATGAACGCTAACCACAGCACGCACTTGGGCCGATCGTTCCTCTCTATCGCTTGTTCCGCGCTCTCGCTTGCACGCGCAGGCTCAGGCGGAACGTGACACTTTTTCGTGCGTGCAGCCGGTGTTCATCAATTTATAAGACGTTATCACGTCAAAAAAGTTTTAGACAGATAATGAGCATAGATTAAGCTCCTTATCCTGGTAAAGTAAATCATCCAAAATCCACTCGGACAATGTGGCCCGCATCAAATACTAACAAATACATCATAGATTTTTGACTTCGGTTTTATTAAAAAGAATTTTTATATAGTTTCTAAGTAGGTTTCAGTACAAATACATATGTATCCCAGCCACAGACCCAAGAGATCCTAAAATCACCCCAGACAGGGTACGCTGTAAAGACATGACAGAACATGTTTACGAAACTCCGGCATCCGGCGATAAGTCAAAGTTTTTGTAGTTCCCCGCGAGGCCGCGACCGCAGCTAAGTGTCGCCAACTTTTCACATACGAGCTGCGAGTTGTTTATAGTTCTCACTTCTCTGCTACTATCGCCAGTCAAACGCTCTCGTTCGGTGATATTTTATGGCGTACGAAGTTATGTGCTATTTATGGCGATCGCTTGGCGCTTTGGTTTTATAACTTTTGATTGCCGCGTTGTGCTACTCTGGTGTATACCTAGTTTTATAGTTCTATAGGAGGAGGAGGACCTACCTAGGAGGTTATAGTTCTTTATTACATACGCACATAGTTCACTTACAAAATATATTATCATTGACCGAGCTAAAATTAAGGTGTCTGAGTCTACTTTAGTAAAGCATTTATCCGTCTATCTGTCTGTTAGAGCTTTATAACTCCTGAAATAATTAACATTAGTCATTGTCAATTCGCAAATAAAAAAGTTATTTGAGAGGAGCGCGCATAAAAGCAAATAGGAGGCAAAGTTTAAACTTTAAACATAAATAAAACTATGGATATAACTATTTTTTTTTTCATTTTATATGACGATACTTAATAAATTGACGATTTGGGGGCTATCAAAGTTGCCGTTTTTAAGCCTCTTTTGTTCACTTTATCTTAAAAAACGAACAAACATTAAAAGTTTTTAACTTTTATTGTACCTACTTTTGTATAAAAATAAATAGTTAAGGCCCAATTGCAGAGACGCCGAGTTAGTTAACCCAGGAATAAATTTGTAAGTTTGACAGAAGCTGTATACGCAATCTGTCAAATCTGTCCTTTTAACCCAGAGTTAGCTGCTAACTCTGAGTTAAGACGGGTCTGCAAGCGCGCCTAAGGATCTAATTCCCCAAGTCAACTTTAACTGACGAATTTTGACGTTTTCTGACAGACTGAATACTGATTGCCAATACAAAAACCGCCAAAACAACAAACATTCGTCGGTTAAACTTGGCGATGTTGAAGTGTTTTTTTAAAATAAAACACCACGCAAACGAAGTTAAGAGCATGGGAAATTAGATAAATTTGAATTCCTCAGAGGTAATTAAGATCGCTTTTTCTGGTACCACAGGTCGGAGGGGAGGGGGGAGGGGGGAGTTCGCGCGCACGTGTCGACCGAGTTGACAAGTGGAACAATTTACAAGTTGCCAGCGGCCTGAGTTGCTACGAGGTTTAAACTTTAAAGAGATGATAGTACAATGCGAATCGTTGATAAGAGAGACATCGTTGAGGCAAGTCGAGGATGGGAGAGGCGAAGGGAGGAGCGATGGTTAAGCAATAAAACGTGGTTGTCGCACGCGCATTATTATCTGAGCCGTTAATGGGTTGCCCATGATGATCATGATGATGAGTCTTCCTAAATAAAAAAAAAACTAAGGGACCACTTCTTGTCGCAATATTGTTGATGCGGAAGTTTTACCTTAGTTTTTTATTTTATTTTTTTGTCGTAGTCTAGATATTTTTGTTTCGTTTTTAGGGTTCCGTACCCAAAGGGTACCAACGGGACCCTATTACTAAGCCTATGCTGTCCGTCCGTCCGTCTGTCAGCGGGCTGTATCTCGTAAACCGTAATAGATAGACAGATGAAATTTTCACATATTATGTATTTCTATTGCCGCTATAACAACAAATAATAAAAATTAAATTAAATTAAAAAAATTAAATTAAAATAATTCCATGGGTACATGGAAAAATTTTCATTTAATTTTTTTTTAACGGAACCCTAAAAGAGCGAGGCTCGACTCGCACTTGGCCGATTTTTTAGTTTCTGTCTGCATTTTTTACATTATTTCATTTTTAATTTAGTTTTAATTTATGTTTCTTTTTCCTGCTCGTGGCACTAGATCCAATTAGTTGATCCGCACAGCTTACTGGATCTTATATCACCTATTTCTCTAATCCTTTTTCTTTTTCGTTTTTCTCCAACTAACTAGTTTTCTTTTTCTATTTCGCAAGCTGTGGCAGTCTCTAAGTGGGTCTACAGTACTGTAAAATATGTTTTTCTTTCTGTTTAGTTTTTATTAGTTTTTATTGATTTATTGTATACCCGTTGACTGTCCTATTAAATAAATAAATAAAAATAAATAAATGATGAACTGTATAAAATAAAATATACAGATAAAAGTAATTAATCAAATTGTAAAATAATAATCAAGTTGAAAGCAAAAAACTAATAAAGAGTAGGTACTACTTAACTTTGAACTATCGTAGCATCTAGAATATAATTATATTATGTATTTTCTTTAGTAATGTAAGCTGTTTACTAATTTGAAGCTTATATAAAGTCTTTTCATCTCAGTACTTTCTATAACTATTCATCATTCATAGAAATCACAAGTTCTTAGAATACTATTCGAGCGTTAAGTTCCCTACACTAGCGGCACGCTATGATGGCCGGTTTGACGTTTGTCCGCTCATGAAGTTCCGTATTAATTGATAACGACTTTGAAGGAAATAATTGTATTACTTTATTGACGATAGTGATGTGCAGAGATTCATAAATTTTATTGAATGTAGTTTTAGGTTTAGGACTCAAAATTTATTTATTAAATTGATTTCTAAAATGTATACAAGTGTAGAAAAATCAGTTTGCACCATTTAAGGGGTGAATGTACTTGTGAATATGAACAATTTTCACTATGTGGACAAACCTCTGAAATCGCAAAAAAATATCAGCTGTTTCATACAAAAGGTAAAATTTTTATTTTTATATGATATATACCACAACTCGGCATTTGGTTTTCTAAATTGAAAATTTTTAAAAATGGAATCTAATACGATCGTCACATAGGATCGCTGGCTAGCACAACTACTACCTCCGGCAAACTCGCGTCAATGCTCAATGCAAAACAAAGCAGTTTCGAATTGACGTTGCTTCGAAAAGTATAAACTGTCAGTGCAATGCGATTGTGATATAGTTTTGACCTGGCTTTGGATTTCAAATATTGATACTGCATTACTGTTGACCCTTGCTCGTTAATTTGGACTCTGTTCAAGCCCTTTGTTGTGGATTTCGTCGATATGACCGAACGTACGCAGAGAACTGTTCTAAATAGTCAGACACGTGAGTTCGTAATACGCCTTCGTAACTATTTCGATCGTGAAGCTCAAAATGGAGGGCCAATTTTACCTATAACGTCAGTGGTTGAACGCGTAGCTGATGCGCTTAATATTGGACAACGAACTGTTAGACGGATAACTAAAAAAAAATATGGCGAGACTGGCACAGAAGAAAATAAACTTCACACACCAAAAAAGAGAAAACGAGCAAAACCAGTCGTAGGCATCGATAGCTTTGATGCCGATGCTATCCGAAGACATGTTTACGGCTACTATTTACAGAAGGAGTATCCAACAAGAAAAAAGTTGGTGCATTCACTGAAGGAAGCTGGATTATTCTTCGGTGGGGAAAGTTCTTTAACGAAGATTTTGAAGACCATTGGATTTCGATACAAAAAATGTAACAAACGCAAAATATTGATGGAAAGATTTGATATAGCGATGGCAAGGTATACTTTTTTACGGCAAGTGAAAGAAATCAAAAATTGGCAAAATGTTGTGTTCTTGGATGAAACATGGCTTAATGCTAACCATACTGTAGGCCGTTCTTGGAACGACCTATCGCCTTACCATTGTGAGTATAATGCGATTGAGTTGGTGTGGGCTCAAATTAAGGGATATGCTGCAAGACACAATACAGAACCCCCATTTACCACAAAAAAAATGCTAAAATTATTAGAAGAAGCTTGTGAACATATGACTAAAGGAGACTGGGAAAAGGTTGTGAATAGAACTGTTAAATTAATAAGGGAAGATTATGAAAGAGATGTGAAAATAGATAATATTATAGAAAACGAACATATAATTATTAATGTAGGTGATGATAGCAGTGACGACAGTGAAAATAGTAGTATGGACGAATCTGATTAATTATGGCCTTTTGTGGCACCTTTTTTGGTATCTTTTGTATTCATATGTTTCTTGTGTGCATATAAAGTATGTATATTCATTTTCATTCAAATATTCAGTTCGTTCAAATAAATTAAATAAACATATACATTTTTGTTTTATTAAACCTATTTAATCAGGTACAAAAACAAAACTTAATTGTTTTTTGTTCGAGAATAAATTGACATTCCACATCACTATTGTAATGTGTCAAACCGGCCATCATAGCGTGCCGCTAGTTGTAAGCTAGTAAGGCATTCTTTTTGTACTTGAAAGTGCTTTATGTATCTAGAACAATAAATATTTTATCAGAAACGTGAACCTCTCTTTAAAATGTTTATATTTTTTAACACATCAGTGGCTGTACTTTTCCTTACGTTTTTAAATATAATATAATACTAGTATTATATTATATTTAAAAACGTAAGACTAGTATTATATTATATTTTAAAACCCTAGGGTTTCACATACCTTTGAGAAAATGGAAACTCTCAGGCATGCAGGTTTCCTGACGGTGGTTTCCTTCACCCTTAAAGCAAGTAATATTTAATTACTAACACGATAATTTCAAAGTGTTTTTTTCGTTGTTTGATTTTTACAAGCTTTACCAGTTTATTTATTTGTTTGTTTAGGTCCAATCTTGCAAGATGAATAAGAACCACTTCCCGGTTTCCGATTGAGCTGAAATTTTGCATGCATGTGTAAATCGGATGACAATGTAATATTATTGTGACATGGAGCTGATCTGATGATGGAGACGGAAGATGGCTATCGGAGCTCTGTAATAAAACGATGTAACCCCATCGAGTTCGGGCTCGTTTGATTCGTCATGACAAGAACTCTGATCCTAGATGATATCTAGAGTCTAATGATGTAGCTAGTAAAAGCTTGTATTTAAAAATAAAATTTTTAATTTACACTTGTTAAACTCTGCACAGTAAAATGATAGAAAAATTATATTAAATAATGATTAAAACCCGGTTTAGACAGGATACTTCAAAGCAAGTGAGGATTCCTTTCTATTGTCATTGTGGAAGTCACACCTCGACTAAAATCGTTGAACTATTGTATCCACGAGTCACGACACCGCGACGCGCGAGGAAGATTTATGAGCCTCTATCATCACCAGCTCCACATAATTAATGAGGTCGAGTCCTCACTCCTCGCTGCTCCCGCACGTGCACAATAACTCCTACTTCCATACTCATAGCGTCGTCAAAATTTAACCTAACATTTGTTTGCGATTTTGTAACTCGAACAAGGTACATATCTTATTTGAGTTTGAAACTAGATGGCGCTTAAATTATCTAATTTACTATAGTGTGCATTTTATTGGACAGTAGTGAATAATTTTTGCATTTTAAATGCCAAAAAAAAACATTTATAATACAAAATGCGGCGAAATATGATCAAGATGCTTCTGTCTTTGATCAGCTGTAGCGCCATCTAGTCTAGCCCTAGCCAAAACTTCAAGCGTCAACGATTGTAAAAAGAGAATAGATACAACGAAGTGTAACTTGGCTAGAGGGGCTGGTATAAAACGACTATTGGATTGACAGTAGTCCAAAATTAAAAAGTTGAAGATAGCTTGTGCTACTTTAAACAGCGTAGTGGTTAACATTTCGGCCTCCTTATCGAGGGTACTGGAGCTCGAATCCCAGACACATACCTCTAACTTCTCTGAGCTTTAGATATTTTAAGCAATTAAATATCACAAGCTTTAACGGTGTAGGAAAACGTAAGAATAGAATAGAATAGAAATTTTTTTAGAATAGAAATGTTTTTTATTCAAATAAACTTTTTTACAAGTGCTTTTGACTCGTCAATGAGTCTACCACTGGTTCGGAATGCCCTTCCTGCCGAGAAGAACCAGCAAGAAACTTGGCGGTTGCTCTTTTCAAAACAAGTTTACAATTCCATAAATACTATGCTATAGCAGTGTTTCCACAATAGTTCCACAAAAGCATACCTAATTATAATTCAACACATGTTAAGACGGGCAGACAGAAAGTAGCCCCATTCCCGTTGGTGGCACCCGTTCACGGGCATGACGCATGATCCAGCCATTGCTTCGCTCAACTATATTTGAGTGAACGTAATAACCCGCATCACACGACACCACCACAGAAATGTTTAAAGAGAGCGTGACATACTTAGGCTACTCATGTTAAGGCATCGAATTGATACTAATATTCAAATACTCATTTTAAGACATGACTTATAAAGAAAACTTGCATGCCTTAGATTTTCATTTTCTCAAAGGTGTGTGAAGACTGCCAATCCGCAATTGGCCAGCATGATGGACAATGACTTAAATACTTTTCATTGTAATCAATCCTTTAGCTCAGGGTTCATTCAAACCAACGAGCCATAGCAGTAGCATATTATATTTTCCTCTATCAATCCGTTTACAGCTTACGAGCAAAGGAGATGAAAGTTTTCCGGTAAAAAATAAAG
Organism: Oeneis ivallda; assembly: GCA_029955525.1. NCBI lineage: Eukaryota > Metazoa > Arthropoda > Insecta > Lepidoptera > Nymphalidae > Oeneis > Oeneis ivallda. The sequence goes on from JARPMR010000020.1 coordinate 23,949,830, forward strand.
TTGTCGTCAAATAACGTTTGTGGAGGTCCTTACACACTGATCCATCAAAGAGCAGCAAAAAGGGGCATTTCGTGAACTCATCTTAGAGAGAACGGAAATTAGATGATGTTAAGGGAGGCAGTGCGCGTCTTCTAACTTACAAATGGGTGGATACAGTGGTTTTACATTGTATTTCTTTTATATCACTCAACTAATTTTGTCTAGTCTCGTCTATATTTGTTAGAGCTTATCTATCTTTCGCTATGGTTGTTTTCCTAGTAGGCCTAGTTTTAGCACTTTCAAGTCATGAATCTAACACCGGTTCGCAAAGCTGATAAAGTAAACTTAATAGCCTATATTTCAAATTATCATGTTACTTTTAAATATACAAAAAATCAGGTGTTACTTTTCAGATTTCCAAAATATTTTGCGGAAGAAGAAAATTATTTTGCTATTTAAAGTGAGTGTTGAGTCAACATTTGAAGATGCTCCAGTGTCGGAATGAAACGTACTATGTAGTATATTGGGGTAGTGTATTTTGGAGAGTTTATTGTGGTGTTACGTGTTGCTGGTGCATTATTCCTGTATATAATGAATATAATACCTTCTTTTTAGGGTTCCGTACCCAAAGGGTGCCAACGGGACCCTATTACTAAGCCTCCGCTGTCCGTCCGTCCATCCATCAGTCTGTCCGTCTGTCCGTCCGTCTATCAGCGGGCAAAAATAAAATTAAATTAAAAAATAAAGGGGGCCTCCCATACATAGAAAAGGAATCGAAGTAAAATTTTATTTTTTACTTTGTAAGAAATAAGATATCGAAATATGTATCTAGTTTAAAAAAATGATTTGGTCATATGTACGGAACCTTAAAAGAGCGAGGCCCAACTCGCACTTGGCCGATTTTTTCCAATAGGTAGGTATATGATCCATCCTAGTTAGTTTGTCTGTAACCTTTAAGTTCCTGTTGTATCTACGTATAGAAGCTCCTGAATCTTTCCTCTTTTACTCCCATCAAGCTCTGACACATCTCGAAACGATCCCTATGTGCTCTGTTAGAAACACAAGGTCTTTCTTTGTGATCAGATTCGTAAATAAAATCTGGTTGAACAAATAAACTGTCCAATTTGTAGGTAAAGCTCTGGCCGGGGTTGGCGCGCGCTCCGGAGAGTACAAACCGGAATGGAGTGCGTTTAAAGGAGTTTGGCGGACCCCCATAGTGTTTCTGACCCAGACTTGCAGCCCACGTTCACGAATCAAACTTCTGATACTTGTTGTAGTAAACCAGACTAACAAAAAAGTTAATCATAGTCAATCAAATAAAGTTGGGAGAAAAAAGATATTCAGTAGGTAGTAAATTGTTAAAACTGAGGTTATGTTTCCATTTAATATATTTAAGGCAAATTACCACTATAGCTTTGAATCAATCATTAATCTGTGCTTTGAATAATCTAATAGGTACAGAATATTATTGACTGAATATACATATGAGAACACGCTTCCTACCAACCTTACCTAAAATGTGTAATTCGTCGCAATTCCTAGTTCCATGGTAATTCTTTATAAATCTGTCCACAGATTTATAAAGGGAAGTTCCCTTTATAAGTCTGTGGTACTGTCATGTAATTCGGCCAATGGTATTAGCATGGAACTAGGAAAACGACTAAGTGATGGTGGTTGTCATGCTGTTCTATTTTTTGGAAAAAGATTATTTTAGAGATCCATTACTTCCATCAGTCTTTCGTCTGATGTCATCTTATCGAGCGATATGTAAGGAACTTTGCTTTGGAACCAATTTGCTTGTAATTACTTTAAGTTGAGAAAGAAATGCTGTGTCTTGTCCAAAATCACGCCAAATTGTTAGGATTAACCATATTATATACACTACAATGCATAAAAAACACAAAACGAACGAAAAAATAAAATAAACGCGCAAATTCCAAATGCATTACAATTAACAAATGAAATGACCACGGACAATTAACATGGAGCTAGGAATTACGTACGACCTTCCTATTTCTATGACCACGAATGACATTTGCATGGACCTAAGAATTAGAAGCAGTGATGGCCTAGTGGTTAGGACTGTGGTCTCTTATTCGGGGGGTCGCAGGTTCGATCCCGGGTACGAACCTCTGACTTTTTGGAGTCATGTGCGTTTAAGCAATTAAATATCACTTGTTTGCGGTGAAGGAAAACATCGTGAGGAAACCTGCACACCTGAGAGTTCTTCATAATGTTCTCGAAGGTGTGTGAAGTCCGCCAATTCGCATTGGGCCAACTTGGTGGACTATGGCCTACAACCCTTCTCTGAGAGGAGACCTGCGCTCAGTAGTGAGCTGTTAATGGGTTGTTAATGATGATGATGATGATGATGAGGAATTACAACTCATCTTCCTAGTTCCATGGACATTTGAGTGAGTTGACCATGGAACTAGAAATTGCGACTATAGTCTTCCTATTTATAGGGAGTTGACAATTGACATTGACATAAATAATTTGACAAGTTTTTACTCTTTACTTCGTAAAATGTTAAGTATTGCCATTAGAACGGTTAATTATATTGTGTAATTGTGAATAATTATATTTTTGATCCCCATCTTCTAAAAATATGGGGTTTACACCGAAAAATACTTTGAAAAATATTAATTTAAATGAAATGATTTCTGAATCTGAACGGTTTTTAAAAGTCCTGGGTCCAAATTCGCCATTCTTCTTTCAATATGAAAACGATACCAGCTGTTTCAATTAGCTCACTAAACTGGAAATATTTGAACACAACGGAATAAGCACAACCACTGGATCAGAGGGTTCTGGTCAAAACTTTAATCCAAAGATTTTAATTTGGATTTAATTTAATTTAAAATTTGGATTCAATTTATAGTATACTAGCTTTTTCCCGCGAGTTCGTCTGCGTGGAGCTATGTTTTTAAAATCCCGCGGGACTCTGTTTTTCCACGATTAAAGATAGCCTATGTCACTTAACAAGTCCGCAACTGTTAAAGTTGACGCGTGAACGCGTGCTTAATGTTCACAATGGCTGAATCTATTTTGACTTCCATAAGTGGTGTAGGATTATAAGGATTGATTTAGCTACTGTTTATGCTAAGAATCTAAAAGCCGTCCGAGGGAATTATAAAAATTTGACCTTCAATCAGGCCGCAACAGAGCTACATCGATGGGATTTTTGCATGGGTATAGTTGAAGACCTGTAGAGTGCCATAGGCTACTTTTTATCCAATCAAATACTCGTAGTTCCCGAGGGATATTAAAACTAAATCCACGTGGACGAAGTCGCAGGCATCAGCTAGTTAATACATAAAATTACGCTACATACCTAAATCAAATTAACGTTACTATTAAACTCTCTAAAGGTTTTCAAACGTTTTTAAACCCTATTAAGAGGATTCATACCCTTATCTGTTTAAAGTTTAATTATGAGTTATTCATTCTATTTCTAATAAATAGATTTCATTCTAAAGCCTAAATTAACAGGGCCATCATAACCTCGGTTTATACTTCCACGACATAAGAACATTTCTAGAAACCCTTATACAGGGGGATGGAACACAATTGTGTGTAAAACAAAAGGTGTCACGACGAGAGCCAAGGTCAAGCGATTCTTTTACCTTTATTTTTCAAGATCTGGCATTGACATTTTGCACTCTAGTTAACTTAGTAGCCCAGATTGTGTCATCTCATGTTACAACAATTAGGTTTTTAGTGCAGTGGGTATCCATCCTCTAAGTACCACAAAGATCAATATCGGTTTTATACTTTGATATAGAATATAAAAAGTTTTGTTCAAATAAACTTTTACAAAGTGTTTTTGAATCGTCAAGTGACTACCACTGGTTCTGAACACCGTTCCAAGCGGAATAGAACCAGTAAGAAATGCGTTTTATCGGTATAATACTAATATCTGTGCCAATATTATATCTGCAAAAGTATGTACCTACCTATGTCTGTCTATCTATTAGTTAACCCGTAAACTTTTCACAGCCTTAGAATTGGGAAGTACCTTCATAGATACATAAAACCTGATTTAAACCTGAGTTAAATGTACTCTCAAACGTATTTTAAAATACCTAAGGCGTCATTCAATCACGCCGCAATTGAGCTATGGATTGACGTGGTTTTTAATGCATATACATTGCAAGGATACAGTTATTGAGGATCTGTAAGTGGCAAAGGCTACTTTTTATCCCGAAAAATTAAAAAGTTCCCACGGGATTTTAAAACGAAGTCGCGGGAAACTACTAGTTTATAATATTTTTAAGGATAAACTTATAACTATGTTAAGGCTTATTTATTACTCGATAAAATCTCAGTATAAGTAGATATCTCTTCCGTAATTCAGGTGGATGCGTCGTGTTATTCTAAAGATATTTAAAGTCAATCTCAGCATAAACTCTGAGAATACTAACTTAGATAGGCTGTTAGTATAATAAGGCTAGAGGCCAAGAGCGAGGCGAACTTCTGATCAAACGTGACGCTGAGTTAATACACCTGCATCTCGTTTCATTCTTAAATCTGCTTCGCTTTACTTCTTCATTATCATCAGCAACTTATCAACGGCTCATTACTGAGCGCAGGTTTCCTCTCAGAGAAGGGAATGGGTCATCTTGCTGACCAAATGCAAATTGCCAAACTTAGCACATCTTTGAGATCATTATGAAGAACTCTCAGGCGTGCAGGTTTCCTCATGACGTTTTCTTTCACTCACGTACTCGCGTTCTACCGTCACGTATTTTTATGTATGTCTCAGGTTTTATTTACAATTCTACGCAGTGTACAAATAATTTTACGTCGTCTATATGCGCATACTTTGGAGGGTCAACAAACTCGTCGTGTTTTGTACATGGCACTCAACCTCGCAATATCTGTACTTATAAAACGACTTGTCCTGACGGACTGATCTATCAACGCACAGCTTAAACCACTAGAAATAGAAGCATGACCCGCTAAGAATTGATTTTTTGTTAATTCCACCCCCAAGATAGTGAATTAATAGGGGGTGAAAGTTTTCAAGTTATATACCTATATCAAACTTGGTATTTGAGCAAAATTATCATCATATTAAATCGTGTTTAAGGATTCTTGGAATCTCACCTCAAAGATTTTGAAAAACTCCACTCGAGCGAATCCGTAGCAGATCATCTAGTTCGATATGTAATTGACCGAGCGAAGCGAGGTCTCTGAGTTAACTAGAGCGATTTGCACTTGTCCGTCCGTCCGTCCGTCCGTCCGTCCGTCCGTCCGTCCGTCTGTCAGAGCCTTATAACTTTTGAATTACTGAACGTAATTACTTCAAATTTAGATATAATATGTAAACCGATGGCCTCCAGCCGAAAATGGCTTAAAAAGTTATAAAAATCTTTATTTCAGGGGGGCTCTCATAGAAGCGAATGCGAAGTAAAAAAAAAAATATCGCGTTACATAAAATTGTTACGTATCATTTTAAAGATAATTTTGAACTGAGTACAAAAATATTTTTTTTTTAATTTTTCCCTTAAAATTGACGAAATGGGGGGCTTTCAAAGTGGCGATTTTATACGCTCGCTTGAAGACGCTCTCTAGGAAAATCCGCTATGGATTTTCAAACTGATTTTATTTTTTTAGGTCACTTATATCCTGTACTTGAACAACAAATACTAAAATTATATGAATATTATAAAGAAACGAGATTATTTAATTTTTAATGGACATCAGTAATTCATATAGCATCAACATAGCTTCACAATAATGCTAATAGATGGCGCAGTCAGTAACTATTCCCATGGAACTACGAGTTACGACTACGACCTATCCCAAAAACAGTTTTGCGTCGACCATTATTATTTAGTTACTTATTATAATACAATAATTGTATTGTAATTTTTTTTGTACCATATTATTCAATTAAAATTATTTTTTAGTTAAATTTTAGTTAAATATTGTATATTTATTATTCGCGTCGATAGATGACGATTTGTACAGATGCCCGTAACCCGGTTTCACTCGTTAGTACCTACATAATAATTCAATGTTTTCACTAACGTTCCCTAACCTTTACGGGCTACCTATAAGTTAGGTGATTGATGTTTTCTGTCAACTTATTTATCACGATCCTGTACGGGACACCTAAAAGGATATTGGGACGGATCTTAGGACTTAGGATTGTATTTAGGAGTTACCTACGTTAAGAGACTCCTACTTAGGGGATGATTTAGGTATGTTTGGTGAAAACGGGCATAATAATAATGTCAGTTTTGGTTATCATGTATCGATTGAATGAATAATCATGGGATACCGTTACCGCGAGGTCTCAGTTCGGGGCGAACCACTAGTAATCAACAATTTGTGTAACCGTTATCATCAAAATCAAGAAATAACATGAAATAAAGGAAAAACGGCACGAAACTTCATCCTTTCTTCGCAACAAAACACAATATTTTATCCAAACAACAAATTCCGAGCGACTCGAAATAAAATTTATGCATTCATCTTGTATCATCGCGGCCTTTGAGAGACTTTGGGATCCCCCCCTCTCTCTCTCTTCCGAGCCAAATCAAATCTCACCGTGAATATCAAGTGGGGAATTCAAATCTACAAGCAAATACATTCCCTGCTGCACCTTCATAAGTTACATTTTTGTGTGTGCTGAAGTGTTATGTGGTCAATGAAATTGCTGTATTTTTCATCTCCCTGTGTGTACAAAGAAGCGCGGTTTTTGTCGGCGTTTTTTGTCTTTTAAAATTGTACTTATATTATATTTTGCAAATATTCCTTTTGTGATTCATGTGAAACCTTTGGTACTTTTGTCCCTGGATCTAGGGGTTTCATTAAAAAGAAGAATTCATTATCTATTTAGATAACAATAATTTAAAAAAAAATCTTTTAACAAACCGACTTCAAACGCCCGCGCCACTACAAAGTATATAATTTATTGTTGATAATTTAAAAACAGCTCGACCGATGTCGATAAAATTTCAATGGGACCACCTGGAAAGTATACCTTTTGAAACAAAGAAAGAATTTTCCAAATCGGTTCAGGCGTCTTCGAGTAATCGGTGAACATACATAAAAAAAGATTCCGACGAATTGAGAACCTCCTCCTTTTTTGAAGTCGGTTAAAAACAAAATTATTTCAAGCCGATGTCAAATGTGAGGCCAGATATTTTTAGATACGAATATCAGAATAGCTATTTTTAGATACGGACATCAGAACAGCTATTTTTAGATACGGATATCAGAACAGATATTTTTAGATACGGATATCAGAACAGCTATTTTTAGACACGGACATCAGAACAGCTATTTTTAGATACGGATATCAGAACAGCTATTTTTAGACACGGACATCAGATCAGCTATTTTTAGATACGGATATCAGAACAGCTATTTTTAGACACGGACATCAGAACAGCTATTTTTAGATACGGATATCAGAACAGCTATTTTTAGACACGGACATCAGAACAGCTATTTTTAGATACGGATATCAGAACAGCTATTTTTAGACACGGACATCAGAACAGCTATTTTTAGATACGGATATCAGAACAGCTATTTTTAGACACGGACATCAGAACAGCTATTTTTAGATACGGATATCAGAACAGCTATTTTTAGATAAGGATATCAGAACAGCTATTTTTAATCCCCGATGCAAAAAGTATATGTTTATGAGTCTATCTGTGTATCTGTCTGTTCCCTCGTAGCAGCCTCCCCAATGGACCGATATTGATGTGGTTTTTTCTGTTTGAATTCTAATGTAATGTAATCGAGGTCTTAGCTATAATATGAAGAGATGCTTTGGAAGATCATCAGCTCATTTCCTACTTGATTAAAGGGTCTTATAACCTTTCACTGGTGCAATTGATTTGTTTGGTGTACTGTTACTTCGGACAATTGTCATGGCATAGTAACCTTGACCTGATGCTGCAGCATCAAGTATATCAAGTAAGTGCGGGATGCGCAGCTCCTCAGCAACTTACACAAGATATTATTTTATATAGTGTTTGGGCTCATTAGAATTGTCTCAATGTGTAGGTGTTAGATAGATGATGATCGAGGATCGAGGAGGAGAATCTGATGTTGGAGCAGAAAACTGGGTCACAGGATGTCAGGTATTTCTTACATAGTCCGACCATAAATTCATACATTCAGGGGTGTTTTAAACTTTCAATTTACACTTGTTATACACGTATACCAATCTTAGCAAAAACTGTTTGACCAGGAATCAAATCCACGAAGCTCCCTGGCAGCTTCTCTATCATATTACTGCAGGTAATGGGACAGAGTGTTCCAATTTATCAAAATGTTTGTAAGAAGGAAGCTCGGTCTGCGTCTTTATCAGGCGAGAAAATGCAATTTCCTCTCTGCTACCGAGAGCTTCTAAGCTTAGGTTAACGCACTTAAGTTTCAAGTTACAGCTGCACTTTATTTTGAGGGTGCTATTTTCCAATGGAAGTACATTTGGATGCTTTGAGTCTGCCTCTTCTACTTGGTACCTATCTACCTACGCATTTTCGTACCTGTAAGTACACTGTACACTCCTGTACTGCAGTGAACATAACAATAAAATAATAATTACGGCACTAAAACTAACGGTAACTTACGGTATGATAAAATATTATTAAATTAATATTAACGGTTTTTACTTATATTATGCGGTGATAGCCTAAATAAATAAATAAATAAAACTTTATTGACCTTAACCAACACAACAAATTAGTTATCACTAAGAGTCTACTATATGCCTATTTAAAAGTAATTGGTGTGGAAAGGTCAATGGGCCACCCCTCACCCCTCAGCTTGTGCCTAGTGGTTTAGTATTCGGTTTCCTTATCGGGAGGCTTGGGTTCGGTTCCCGACACTCGAATCCCTTGACTTTTCGAAGTTATGTGTATTTTAAGAAATTAAATATCACTTGCTTTAACTTGCTGAGGAAACCTGCATAACTGAGAGATCTCCTTAATGTTCTCAAAGGTGACTCTCTCCGCACTTGGCCAGCACAGTGGATTAACGCCTATACGATGGATGGTGATGGGTCAAGATGTATGAAACTTTGATTTTCATAGCTAATTGCAAAAAGAGAATTAATTGAAAAATTTTCATAAGCAAAGCGTCAGTACCTTTTGTAATGTTTTACTAAACACCATCAGCTGTTTGAATTTTGTCTCCACATTAATGTTTAGTCATAATATAAAAGCGGTTTTGATAATAATGTTTGTTTCAAAACTGTATTATAAGACCCAAGAGCTGACACTTAACGCTACCATGCCCATGACCTCATGGGTGAATATTTGGATAGTGTTTATTTATTTATTTCTGAATAATATCAAGAGTATAAAGATAAATATGAACATAACAATATCTATAAGTTGCTGAGAACTTTATAATTTACCCGTAATATTATATCTTTCGAGTTTCCCTAATCTTTTTAACATTTTCCTATTACAAAAAGGGTTATAGAATTGATAGGGTCGTCAATAAAATTGCGATTCCGCTCACGCGGCGCGTACCGCGGCGGCCTCCAAAATTTTTACTTTGTATACATGGGGGCGTTCGAATCGTCTGTCCCCGACATAATTCATAAAGGCTCGGCGCACATAAATAACTGCAGGCCACTTCGATAGAATATAGACGGAAAAACGTGACCATGGAATATTGCGGGTTGAGAGTTATTTGGGAAATAAAACGCGACATGGAAGCTTTGCGCGGGCCTTTGAAAAAAATAGGTGACATCGATACCGAATGGGCTTCAGTGAGTGACTGATCTGTCAACGTATCCATACGACTGGTCGTAATGAATTGAGAATTGGGACGGGACGTAGACAACTGATAAGAAAAGGTTCCAGGGAAAAAATGTGATCATTGTGTTACTACATCATCAATAGCGAAGCAATGGCTGGGTCAAGCGTTATGCTAGTGAACGGGTGCCACCGGCGGGAATGTGGCTACTTTCTGTCTGCCCGTCTTAACATGTGTTGAATTATAATTAGATATAATTAGGTATGCTTTTGTGGAACTTTCCCTCATTGTGGAAACACTGCATACATAGCATAATATCTATTATACTGTAAACTTGTTTTTAAAAGAGCAACTGCCGAGTTTCTTGCTGGTTCTTCTCGGCAGGAAGGTCATTCCGAACCAGTGGTAGACCCATCGACGATTCAAAAGCACTTGTGAAAAAGTTTATTTTAATAAAAAAACATTTCTATTCATTTCTATTCTATTCTAATAAGATAATATACATCCACTGTTGGTCACCTCTTTAAGGTGCTAGCGCCAACATTGCCTATCTTCGGCCTTATGCATCCAATCCATGCCTGTAACTTAACTGTGATGTTTCAATTTTCCTTGTCCTGAAGATGCTTATTCACTCTTGATTAGGTACCCAGTTTACAGTTTGTGGGTAAACGGATGCTGAAAGAGCATTCCAAGTTGCGCAAGAATTAGGGACGATGAGGCAAAACGCATAGTGCGCGATCGTGGAATATCAACCAAGTAGCAGTAGAAATCTCTGCGATGCCTTGCGGTTCGATGGTTGAATGCATATTTTTCTCTAAATATAGAATTCAAAGTATTTAATCGTTGAATTTTAGAATGAATAAGGAATCGGCTTTTATCATGAGTCTTTTTCGGCGCATACTAGACTAGTTTTGTATGCAACTTGGAGTCTTCCTAAACCGGCTTGGGCATATGACATGACGAAAACTCCTAGTTCATATTATGTCTTAGTAAAGTTTTATTTCTGTCACTATAACTTATTGCCTTGTCGTTTTCCACTAAATACTTCTACGGCAATATCAAACACCGTTTATAGTCAGACCGAATGCTAAAAGCATCAGGTAGCACGAGGAGTAGTATGTATCAGTGTTATGGCGGATAACGTTACTAAACATACTTTCTTCCATACTCACTTTGAATTAAAGTAAACGAAACAGTCATACGCCTTCAAAGCAATCAATATACCTACCTACCTTTCATCTAAATATTAATATAAAAAACTTGAGAGGTGTCAAGGGACACCCGGATGGAACGAAGTTCCTTTCGATTAATTAATTTGGCATTGTGTTCAATATTTTCACACTACAATATTAGATCTAAATTCACATTCATAAAAGTGTCGGTTTCAAAAAAGTGTCGGTTCAATTATGTCTTAATTTTTTCCGTCTAGCCCCCTTCCGCACCGCGCGATAAGGAACTACGTTAAAATAATTTAGAAAAAGGAAAAAGTGATTAACTGATTGACTGACTGACTGACTGATCTATCAACGCACCGCTCAAATCACTAGACGAATCGAGCTGAAATTTGGCATACAGAGAGCTATTAAGACGTAGGCATCCATTTAGAAAGGATTTTTCATGATTCAACCTCTGAGGGGGTAAAATAGGGGGTTGAAAAATCGAACTTAACGTTCAGCAAAGCCGCGGGCAAAAGCTCGTGGCCGACAAATTCTAATATTAACTGCCGCACTCAGAGTCTGTATGTTTAGGCATACAATGGGGCAAATAAAAGACTAACTTTAGAAATTAGCTGCTATATTCTTGATCCGTTGACGGTGAGAAAACGAATGACATTTGACATTATTATATGTAAAATATTATTGTGAAACGCCTGTTCTGTATTAATAGCAAATATGTAGCTCCTCCACTTCTATCACAACGAGACAAGGCGTTTGCGCCGAAACAGAGTCATTCATTAAATTATGATTAATTAATCATTGACTTATGATTAACTGCCGCACTCAGCCGCATGTATTAAATTATATTATTTAATTATTAATTAATTATTACTTAAATCTATTACTGAATTGTCATTAATGTATAAACGAAGCGTTAACTTCTGAGAATGAAACTTTTTAAAATCCAAAATTTAGTCGTTAAGTAACGATTAGCTACTCTGAGTGCGGCAGTTAGCCTGTTTCCAAATTCTGCAATCTCACGTAACAATCAAAAATCTAGATCCATGCAGCGCCCTAACTGCATTTATGTCGCCATTTTTCACCGTCGCCGGATATAAATCATCCCCGCGCCATATTTCACGCGGACGGACGACGCCGGGCTGCGGCACATATTCAATTGCGGTCACTGTTTGATTCCCATTACCGATATTTATTACCTACAAAGAGTATCAAGAGACGTGAAAACTCTAAAACCTACTTTTTATGTACTCCGGTCAGAGATTAATTAAAGAAGTAGGTATCGATTGAAAGAAAGATAATAAATTTTATATAAAAAAAAAAAATATTTAAAAAACCGACTTCAAACGCCCGCGCCACTACAAAGTATATAATTTATCTTCGATTTTTCAAAAATCGCAGGACCGATTTCGATTAAATTTAAATGGAACCCCCTCAAACTGGACTGTATACCGTCTCAAACAAAAAAAGAATTTTCCAAATCGGTTCAGGCGTCTTCGAGTAATCGGTGAGCGTGCATAAAAAAATCAGGCGAATTGAGATCCTCCTCTTTTTTTGAAGTCGCTCAATAAAGAATAAGCATTTATTTAAAAATCGACCAAGTGCGAGTCGGGCTTCGCTCTTTTAGGGTTCCGTACATATGAACAAATCACTTTTCTAGTCTGACTAGATATTTAAATATCTTAGTTCTTAGATAGTACTAAATTAGCAATGGGGAAATATGCTCGTTTGTTTTGGCCACAATTACTTATAAACCGCATCATAGATCGGTATTTTCAGTATTTGTTGTTTAGATACACTATAATATAGTAAATAATATACAGAAATTTCAAATTCCTAAGTATTTTAGTTTTTGATTTAGACCCCGTAACAAAAGTGGTCTATAACCGAAAACTTTGACGGCCCCCATTTCTTAATTTTTGTAGCTAAAAAATAATAAAAAATATATTTGAACTCTACTAAATGAGTTCTAGACAATGACACTCCACATTCCAGGGTAAAAAAATAAAATTTTATTTCGACTCCTTTTCCATGCATGGGAGCCCCCTTTATTAACCGACTTCCAAAAAGGAGGAGGTTCTCAATTCGGCCGGTATCTTTTTTTTTTTTTAAATTCAATTTTATTTTTATTATTTGTTGAGCGGCAATAGAAATACACACTTGTGAAAATTTCAACTGTCTACCTATGAGATACAGCCTGCTGACAGATCGACAGCGCAGGCTCAGTAATAGGGTCCCGTTGACACCCTTTTAGTACGGAACCCTAAAAAGGATTGTCACACATCTCTATACCCTAAGGCCTCCACCTCCCGAGCATTTAGCTAAAAATCCCAAGCAACAGAAGATTGTTAATGACATAGAGAACAAAACTCGCGCAAATCTTTTATGGCTTTCACGGTAATAAATAATAAGTCTATGTGGCTTTCAGATGTTACGCCCTTTGCTGGGATTTTAGTACAACTACCTACGTGAACAACACTTCAAAAATTTTTGCTATTTTTAAGTGACTTTATGAAGAGGTTGTATTTTATCCTTAACGTTTTCATAGCGCGTGTTAAATCTGCCAATTTGCATTGGGCCAGCGTAGTCTATGATCTAACTCTTCTTATACGAAAAGGGACCTTTACCCAGTAGTAGGCCGTTAATGATTTAAAATGAATAAATGGATGAATATCTCTATCATGAATCACTAACTGATATATCAACGCACAGCCTAAATCTCTGGTAGGAAAGGATTTTTTGAAATCCCACCTAAGAGGGTAAAATATATTTGTATAATATAAATAATATATATGTTTGATATGGATTTTATCCTTACTAATATTATAAATGCGAAAGTGTGTTTGTTTGTTGGTTTGTCCTTCAATCACGCCGCAACAGGGCTATGGATCGACGTGATTTTTTGCATGGGTATAGTTGAGGACCTGGAGAGTGACATAGGCTACTTTTTATCCCGGAAAATCAAAGAGTTCCCGAGGGATTTTAAAAACTAAATCCACGCGGACGAAGTCACGGGCATCAGTTAGTCTGAAATAAACGTTATATTATTATTATTAAATAGGGGGTGAAAGTTTGTATGATAGTCCGGCAATGTTAAAGTATATTCTTGAAACTTGGTATTTAATCTTCTTGTTAAAAATTGCAACCGTTCTACAAGTATCTTCTGACACCGATTGGTGCTTCGAAATTCAAATGAAATTTGAAATTGAAAATTGAAATGCCTAGATATTAGAGCTGGACAGCTTAAACAAGCCAGTCTTGAGTTTCGTATTGTATCGTCAGAATTCTAATTGTACGGTATATAAATAACTTTGCACTGACCCCGCACCCTTCAGACAACATTGCTGGAATTACCTCGTTGAACTGAAAGCCTCTTGATTTCTACGCTTGTTCAAATAACTCTTTAAATATTCATGTACTAAACTTATTTTCGTTGATAAAGTTTGTACCGGAGAGATGAGAAAAGTAACTTAATAAAAACAAAATGGCTAATATTCATTTCTCATCAGCCATATTATAATTATGATAATGCGTTAATAATTAATATTCTTCTTACTTGGAAAATGTTTCTGCCAAGTAATAAGTTGAACAACTTAATAATAATAACTTGTTAAATACAAGTTATTATTGTTGTATTTATACAATACTAGTTTTTACTTGCGAGTTTTGATGACCTCCCTGGCGCAGTGGTCTTATAACTGGGAGGTCTCGGGTTCGATTCCCGGCGGGGGCAATTCGGGAATTTATATTTTCTGAATTGTCTCTGGTCTGGTCCGGTGGGAGGCTTTGGCCGTGACTAGTTACCACCCTACCGTCAAAGTACCGTGCTGCCAAGGGATTTAGTCCGGCACGATGGCGTGTAGATAACTAGAAACTGATTAGGGGTATGGGTTGAATGTACACTGCCATACCCCTTCCAAGTACATGCTACGTCACTTACGTACCAGCAGGTGAGATAGCAGTCAAGGACAATCTTGTCATTAAATAAAAACGTTAGTCCGAGGGGGTACGTCCTGAGGGAACCGTTAATTTTTCGAATTAAAAAAATAAATACGTGTGGCACTCGGGGACTGCCGCGGTAAAGCTATTGCATAGCATTCGTCTAGTCGCACGCACACAAACACCGTGCCGAAGTCTGCCGAACTTAAACGACGTTAGACGATGCACGGCTTTCAACGCCACACTGCTATGCCGGTCGGAGTGGGGGGTGTTAGGTTTATTTTCGTTACGGTATTTCTCGATTCGGTCGCTGCGCTCAATAGCTTAAAAACCTATGTATATGTAGCCTATATCTCTATGTGAAAGTTAGACGATGCACGGCTTTCAACGCCACACCGCTATGCCGGTCGGAGTGGGGGGTGTTAGGTTTATTTTCGTTACGGAATTTCTTGATTCGGTCGCTGCGCTCAATAGCTTAAAAACCTATGTATATGTAGCCTATATCTCTATGTGAAAATCACGTTTATCTGTAGCTTTGTTGCAGCGTGATTGAGGGTCAAACCAACAAACACGTAGGAAGGATGCGGTCACAGTCACGCGCGTCGGCTAGGTGATGGACCCCTACTGAATTTGAGTTCATTATTAATAACTAATATGCGTAATCGCGGGCTCATTGAGCCGGCAAAGGCAATGTGCTTCGATGGAAGCTCGCCAGTTGAGCGCGGGTGACGTCACACAGCCAATTATACGCTTCGAATAGCTTATATAGCTCATTTACCGTGCCGACAACTGATCAATATACTAGGTGCTTTAATATTCATCGCAATTCTTGACGCTTGAACGTAGCGAGGGCAGGCAGGCTAGACATGCTTATGACGTTACACCTTTTGACGTGATGACGTCTTATAAATCGATGAACACCGGCTGCACGCACGAAAAAGTGTCACGTTCCGCCTGAGCCAGAGGATGCAAGAGGGTGCAAGCGAGAGCGCGGAACAAGCGATAGAGAGGCACGATCGGTCCAAGCGTTGGCTTGTGCCGCCCGCCAGTCATCGTCAATGTTTCTTTATACGTTTATCACGTAAAACTATCGTCCGTAAACCGACTTTACAGACAAACAATTTTTTTTTCTTTTTTTTTATCAACCGATAGACGTCCACTGCTGGACATTCTTGCATTGACTTCCACAGGCCTCGATTTTGCGTCGCCTAAATCCAGAGACACTCTGTGGCTCGTTTGTTGACGTCCTCGATCCACCAATTGGGGGGTCTGGCAACACTGCGCTTCCCGGTGTGGGGACGCCACTCCAACACCTTCGGACACCAACAACCATCAGCTCTTCGAACTATGTGTCCCGTCCATTTCCACTTCAGTTTCGCGACTCACTGAGCTACGTCGGTAACTTTGATTCTCCTACCACCTACGGATCTCTTAATTTCTTATTTGATCTCGCAGGTATACTCCGTGCATAGAGAGCTCTCTTCATCGCCCGTTGAGTGATCCTAAGCTTTCTTACGAGGCCCATTAAGCGATCAATCAATATACATCTATTATACACTCGAGCATGACCCCACCATCGGCTAGATCTGATGGTGGGGTCATGCTGGAGTGCGCGAAATGGCAAGGAACCAGTGGATACAGGCGACGCAAAACCGAAGTCTTTGGAAGAACATGCAGGAGACCTTTTTTAAGTAGTGCACGACTATAGTTGATAAACAAGAAGATACTTACAAACAAAATTTAAGTATGTTTTAAAATAACTGCCTCATATTATGCTCATGATAATTGATGACATGAACGACAGCATAAAACTGTTTGTATGGGCTAATCTCCGAAACGACTAATCTTGAACGGGCTTTTCACAGGCATGTAGAGATATAAAGAGTAACTTAAGATTTTATCCCGCGAATCTTGAGGGTTCCTTCTAAAAAAAATTGGTTGTCTGTAAAGTCGGTTTACGGACGATAGTTTTACGTGATAACGTACGGGGGCTCTCTAGTCACAAGCCAACGCTTGGGCCGATCGTGCCTCTCTATCGCTTGTTCCGCGCTCTTGTTTGCACGCACAGGCTCAGGTGGAACGTGACACTTTTTCGGGCGTGCAGCCGGTGTTCAGCGATTTATAAGACGTTATCACGTAAAAAAAAATTTTAATAAATATACCCGGTGGTTCTCATCACTGAACCGATCACGCCGAAAGACAGAGAGATAGCTTGCGTTCTGAAGACGGCCATAAGATACCTTTTTTTTTGAGTTCCCACGAGAGTTTCAAACAACTCAATGCAGAAGTCCCAGGCACCTTTTAAGTGTATTGGAAAAGTATACCTACCTAGTTGTGGATTAAAATTATAATCCTTCAGTCGTAATGTTTCATACTACGAAAGGTAGCGTAAGGTGAAGAGAAAGCAAACGTTGGGTTAGGTAGTCGGCTACAAACTGCAATATGCTAAATCTTGTTTAATCCGACACCTCTCGTGTTCGGATTCCCCTCGCAATATGCATAGATTTCAGATTTCATGCAATGGCTAAAATTTCACACATCGCCACGGGTTCCTCTAAAAAATAGGATTAACGCCCGTAAATATCTGTTAGTTGCCAGCGCAGTGGGGGGAGGGGGGGGGGGGGGATATAAAGTACATTGAACGTTGCGATAGCGCGGGGATTGAGTTAAATACACAACTCCACTTGCATTGTATTTTTACCCAACCACGAGTGAGGACGGTTATGATCATGATTAAGTCCGCTGTTTAGTTACCGATTTTTTATTTTAATATTTCTTCTTCTTTCTATAATATTACTTCGAAAAATACCTTATTTCAGCAAAAAAAAGTTGGGCAGTTATAATTGCATTGGCATTGTCATGGCTTTGACAGTAGTAAATATCATTCGTCTATGTGTCATGGCGTCATTCGTGACGTCACCTCTGTGTTTTAAGCTATTGCATAGCTTTTTTCGCGAGCTTTGAACTAGGAAGAACAGTTTGAGCGCGGCGACCGAATCAAGAAATTCCGTAACGAAAAAAACCTAACACCGTCGTTCAATAAGCGTTCAACATGGTTCGAATCTCACTCGCGAAGTAATGACAGTGCGCTTTTCTTGTTTGTTTGTTTTTTAATTATTTTTGCATAATTTTTATTATGCAAAAAAAAATATTGCATAAATGTTATAATTGCATAAGTTAGTAAAAAATGCTATATAATAGCTTTACCGCGGCAGTTCCCGAGTGCCATTTCATTTTTTTCATAGTAGTTTGTCAAAGTTTAAAGATAGAAGTGACGTTTCGCTCCGATTGGTGCTTGATCCAATATGGCAGATTGCTATATTTTATAGTTTTTTTTAAACAAAATAAATAATATCAATCTCGCAAAAAATCTTACTTAATCATAATAATATTATAAATGCGAAAGTATGTTTGTTGGTTTGTCCTTCAATTACGCCGTAACAAAGCTACATCCGTAGCTTTGTTACGACGTGATTTTTTGCATGGGTATAGTTGAGGACCTGGAGAGTGACATAGTCTACTTTTTATCCCGGAAAATCAAAGAGTTCCCGAGGGACTTTAAAAACTAAATCCACGCGGACGAAGTCGCGGGCATCAGCTAGTCAGCTAATAGAAAATAAATAAGTTTTTTACTATCCCTGAATACTATTTCATTAGATAAATTCAGAATTTTATTGATTCTTGGTTGTTTTCATCATGTCTATTGCGCCCTGTATGTGTTATGACTTTACACTACGGCCACGGCCCAACAACCTCATAGTGCCGCCGCAACGACACCTAGCAGTTATCGATCTTCTTTCAAAGAGCAACCGCCGAGTTTCTTGCTGGTTCTTCTCGGTTGGTACGTAATTCCGAACCAGTGGGTGGTAGATCCATTTGATGATTCGAAACTACCTACTTTGTTAAAAGTTTATTTTAATAAAAAATATTCAATTCTTTTTTAAAAGGCCCATATTACGATCTGATACATGTTTTTCACTTGGTTTAAATTCAAATTAAAATTGAAAATCATTTATTTCATACATACCAACTTGTGGCTCTTATGACAAGCCAAGGATCTACCACCGGTTCGGAGAGCTGGTTCTGCTGAGAAGAGCCGGCAATAAACTCAGCAGTTGCTCTTTTCAAAACAAAATTTTACAAAATGTAGCTTATCTATCTTATGGACAGCTGAAGCAAAGCCGATTAGAATAGAATAGAAACATTCCCCATTCAAATAAACTTTTACAAGTGCTTTCGAATCATCAAATGAATCTACCACTGGTTCGGAATAGTACTTACAATTCAATAGATACACGTTAAGATGGGCAGACAGAACTGCAAATAAGAACCTCATCCATTTAAACGTGTATTATGTCAAAAACAGCCGCGTCTGTTTTTATAGAACCGTAACGTAAGCACTTAGTTTGCTTAGAAAAGTACTGAAACAAATCAATATCCATAATATTATTTTCATCGAATAATTCCGATAAATAATTCAGAAAATTCGTAGTCATTCATCCATCAGCCTATATTCGTCCACTGCTGGACATAGGCCTTTCCGAGAGCGCGCCACCAAACACGGTCCTCCGCCTTCCTCATCCACCCGCTTCCCGCCACCTTCGTAAGGTCATCGGTCCAGCGAGCTGGAGGGCGTCCTACACTGCACTTGCCGGTACGCGGTCTCCACTCCAGAACACGTCTGCCCCATCGGCCATCGGTTCTGCGACAGATATGACCTGCCCACTGCTACTTCAGCTTGCTCACCCTCTGTCGGTCACTTTTGTTCTTCTACGAATTTCGCGGATTTTATCCCTGAGAGAGATTTCCAATTCGTAGTAGTTATAGTAAAATAAAATATAATTTTTTTTTCTTTCATAATGGCTATTTAAAACGAGGCTCTCGAGAGTCGTGAGGACTGGGTTTTTAACTTTATTTAGCTTAATTTCAGTTGCTTTGTTTTTTATGAAAAATATTTAAAGGGAATTCACGGCTTTGTAATTAAACGTGATTAAAATCTTCTTGGGCGCTTGCCAGGAGTCCGGCTTTTTGCTAATAACAATGACCTGTGCATATCACAACTAAACTTGCTTTAGCCCTTTGTGAGACTTAATATTGGGGTTTATTTATTTTAGAGAAAGAAGTTTATGATAAATGCTATTTCATTAGATAAATTCATAATTTCTTTATGAATTTATGATTTTTTTGTGTGAAGCAAATAAAATGTCTATAAGGGCCGATTTCACCTACACTAGCGGCACGCTATGATGGCCGGTTTGACACATTACAATAGTGATGTGGAATGTCAATTTATTCTCGAACAAAAAACAATTAAGTTTTGTTTTTGTACCTGATTAAATAGGTTTAATAAAACAAAAATGTATATGTTTATTTAATTTATTTGAACGAACTGAATATTTGAATGAAAATCAATATACATACTTTATATGCACACAAGAAACATATGAATACAAAAGATACCAAAAAAGGTGCCACAAAAGGCCATAATTAATCAGATTCGTCCATACTACTATTTTCACTGTCGTCACTGCTATCATCACCTACATTAATAATTATATGTTCGTTTTCTATAATATTATCTATTTTCACATCTCTTTCATAATCTTCAAAGCCAGGTCAAAACTATATCACAATCGCATTGCACTGACAGTTTATACTTTTCGAAGCAACGTCAATTCGAAACTGCTTTGTTTTGCATTGAGCATTGACGCGAGTTTGCCGGAGGTAGTAGTTGTGCTAGCCAGCGATCCTATGTGACGATCGTATTAGATTCCATTTTTAAAAATTTTCAATTTAGAAAACCAAATGCCGAGTTGTGGTATATATCATATAAAAATAAAAATTTTACCTTTTGTATGAAACAGCTGATATTTTTTTGCGATTTCAGAGGTTTGTCCACATAGTGAAAATTGTTCATATTCACAAGTACATTCACCCCTTAAATGGTGCAAACTGATTTTTCTACACTTGTATACATTTTAGAAATCAATTTAATAAATAAATTTTGAGTCCTAAACCTAAAACTACATTCGATAAAATTTATGAATCTCTGCACATCACTATCGTCAATAAAGTAATACAATTATTTCCTTCAAAGTCGTTATCAATTAATACGGAACTTCATGAGCGGACAAACGTCAAACCGGCCATCATAGCGTGCCGCTAGTTTACGTAAATTGTGTCTTGTCCCAGCGTAAAGATATTTTGACAGTATTTTCAATACAATAACTGTCAGAACGCCCAATTTATTCCTCGGTAAAACGTCACTCGACGTTGGTGAATTTGTCCATAAAGATATCATCTGCAGTACCAGATATCTTTACTAATATTATAAATGCGTTAGTGTTTGCTTGTTGGTTTGTCCTTCAATCACGCAGCAACAGAGCAACGGAACGACGTGACTTTTGCATGTAACTATAGTTGAGGGCTTGGCGAGAGGCATAATATTCTGCCATTAGACTGTGGTAGACTCATCGACGATTCAAAAGCACATGTAAAAAAGTTTATTTGAATAAAAACATTTCTATTCTATTCCATTTCATTTATTCCGTAAAGAAAAATCAGGGTTACCGCGGGATTTTTAAAAACCTTACTCTAAGTAGACAAAGTAGCCAGTTTACATATGAACTTACACTGACATATCCCAGTACAGTTAAAAAATTAGAGGAATGAAGAGGAAGAAAGTCTGTTAGCATACAATAGAGCAACGTGATCCGTTGCTATTGTAGCATGATTTTTTGCACAGGTATAGTTGAGGACCTAGGGCTAACATGTCCACCACGAGAAAATTTTGTCTGTCCATCTGCTCGAGAATTTCTAAGAGTCACACAAAGAATATGGTCACACAAAATTTCTCGTTAGCCCTACTGGAGATATGAGTGATATAACAACTACTATTACGGTACACGGTACGTAAGCAGTGATAGCCTAGTGGTTAGGACTGTGGTGTCCTATTCGGGGGGTCGCAGGTTCGATCCCGGGTACGCACCTCTGACTTTTCGGAGTGAAATGCGTTTAAGCAATTGAATATCGGTCTTCAACGGCGAAGGAAAACATCGTGAGGAAACCTGCACACCTGAGAGTTCTTCACAATGTTCTTGAAGGTGTGTGAAGTCCGCCAATTCGCATTGGGCCAGCGTGGTGGACTATGGCCATACCCCTTCTCTGTAAGGAGACCTGCGCTCAGTAGTGAGCCGTTGATGGATTGCTGATGATGATGATGATCACGGTACTATTATTTATTGCGGAAGATCAAAAGGTTCCCACGGACTTTTTTTAAAACTAAACCCACGCAGTGAACATAGACTTAATATACTTACTACCGTAAGCAGATGAAGTCGCTAGCACCAGCTAATTTAAAAGTAAAGATAAGACCGCTGGAAGTAGTAACATGAGATAGTGTGTGTATTTTTCACCGTAGACGCTACGCTACGCTTCGTAGGCAGTGGTGGCGGGTCAAACAATCTATCTATATATATAAAAGAAAGTGGTGTTAGTTACACTATTTATAACTCGAGAACGGATGAACCGATTTGGCTGAAAATTGGTGGGAAGTAGCTTAGAACCAGGAGACGGACATAGGATACTTTTTATCCCGTTCGACCGCGTTTCCGTCAAGTCACTATAAAACGTGGTATAACAGAAACGCATCTGACATGGAATAACAAAACGCAAATGACAGTGGAATAACAAAACGTAAATGACAGCTAAACGTAATTTTGTCTTTGGTTAAGTAGGTATGGTAAAAAAAATTGACAATTATAAAAAGTTGTATAATCACAGACCAGGAACAACAAGAAATAAAGCATTACTGATATTATAAATGCGAAAGTGTGTTTGTTTGTTGGTTTGTCCTTCAATCACGTCGCAACAGAACAGCGGATTGATGCGATTTTTTGCATGGGTATAGTAATGGATGTAGTAGTGGTTCCTCAGACCGGGAGAGCTACTTTTTATTTCGGATAATGAAAGTTCCCGCGGGATTTTTAAAAACTAAATCCATGCGGACGAAGTCGCGGGCATCAGCTAGTTCTTAATATAAACAAGCCTACTCGTAGATACCATGCAAAATATTGAATGGATTATTTCCTTCCCGTTTGATATGGTTGAATAGCAGTACATTCGTCAAGCTGCGAAAGGCTTCTCTTCTATTTTCTTCCAATATATTTTATCAGTCGTCAACGGGCGGGATGAAAGAATGGCATTAAGCGCCCCTTTGTCGAATTTCCTCCGCGGAAACATGTTGGATAAAAGAAACAATATATCAAATGTCCTAAGCCCCATATAAATTTATTACTTCTTAAGAAGAAAATGGTCACGCGGTGGGCGGGTGCGAAGGGTATTGTAAGTGTAAACTTTTCTTATCATCGAGATATAACGATACCACTCACCGGTATTGCTATTATAATATAGCACGCATAGTAGAAGAAGATGTCCAGGCACAAAATTGTCTAAAAAATGAAGTTGAGATCTGCGGCGTGCCGGAGTGCTCCGGTGAGAATACAAACCACATAGTCTTGCTGTTAGTGAAAAAAGTCGGAGTAGACCTCTCAGAACTTGACATAGACTGGACTATGCGCGCAGGACCACGTATCCTTACTGCTGTGAACGCAACGGGCAATGCAAGGAAACAACCTCGCCCTGTTGTTGTGCGGCTTCTGCGTCGTGCTAAAAGAGATGAAATCCTAAAAGCTTTTAAAGCTCGAAGAAATGTAACAAGCACAGACTTAAACTTACAAGAACCCGCACAAAAAGTCTACGTAAATGAGAGACTCACGCCGAAAAACAGGGTGTTATTTCGCGAGAGCAGAGCCAAAGCGAAGGAAATGGGTTATACTTTCTGTTGGTGCAAAAACGGCACAATATACGTACGGCAATGTGAAGGAAAATCCGCTATTGCCATCAGGAGTAATGAAGACCTCAAACGTCTTGTTAGTCAAAAACATGGAATTCCGCCAAATGATGCAACCCTACAATAGATTTTACCGTATAAATTCTGAAACAAAGTTGAGCCTTTACTTAATGAATAGGGCAGTTTTAGTTTTAATTTTAATTTTTTATACTAATCACAGAATGAATGAACTCTGGTCTGCTGCGTCAGATAATTGTTATGTCTTATCATTATCACAAATATTAATTTATAAATTTTGTTTAATAAATCGATTTTTGAGTGTTGACAGCTATTGTAAAGGGATGTTACTGCACGATTTTTATCTATTGGTGTCCAGCTACTTTTTACTTTATGCACTAAACATAATATATACTACCATACTCCTTCATACACAGAAAAAGACATTAAACTTTGCTAATACATTACACACCAAACACTATACACCTAAACTATTTTTACTATATTACAATCTGGCCAGACTATGCCCTACTATTGAAAGTTTCAAACATAATAACTATTTCATACTTATTTTTAATAAAAATAAACTAGACTTAGTACTACAGAACTTGCCCTCTTATACCCATATTCATACTATAATATACTCATATTTATATTATACTCATATTTTTTATTATAGTAATATTTGTATTAAAAAACCTAAGCATTTTTTTGTATTACAATGGCTCTTAATTTTTTGTTCTGAAGAAATTAGGAATACATTAGTTAAGTATATTGATAATAGCTATAAGCTACTAATAGGGTACACTTACATGCTAATCTACATACTATACGGAAACAATACCTTAAGACTAATACCTATGTATATTTCAATATCCAAATACACAGTTTATATAATATCCTATGCAATTAAAACTAATACAGTCACAAACTTATATTACATCATTCTCTTTCCACTCAACTGGATATGCACTATAAAATCACTAGGTCACCTTTTAGGACAAAACACTTATATAGCATAATATGGACCCAGACGGCCTAGGCAGAGACTTAGACGAAATACAAATTGATTGCCTCTCAGTAAGCAATCCAGAACTGTGTAAGAATATACTCCCTACGGATTGTAACTTTAAAGTGTTAACATTTAACATAAGAAGTGTAGAAAAAAATTTTGACAATTTTTATATAACGTTTAAACGTCTCGGTTCAAAAATCGACGTCATAGTTCTCTGTGAATGTTGGCTAAATGAAAACTCGATTATCCCTGAAATTCCAGGTTATTCATCATATAAAACTACGAAAATCAGAAATCAAAATGGAGGCGTAGTCATATATGTAGAAAACTCCTATAGTGCCATTTCAAAAGAACCTAGCCTTCAGGACTCGGACTGCATTTTGATTGAAATAAATAAGTTAATAACAATAGTAGGTATTCACCGGTCGCCTTCTGAAAGAAATACGGATTCTTTCCTTATATCACTTGACCATCTACTTAACGGTTTAAAAAAGTACCCTAACTTAATTGTCTGTGGAGATATAAACATAAATATACTTCCATCTACAAATAATACCAGCTGTAATGAATATCTCTGCCTAAACGCTGAGCATGGACTACTGCCGTGCATAACCTTACCTACTAGAGGTGACTCCTGTCTGGACCACATTATGATACGATCAACTGGTAAGGCAACTGGCGCAGTTTGCATTTCGGACATAACCGATCATGACATAGCCATCGCTGGACTGTCAATAAAAGTAAAATCCGTCAGGTTACCACGCAAGAGATTAAAACGAAATATTGAAGCTATTAAGTTGGACTTGGAAAATGAAGACTGGTCATCTATCACTAATGAATATGTAGATGTGAATGTAGCAGTGAACTCCTTTATGTCACGTCTGCTGGATATTATAAACCAGCATACAAAAACAGTTACTCTGAGTCGCTCGAAGTACAATCTAAAGCCTTGGATAACTCATGGCCTACTTAAGTGCATGAGACACCGTGACAAGTTACACATGCGGTATAGAGCAGATACAGACAACGAAATATTAAAAATTACATACATCAGATATCGTAACTTTTGTAACAACCTACTACGGAAACTTAAACATGAATACGAAAAAACACAATTAGAAGAAAGCTTTAAAAACTCGAAAAAACTTTGGAAAGCAATAAAAAACATATGCCATCTTCAAAATTCCTCCCCTAAAACAAACGACTTACTTGGAACCACCCAAAAGGCACAAAATCTAAACTCATGTAATAACTATTTCTCGACATTAGGTCAAAATCTAGCAAACCATATTCTATCAAACATTGGCGAAACTGAAAAATCAATTGCAGCTAGTGTAAAATTGGGTCGTTCAACGTGTAATTCTTTTTTTATGAATCCCACGGACCATTATGAAGTGGAAGTACTTATTTCACAACTCCAGAATGGGAAGTCATCAGGCATTGATGAAATAGGTAACGAACTTATCAAACAAATAGGAAAAGAATTAATTCAACCACTAACTGCTATCTTTAATTTAAGTCTAAGTACAGGTGTATTTCCCGACCAGTGGAAAATAGCATTAATAAGTCCAATATATAAAGCAGGTCCAAAGGACAAACCTGAAAACTACCGCCCCATATCTTTACTTGGAACTTTCTCTAAGTTGCTGGAAAAAATAGTTAATAGGAGACTAGTGTCCTATTTGGTGTCCCATAACATTTTATCAGAGAGGCAATTTGGTTTCATACAAAATAAATCAGCTGAAGACGCGGTCTGTCTCTTAACATCTATAGTGTCAACCCACCTGGACCAGAAAAAAGGTTGCATAGGTATATTCCTGGACCTTGCAAAGGCTTTCGATACCGTCTCCACCGCAGTACTCCTTAGGAAACTTGAGTGCACTGGTATCAGAGGCACACCACTTCAGTGGTTCAGAAGTTATTTGTCCAACAGAAAGCAGTGTACTAAAGTATCAAACTTAAAAAGTGAGATGCAGAATATTAACTTCGGTGTTCCACAAGGCAGCATCAGTGGTCCTACACTATTTATATTATACGTTAACGACATACATAATTTACCACTCAAAAACGCTGACCTCATCTGTTACGCCGATGATACCGCCTTAATTTTCCATGGCCTGACTTGGGATGAAACTTACCAAAACGCTCAGCAGGGAATCTCAGTGTTAGAGAAATGGCTTAACAACAATTTGCTGACGCTGAACATAGCCAAAACAAAATACCTATGTTTTCATAAAACTGCTACGTCCGCTCCTAAATGCTCCCATAGCCTTAAGATTCACAGGTGTGGCATGACAAGTATAAATGGATCTACAATATCTGAGTGCAGTTGTGATGAAATCGGCATGGTCAACGCTATTAAATACCTAGGGATACAGGTTGATCACAAGCTCTCCTTTAGGTCCCACATTGCTTTCCTCTCAGGCCGCGTGCGAAAAGTCATTGGTGTAATGAAAAAGTTACGTGATGTAGCGAACATATCAACATTAAAATTAATATATACATCATTATGCCAGTCGCTACTCAACTATGGTATTCTGACCTGGGGAAGTGCAGCCAAGACAATCTTAATAGAATTAGAGAGAGCCCAACGCTCAGTCCTAAAAGTAATGCTAAAAAAACCCTTCAGATACTCAACTGCTCTGCTTTACAAAGATAGTGGAGTGCTTACAGTTCGTCAGCTTTTTATACTGAAAGCAGCCTTACTGAGACATAGACAGCTACTCCAATCTCCAAATGTGGACGAAACCTTTAGTCGAAGAGTAGTTAAAGTCAATTATCCAGTCGCCAGAACAGCCTTTGCTAGACGTTTCTCACCATATGTTGAGGCTAAAATCTACAATCTGGTTGCGAAGTATTGTAACCTTAAACACCTCACAATAAAACAGGCAACTCGTACCATTACAAACTGGCTAAAAACGCATCATATAAGGACACAGAGGAATTACTTACAGCAAAGATGTATCAAACTAAATTAAATAAATGACAAATAATATGTAACACATAATTATATTATAATATATATATATATATATATATATATATATATATATATATATATATATAAAATATATATATTAATAGGAAGTCTAACTTGGTCTCCACGATACAGGTTACCTAGTGTGGAGACCACAAGCAAACGAGACGATGTAAAAATGCATTTTGAAAATAAAGATATTTTATTTTTTATTTTTTATTTTTTATTTTTTATAGCATTTGTTACTAAATTATAACAAATACATACTGTTGATTTTTTTAAGATAGCCCTAGACTAGATATTATCTGATGATAAGTGACTATGAAGTCTTAGATGGTAGCGGGCTAACTTGAAAGTTTTATACAGTATGGCAGTTAAAAAAAACCGGCCAAGTGCGTGTCGGGCCAAGCGCAGTGTAGGGTTCCGTAGTTGCAAGTCACAAATATTATTGCTGACCTAGGATAGTGCTTTTATTTTATTTATGAATATTGAATATATTTTGAGTTTCTTGGTTTAAATTCTATAATATATTACAAAATATGCAACTTACACTTACACACGTAGTGACGTGTAATACCTAAACTAGAAAAAACAGATATAACTCCTTAACTTGTGAACCCTACTTAGTCGTGATAGTTTTCCTATAAAATTGTTTATATATACTACTGCTGTGAATTTTTTCATGTATCCTATATACAACCATTTAGCTGGCAGAGGGGGGGGGGGGGGACACTTGAGACTCTAATAAAATTTAGCACTTTAAAATATGATATTTCACAAACGGATCCCTGAATCGAAAAATGGTGTTCCCACACCTACAACATTTTTGAAAGACCTATTCAACGACACCCCACACTATGGGATAAACGAGAAAAAAAATTCATCCCCACTTTACATGTAGGGGAAGTAGCCTAAAAAAAATATTTTTCACAATTTTATTTCACAGCTTTGTTGGCGATTAATATTTATACCCTTGTCAATTTAAAGTTTTCTAGTACCAATAATCTCTGAGCTAAACCGCGGACGGACGGACGGTCGGACGGACAGACGGACGGACATGGCGAAACTATAGGGGTTCCTTGTTTACTACGGAACCCTAAAAATCAAATCATCGCAATTAAACCATCGTGCCGGAAATTTAAATTTATTAGCGGCAGCAATTTAGGCGGAAGGGTGGTGATTGGTGATAGGGTGTAGCTAGTTACAAATATCACTAAAAAATATTCCTCTCTCCTCAAACTTAAGATTAAATTTAAGTGTAAAGTGATAAGAGAAGGTACGACAATAGTGCAACGGGTGGGGATT
This sequence comes from Oeneis ivallda, assembly GCA_029955525.1. Lineage (NCBI taxonomy): Eukaryota > Metazoa > Arthropoda > Insecta > Lepidoptera > Nymphalidae > Oeneis > Oeneis ivallda. The sequence continues at coordinate 23,978,803 of JARPMR010000020.1, forward strand.
GAAACCACGGTCTAAACCTTTCGGTTTTTAATCCGCACCCTGACCATTGCGCTATTGAAGCTGGTCGAAAATGGACTTGGCTCAAGTAATCGAAATTTATTGCATCTGAAACGGAAATTTTTGAAGTGTGCGTGAATAAACTTATACGTACGTTAGATACGTATGTATAAGTTTATGGTATTGCCTGGCTTTAGAATTAAGAGCGGGAGAAACTTCGACACGTAAGTTTGAGTGAACAACTGGGATTTCCACAATAGTTTAAGTCTCCTTTGTTGAAGAAAACTTTTGTACTTACTACATCATGGGAGAAATATTTAGACTGGTATAAAATTTACAAGTTCTATAAACATTAAACAAACAGCCTATTGATTGATGATTCACTCGCTGTGCCATATCACGGGTCAGTTAGCACGGTTCGATTTTATTTCATCTACAATTGTTGTTCAATAATACATTCTTCTTTTTCAAAGCTTCAATTTGATTGAATATCTAGTCAGACGGTGCGAATGGCTTGCAAGCAATTTATCGACTAAAATCGAACCATGTGTACCCGCTAAAAGATCTTGCTTGAACCGAGGCACACCAAAGCGTAAGAAAGATCTTTGGCCAGCGCAAAAAGGATCAGTGGCCATGCGCACGGCCCAACATGAAGCAGCCTTAAAACGATGCATCTAGAGATCTGTGGAGATAATATTCCTGGAATAGGTAAGGTTACTCGAAGAGGTTTTGAAAATTCCAGCCCTAATGTGTTGAAAAGAGTTGGTAAAAGTTGAATGCTTAAAAATAAAACATTTTAAGCCTAAATCCAATCGTATGAAGCCGTAGGCATCAGCTAGTTGTTTATTATGTAGTACTTGAATTAATTCCCCTCAATTTACAGCTTAGTAGGTAGTTAATTTATTCCAGAAAATTTATTAATTGTTTCTACCTACCAAGAATTGCAGAGGCTTTGTAAATTAAGTAGGTAAGTACACAATTAATATTATTTGTAGAGGGCAGGAGTAAATCCTCTTTTGATTGTTCCCGGAAGTAAAGTTAAAAGCAAATAAAACCGAGATTCGTTCCTTGCCCGTTTTGATTTACTTTCCGTTTTTTTCGATTCACATAACTTCTCGGACCATTCAACTCAATACGGCTCTTGAAAACAATGTTGGAGGCCGGACCAATTTTTGGGGATTAAAAAAGGCCTTCGGAAGCCAAACGATTTTCGTATTTACTCAACCGCTTTAAGCCTTACTTTACGATCTTAATAATACGATGAAAGGACAGCTTCAGCACGAAAATTGTAATGATGAAATGTGGGTAGGTCTATATTTATTTTTAAATGTAAAAAAAGGATACTGTATCTTTATCCGATTAATGTACTCATAATACTGATACTATAGTATACCCTCTACCCTATATTATATACTATACCATAGTATATTCAAGTGTCAACTGCTGTGAAATAATTATCTACGTGGCTCAATAAATTGCATGCTCTATAATTTCTTAATGTCTATATTTATTTCTTTAATTCTATGAACTTTACCTTTTTTTTCATTTGAGTTACCGAATCTTAGATAAAACACGTGTACTTCTAAGGTACTTACTTACATGTATCTTATGAAGAGCTGCAGCGACGAGCAAGATAAAGTACCTACTTGTCCAAAGTTCCGGAGAGTACGTCACGTGTCACTTCACTGAGCGTTATCAGATATCGGAACTTACAAATTCGCTCACCAAGTTTCCTACCTTCAATTTTTAGTTTTTTTAAACTTGTACTTTACTTAATTTTCGTTTGGTTTATTAGTTTGAGGTTAATCAAATGCACGTCACTGATTCGTTTCACAATTCACAACGGAACTCGGATCACAGGATGGGTCTCGGAACGACGTCGATGGCGCTCAGTGTATGGCCGGTGCGCGTCACACACGTCTGCCCCCCGCGGCAGTCGGCTCGCCACTGCTGGCTGCGCACGCCTGGACCCGGGCAACCCCACCCCCTGACACCCACTGCAATTCGGCTCACAAAAAAATCACATCAGTACGAAACCTTTCCCTGTCACTGAGCTCCAATGATCACCCCTTAAGTCTTAAGTCTCAGATATTAGTTAACGCCAGCGCGGCCCTAATGAGGCCGTTCGGCTGAGTTATGTGCGGCTCGAGACAGAGCCGAGCGGCGCGCGCGGACGATCTCTAATTTATAACGTTTTTGAATCGAATGCTTATGTAAATTCAGCTGCTGAGAAGGTAGAGGAGGAGTTTTATTCGCATCCCGACACACTCGAACATCAAACGGCACGAGTTCAAAGCGCTTTTTTCTTACATTCACATATTATTATTCCTGCCCTCGCCGCTTACATAACTTTTTTATTTAGGCACGTGAGTTATGAAGGATATACGCTCTACCGTCATTTTATCAAAATACAGCTAAGTCACCCTCGGTAAATTTTAAGTCAGGTTAGTTTTAATTTAAAGTTAAGGGTAGGCGGGATTCACTGCATAGTGTAATTTTGAGGATTGATTTGTGTGACGTTCTGGTGGTGTTGGTTCGTCGCTAACCCTGGTTGCTTGTATTTCCCACATGTCAAGTAGGTACAGTGTTGAAAGTCTAGTGCCTCTTTCTTATTCCTTTGAAAGATGGGTCCGAGTTTTGAATCCCAGGACCCCTCAGGTTTTCTGAGTTACATATGTGCCTTTTGAGCAATTGTGTTAAAATAGGTACTATATAATGCCCGTGACTTCATCCGCGTGGATTAGGGTCTTTTTTATTTCCCGCGGGAACTCTTTCATATTTTGATTGATGTATAAGCTATCACATTAGCCAGAAGTTTTTACGCGAAAGAGTAACAAACATCAATCCTCATAAACTTTTGCATTTATAATAATACCTATTATTAGTAGGCTAATCACTTCCTCTATTCAAGTCACAAACATATACTTCCCTTTATATTATGTTTGTGATTCAAGTCATGCATGATTGATAGTTAATATACACAGCAAGACGTAGCCGTTATTTCTAGTTCCATGACAGCAAGATATTGGGCTAATTTATTTTCGTATAATTATTGCTTAAGCTACACTTCCATAACTTTTATTTTGAAATGATTTCTAGTCGGCTATTCTTAACATCTGCAGCCCAAACCATTGGTATAGCCTTGACTTATTATAGGTGCCACCTACATGACATAAATAGTTTTGATTTTGGATTTTAAATAAGTTTGATGATTCTTATGTATTGAGCAATTAGAATAGAATAGAATAGAATAGAAATGTTTTTTATTCAAATAAACTTTTTTACAAGTGCTTTCGAATCGTCGATGAGTCTACCATTTTTACCATTTTTACCAATTCTCTTTTCTACAAGGTAAAAACTCAAAAATTGAAATAGTCAAAATAGTTTTACAGTTCTTTGTCTTCCATCCGTCCATTGAAGAAAATTCTAATTGCTGGGCTAATGAATAATGTTATGTTTAATGAAGATTATGTCCAAAAGGTACCGGTTTCGTGATTTTTATCAACTAATATTTAATAAGAGGTACCCCATAATAATAATATAATAACATTTTGAAGTTAGCAGTGTTTTATACCTTTTGGGTATTCTTTGCTAAGCTGCTTTTCCACGGGGTATTTGCGGGGATTCGTAGCAAGCCATGTCAGAGACACCACATCGATCGCTTTCTTTTCTATATCTCTTCTTGATCTTAGCTCATATTAGAGCTGAGATGAAATAACATTTATGTGATCGGTAGACCGTCTTTGGTTCCTTGGAAGGGAATGGCCTTACTTAAACAGCTTATTCTGCTAAACAAATAGGGGTAAAATAAAAATATATAAGGGCGAATTGTAATTAGGGTTCCGTACCAAAATGGTAAAAATGGAACCCTTATGGTGAGACTTTCTCCGTCCGTCCGTCCGTCTGTCACAGTCGATTATTTCAGTAACTATTAAAGCTATCGACATGAAATTTGGCATAGTTGTGTATAATAGTGGCCCAGCATCATTGGAATAAAGAAAAATCGAAAATTATTTTTAGTTTTATTAAAAAAGGGGAAAATCGGGGGTTTGAAATTTTAAAGTAAAATAACTATACCGAGTGGGGTATCATATGAAAGGCCTTTACTTGTGCATTCTAAAACAGTTTTTTATTTATTTCTATATATAATAGTTTTTGATTAATCGGCCAAAATGTCGAAAAAAATACCGTCCCCCCCCCCCCTTATCTCCGAAGTTTACCAATCGAAAAATCTGAAATAATTATGGTCAATAGAGGTTTATGTATATTTTACAGGAAAAATAAAAGCAACGTGAAAATTATTTTGGTTTGATTAAAAAAGGGGGAAAATCGGGGGTTTGAAATTTCAAAGTAAGATAACTATACCGAGTGGGGTATTATATGAAAGACCTTTACTTATGCATTCTAAAACAGTTTTTTATTTATTTCTATATATAATAGTTTTTGAGTAATCGGCCAAAATGTCGAAAAAAATACCGTTCCCCCCCCTTATCTCCGAAGTTTACCAATCGAAAAATCTGAAATAATTATGGTCAATAGAGGTTTATGTATATTTTACAGGAAAAATAAAACCAACGCTCTAACTAGCATAGTTTTTTTATATTAACAATAAACCTGTACAAACAAAGTCAACGATAAATAAGCAAATTAATATAATATTATCGTTTTACTTTTACTTTTGGAGTACGGAACCCTAAGTGCGCGAGTCCGACTCGCACTTGGCCGGCTTTTTTTTATTGCTTTAATTTTCTGCTCGTGTGTATTGTGGATTGCCAATGTTGACTTATGGATCCAGAGCAGGATAACTATATGTATGGTAGCTAACTATAGATCTCATAAAAAGGCTCAAGGTCATTTAGCCGGCGATGGAGAGAGCTACTCTCTTGTATCAATTTACATACTTAGAAATGAGAATATCCGTAGGAGTACAAAAGTTAGCTACTGAGCTCAGGCCTTAGCCACTATTAAGTAGCTTGAAGAATCTTTAGAAGTTTCTAAGGAGCTCAATTGATCTACACCAAAACTGAGGTCACCGGAAGCCGGGGGACTCAAGCGGCACTAGATCGTGTTCTGTGGGATACTGGGAGACTGTGATAGTCTGGACATAGTTCTCTTCCAATATACTACTCGTATGTCTACTGGTGGTAGGACTTTTTGGTGCCTCCTGACGGGTTGAGCCGCCAAAAGAGCTAACCTGACCCGTATCTCTCGTGGAAAGGCAGCCTTACACCAGCGCCGCTGCGGCCCGCGCCGCTGTATGGGAGGTAGGTACCTGCGAAGTGCGTGAATGCCTTTTTAAGCCCCGTTTATTACACCTTTGTTTGAATTTTATTTTTCGCCGAGCTATTTTACGAACACTTTTTATTTCAATGACATTTTTACGATTTAATAATGTTTTGTACCGCTTAATATACCGGGCGTTTAACCGTGGTCCCATCAGTAGGTCGATCCATCAATGGGATCACTAACCTATAACAATTATAATTTGACTGCCTTATTGCTAACTAGCGATCACTTCCATAGAATGATGATTAAGGAACATTGATTTCTAGAATGGTATTTTAAGAGCCCATCGCATTATTTTATAAGCCCATAACATCGTGTGAAATCATGACAATTTTTACATAGATACTGTAAAAATAGTGGCAGTGGATATTTTATCAGGAGAAAAAAGAAGAAATTAAATTTGCCTGGAGGAGATTGCTTTAAAGCGATATGGCCGCATTTGCTCACTTTCTTTTTATGTTTTAGTTTCAATTGTAAACATTACTTTAGTGTGTACTTGTAAGCAATAAAGAATTTCTATCTATTTATATATTTTCTATCCAGTGTGATTTTTAAAACATCTAAGTCCACGCGTAGTCGTCTGCAAAGGCTAGTTTAAAAATTCAAGGAGTAAATTCAAGAAGTCTTTTTTGAATGGCGAGTTTCAAAGAGCAAAATATAAAGTGGTTGTAATACTTTTAATATGATCTAGTTTACACCAGTTCGAGATCGGAGTCAAACTATCTCGCGCTCGGAGGCTGTGGAAATTAAGAATTCCGGATTTCCGCGCGGCCCGCGGTAAGTGGGCTAAACTACTGCTTCGGGCAGTTTATGACAATTTCCTTTATATCTAGTTTACGAAAGAACTGAAGTCTCAAAGTTTTGTTCAAGATACGCCCTTGGATTGGAGTAATATTGCATTCAATAATATATAGCAATAATAGCTGGTGGTATAACAGTAGTTCTCTCGAAAAGTTTTTAATTTCTTTTATGCTTGTGTGTAGTTTGGTGTACCGACGACATAAGATGAATCACACGGAGCTGCTGGGTATAGGCGGCGCAAGACCGAGAAATTTGAAATTCCATGCAAGAGACCTTTGAAGTATATCTGTTTATAAAGAAAAAGCAGTGATAGCCTAGTGGTTAGGACTGTGATCTCCTATTCGGGGGATCGCAGGTTCAATCCCGGGTACACACCTCTGACTTTTCGGAGTCATGTGCGTTTAAGCAATTAAATATCACTTGCTTCAACGGTGAAGGAAAACATTGTGATGAAACCTGCATATCTGAGAGTTCTCTATAATGTTCACGAAGGTGTGTGAAGTCCGCCAATTCGCAATGGGCCAGCGTGGTGGACTATGGCCTATAACCCTTCTCTGAGAGGAGACCTGCGTTCAGTAGTGAGCCGTTGATGGGTTGCTAATGATGATGATGAAAGAAGAAGCAGATTCAAATGTTTTTTAGGTAAGTTGTTCGCCTCATCTGTAAAAAATATGACTGGCCTGCTACTCACGATCGTTCCACCCGTTCATTCGTTCCCGTTGTCAGTGGATAGGTACCCTTAGCACGGCACCTGAGCGGAGAAGCCCGGCTATAAACAAGTGAGGAACTTGCCAAGTCAACTCCGCGCGGAGGAAGTGTTTGTTTAAGCAGACTTAGTGCTACTTCGCCGTAGTTAACTTCACCTCTCTTCTAAACTGCCGAGTTCTGTAAAGTAGCTATACTATTACCAAAGTATGATTTTGTTCAAACTCTAGTTTGCCTTGTTTATAGAAAATATAATGCATTATTAAAATAAACTTTTACCTTCAAACTTTTATGATCTTTTCTGAAATCGTAAAACGTCGTAATGTTGAAAATCTATAGATACCTAGTTAAATTAACTGACGCAACTGCTCATCGAATCCCAGACATTGCGCGACAGGGATTCAAACCCGGACCACTCGAAAAGGGAGCCAGAGTGCTAACCACTAGGCTATCATAGCATAATATCTACTATATTGTAAACTTGTTTTGAAAAGAGCAACTGCCGAGTTTCTTACTGGTTCTTCTCGGCAGGAACGGCATTCCGAACCAGTGGTAGACTCATCGGCAATTCAAAATCACTTGTAAAAAAGTTTATTTGAATAAAAAACATTTCTATTCTATTCTATTCTATCAACGTCGCCCCACCAAAACAGCAAATCCTACATAGATTCGTCTATTGTGGTATCATACACCATGCATTCCCGTACGATGATAAAGTCGCTAGTCCAAATAAAGCTTAGAAATAGGGCCTAAGTATGAAATGTCCATGTTCCATTCCATCTCAAATTGCCTCTGTCAACTCAACGCGGTTAATGCAACATGGCTGCAAACTTGGCACCTATTTGCTTAAGTGGCATTAGTGAATAGTTAACTTGACTGCACTTCTAAACTGCACTCAGTTGCTTGTTGCAACCTACGCGTGTTGTATATTATCAAGTTCAGAGCCTCGAGTGAAAGTTTTTGAGTAATCAAAACTCTTTACTTCACTTGACTAAGTAATCGTAGTAAAGTAATAGTTAATCTGTTTTGAATAGAGGAGAACTTTATGAAAATATTAAAAGGCTCTATGGTTAAACATTATAAGCGTAATGTTAATAATATCGAACAAAAGGGCTCAGCAGCGCAACGGTCAAGGCGCGGACAGAAAACTGAAAGGCTGTTGGTTCTAACCGCACGTTTCACTATTGTCGTACTACTTCCTAGCACAAGCCATACGTTTAGTTGGAGGGGAAAGGGGAACATTAGTAAGTTATGTTCCGTATATGTAATCTATACATATAAACACATCAAAAGTGTCTAGGGATCAACATATATTTTTGCAATAACTTTTCTCCTGATTGATATTAATTAAAATTTTCTTTAAGGATTCATCAAATAAAGTGTTTTCGTTTGTCACAGTAACGATAAACCAAGTCACCTTTGCATTAATAAAGAAATTTGCCATTTTCCTAATAAAGGGATTTTTGACATTTGAACCACTAACATTAAAGTTCGAAAAAAAGACTGAAATAACAGTTTTCTTTAAAATTTTATTGGGTAACTTAAACAATTAATAATCCGTGTTTCTACCGCGAACACTAACAACACAAGAACATCGGTTTGGCATACTCAAAATGAGTTCATCCAAATCACGCTGTGGAATGGCCGCCCATGTTCGTTGCAACAACAAAAAAAGGTCTTCTTGCCACTGGATACCCTCCATATTCGGCAGAGCTCTTCTCTGTAGCATATCCCATGCATGCTCAATCGGGTTCAAGTCTGGCGACTGAGCAGGCCAGGGCAGGACATTGATGTTAGCTGCGGCGAGAGTCTGTCTTACAACTCTTGCGGTGTGCGGTCGTGCATTATCATGCATTAACTGAAATAAGGGACCGATTTGCACTTGTAGAGGAACGATGACGTCTGATACAATCGTCTCAGCATAAATTTGAGCGTTGAGGTTGCCTCTGATCCAAATCAACTCAGTTCTTCCGCCGATCCAAATACCCGCCCATACCATGATGGTTCCACCACTATAAGGATGGACTTCCTGGCAGGATTTTAATCGCTGTTGGCGTCCAGGGGTTCTCCAGTGTCGTATACGTCTTGTATCCGGTCTCATACCAAAACGAGACTCATCAGAAAAGCACACGAAACGCCATTGTTCTTCTGCCCAATTTCTGTGTTCAAGAGCCCATTGATATCGAATCCTACGATTGTGCATTGCTATAGGTGGTACCCGTAGCGGTCTTCGGGAATGAAGGTTCACTTCATGCAAGCGGTTTGTGGTGGTACGGCTGTGATCGTCTAAGCTTGATGATTTGTGATTAAGTATACTTGAAGAAAAGTTCATAAAAAACAATATTTCAGGAATAAGAGACACGTTGGTAGTTGGCATGTTATCTGTAACTTCGCGGATTTCCCAAAGTGAACGGAGACGCATCGCTCACCTGGGCAATACATTTGCGGGTGGACAATTCAGGCTATCATTCCATTCTACCTGGATACGCGAGGCCCATTTGTATTGTATGGGCCTACCTTAGTAGAGCAGTGGGATAGCGTCACTTCGACACTCGGAAGTCCAGAAGGACTTAATTAAAATTATAAGCTAACGATCAGTATAGAATGCATGATTAGCTGGTGAATGTATGAATGCCTTCTTTGGGCCATCGCAATCCGACCGATTCTCTCGAACACTGGGGAACCCTACACCCAGCACAGGGGTCTTTGAACATTGTTATTGGGGCACGGACCAGATCACCCTTTTTCGCTGCGAAGCGTGTATTGCCTTTGTCTTCGAGAGACAGGTTCTTTTGAGAGCCGTAGCTCGCCCCATTACCATGGTTTTATTGATATATTCATTTGTGATATTTGATATGTGGTTTGGCCAAACCAGAGCGGGGCTGGTCCGTATTTCAGAGGGCGTGTAATTGTTGTGTAGGAGAATCGCCGCCGGTGCGCCACACTGGTAGCCATGTACTGACATTGCATCAACTTTGACTATTAAAGTCAACAAGTTAATATTTAAAAGCCCACATCAACCTTAATGTCTCTCATTCCACAATATCGTGGTCACCCTAGCCATCTCCAATAAAGTCTCTCCTTTACACAATACCCTATGGTCACCCTAGTGCCTGGCAACTGCTTAACAATAGGACACAAAAAAAGGTTCAAATCCCCTACCTGCGTCGAGTCGCTGCCCGGAGAATGTGTACAAACACTCGACGAAACTGCGGCTTCTCTCGAGTATTTACTAGTGTTGAAATACCTAATTAAATGCCCTAATCAGTCCATCGTATTAAGCTAGATGAAGTCTAGCTTTCATAGACTGCACATTAATTCAGAGACTATAGGCTTAATCTTTGATTCTGAAATAGTCACGTAGCTCTTCGAACTAGACCCGTTTAGTTCACTATGAAAGGTATTTATCTGTTTAAATCAAAGTAGCTTACGGTAATTGTCCAAGTTGGAAATAATTAATTACTCACAACACAGAATTTCTCTCGTCTGGGAGTCGAACCCGTCGAGAAACGTAGAAATATCATAGCTATATTTGACCTGACTTAATTTATAATATCGGAGTATGAAATCAGCCTGAAATAAAGTTATTGACCTTAGTCTGAACCTCCGTAATCTGTGGGAATCGAACCCTTCTCGGAAGCTTAAATATTCGTATATCTACACCTAATAGTTATCTGAGCTTAGCTCTCTGAAATGAAATCCATGATCGTACATAGGTAACATGAGGGAATTTATAGACTATATTAATAAAAGAAGTGTATATGGATAAAAGAATGAGATTTATTATCAGTTTCTTAAAGATTATTAGGAAAGAAACTGTTTGATCATTTAATTCATGTTTAAGGCGCTAAATTACCTTAAGCCATTAATAGAATAGAATAGAATTATTCGTTATTCAATTAAATTTTTACAAGTACTTTTGAATAATTAATGAATCTACCACTGGTTCGGAATGCCCTCCAACTGAGAAGAACCAGTAAGAAACTCGGCGGTTGCTCTTTTCAAAACAGTTACAATACAGTAATTACTATGTTAAATATGTAGTATTTCCACTATGAGGAAAATTCAAGAATATATACAGACTTACTTCTATCTTAAGATAGTCAGACATACTGAGTTGGTTATAATGCAAAATGCTAGCTAAACTGTCTCGAAGAGAAAAGACACACACACACCTTAATTTTACAGTAGGGATAAACATATATTTACATAATATTGTGCTAAGATTCACAGATAGTTAATTCAATTTAATTCACTCTTTCCTTTTAGGATAAATAATTTTACATAATTGAACAGGTGGTCTACTGGTGTGTTAGGTTATCGGCGGGTTTATGTCAGACTTTCTCCCTCTATTATCCACGCCACACTAGTCTGTAAAGTAGTATTAATAGGTACAAGATATAGACCACCCCTGTGAAAAGAATTACCCAATCTACTGGGTTCCATGCCATATTCCTATCTCTCTGTATTGTTCGGCTCATAAGTTCCAGCGAACTGTCTGCGTCCATTACCATTAGCCTTTGAGACCTAGGCCTCTCAATTCAAGTCTTACAATTAACTCGAGTCTCTGTGGATCTTAGCAGTCTATTAATTAATTACGAAATTGAATAGAGTACATTACCAATTTACTGCATCGCATTAATCACTTTAGCTCTTAATTTATTAAATTATATTCTCTACCCTGAGTTATTTTATTACAATTTCTTTCTTAAAAGGTTTAACAAAGATAATCAAGTTTATCTTAAATTAGGGCTGTTGGCTTAGATAATACGCGCACTGCCAATCAGCTTGTAAAGGACCCTCGAGTGTGAGCCACTGGACCGTCACCCGGAGGCCTCAGAGATCGACTGTCCCCCGTCTCTCGCCAGCTATGCGCTCGCGCCTTCGCATCCCTTCTCCAGACTTCAGCCTCTGTGGATTTAAAACACGCCCAAAGTCAACTGTACAAGATATAATTGGTCTAAATGTATCCGTCACCCGTTGTTCTCGACCAATCCTGTCGCGTTACTAAATGTCACCTCCCAAGCCAAGCCTCGTCATTGAGTGATTGGTTAAGTTTCTATTTTTTGTTTGTTCCCATACATCTGGTAGTTTTAATGTCCAAGTTTCGCACGGCTTGTAAGGCCACAAAAAAATATAGTTTACGATGCATTTCCTAGTTAAAATTTCTTATCGTGCCTTTACTCAGATTTCTCCTAATTTCTATAGTTTATTGCTTTCAAAGTGGTTTCGAAGTTTTGTGCCTTTTGTCTTATTTTGGCTTAATTGCCTTCCACATGCGAGCACACAATTTAACTTGTCTAAATTGTTAAATTTATAGGTCTAAATGTTTATTTTACAAGTCGCTTTTAATGTTAAGGTGTTGTTATGTTCGAAAAATTTATTTATGAGTCTATTCGGCGAAGAAAGAAAAAAATATACGTTGTAGGTACGAGCGGACCACCTCAGGTTTCTGACTGTTTGGTCGCTAATTAAGTTCCCTGAAGAGTGATGAAGCCTCACGGCTAACATCATGGCGGTTATTGTTGGAGCTCTTCGAGTTAAGATTTGAATGTATCGGTCTTGTCTCCGTGTGGTGCAGCGATACCGTCCTCCATGGCGCTCAGCCACGGTACCAGTGCTTCGGTAACGTGTCCAAAGTCGACTGATAACACTCTGACTTGTATTCAGAGCTAAAGCCACAGTACGTTGCCGGGAACCAGCTTCTATCATTCCCACGGCTCTGAGCATTTCGTCCCTGCTTAAATGACGTCGCCGCTCCATAATAACGTTGGTTTTAATCAGCAGAAGGGAAACAGTAGCACTAATAATGTCTTCAATGCGTTGTATGTTTTTATAGGGAAAATATTGACAGCTGATTTTCATCTTTTACTCGAATTTGATTGACAGTTCCTGATTCAAATTATGAAATGCACCAAAAAGGATCCATATAAATTTATAAAATCATAAATTTATTACAAAGCCACATCTCAATCTCAAGAAATCCGCATAAAAATGCTTGATCCCTAGACACTTTTGATGTGTGTAATAAAACAGAACAGAAACGAAACCAATTCTGTACATGAAATAGATTCAAATAAAAACCGGCCAAGTGCGTGTCAGGCCACGCGCAGTGTAGGGTTCCGTAGTTGAAAGTCTCAACATACATTTTGAGTTCCATGGTTTAAATACTTTAATATACCACAAAATATGCAACTTACACTACGTGTAATATCTAACTTAGAAAAACCGATATAACTCCTTTACTAATGAACCCTACTTAGCCGTGATAGTTTTCCTTTAAAATTCATTATATATACTACTGCTGTGAATTTTTTCTTGTATCCTATATACAACTATTTAGCAGGCAGAGGGGGGGGGCACTTGACTCTAATAAAATTTAGCACTTTAAAATATAATATTTCACAAACGGATCCCTGAATTGAAAAATGGTGTTCCCACACCCACAACGTTTTTGAAAGACCTATTCAACGGCACCCCACACTATGGGATAGATGAGAAAAAAAAAATTCATCACCACTTTACATGTAGGGGAGGAACCTTAAAAAAAATTATTTTTCACAATTTTATTTCACCACTTTGTCGGCGTGATTGATATATATACCCTTGTCAAATTACAGATTTCTAGTATCAATAGTTTCTGAGCTAAACCGCGGACAGACAGACAGACAGACGGACGGACATGGCGAAACTATAAGGGTTCCTAGTTTACTACGGAACCCTAAAAAGGGTTTTTGCTTTTAATTGTGTTCAAGATACAGATATCAAAACAAAAGCTTTTTTGTCTGTTTGTCTGTCTGTTTGTTTGTCCTTCTTTCAGGTAAAAACTACCGCACAGATTTCTACAAAATTTTATACCGTGTTAGCTTATTACTCGGGTCAACATCTAGGCTACTTTTTATCCCGGAAAATCAAGGAGTTCCCGAGGGACTTTAAAAACTAAATCCACGCGGACAAAGTCGCGGGCATCAGCTAGTGAAGGAATACATTCATTTATCGCAAGGTAATAGCGTAAATTAAATATTCACCACATGTACTTGTAGGTTTTTGAAATTTCCTTTTATTTTCTATTCATTCTGTGATAGAGGCCCGCTAACCTCTAGAACGATTTCAACAAAGGTTTTAATTTAGAAGAGATTTGATCGATGCTTTTTAATTTGATAAAAAACAAAAGTTAAAACAGTCTCATAAAAGAAACTTTAACCAGTCGTTAACCTATAACATAATTTAATCGAAATGTTTATCCGCTTTATCCCGCGTACACGAAAGTTTTTATCCCTCGCACCGGCACTAATCCCGCCCCGTATCGCACATAATCCATCAGCAAAGTGCAAATGTTTACCCAATTTGTAGCAACCTGCTAACGAACCGGCTAATGAAAGGGTATCGAATATCATACATTTGAAAACTTTAATAATAATAATAATAATAATAATAAAACATTTATTCAGCAAGCATACAACACAAATTTAAAAACTTATAGTTAAACAAACAAGAAAGGCCCCTTAAGCTTTCGAAAGAACCGAAAAAGAGAAACCCAATAATCGGCTCTCTGGAAAACTAGGCGCAATACAACAATACATTTTTATGTCACCTGGACATAATGACACCTTTGTGACGCAATATATCTATTGGCTTTCGCTTTATATTGTACAACTTATCAAGACTGATACTATCCAGTACATCGTGGAAATTATAAGGAATACTTTAACTGCTGTACAAGATTCGATGGTAAAAGTTCATTACAGATGGAGCTGGAATAGAATAGAAATATTTTTTATTCAACTAAACTTATTACAAGTGCTTTTGAATCATCAGGCTCTACCACTGGTTCGGAATGCCCTCCCTACCGAGAAGAACCAGCAAGAAACTCGGCGGTTGCTCTTTTCAAAACAAGTTTACATTACAATAAATACTATGTTATATATGCAGTGTTTCCACAATGAGGGAAGTTCCAAAAATGCATACCAACTAACTTCTATCTTAAGATGGGCAGACATAAAGTAGCCCCATTCCGGCCGTGCCGGGCCGTGCCGGCCGTGCCGGTTGCACCCGTTCACGAGTATGACGCTTGACCCAGCCGTTACTTCGCTCAACCATATATTTTGGGGGAACGTAAGAACACGTATCACACAAACACAGTCACAAAAGTCGAGTAGGACAACCTTCTGCAACTATCATCTAGCCTGATGTAAAAGCGTTCCTCAGTTCTAACTTTGCCTCAAGAAAAATTTCAGATTAGTTCCCCAAAATATCCCAGTTTTAGCCATTTTTATTATGACATGGATTCAATTCACTTATATTGCTTCAAATAAATTATTAATGTTAATAATATATCAGTGGAATAGTAATTGTTACTAATAATTTTTATAAGAAAAAGTTTTCTCTCCAAATAGAGTTTGTTTTTGCTTGGAAAAACTACCAACTGTCCTCAAACTTGCCCTTGAGTCAAGGGCCACCTTTGTACGTTTGTTTTCAAACCTCTTAGCTTATCTCCCTCTCCACTCTATGGTTCTAAGTTGAAATGGAAGATAAGCCACGTTCAAGTAAATTAGGGTAATTTATTTGTTTACGTTAATTTAACAGCTTGATCAAGCCCAATAACACGATCATGTCATAATGTCTAAATGGGCCCAATTTAAAGAAATATATTTTTAGAGATTTACAAGATAGGACTGAACCTAGAATAACTTTTTCATGAAGAACTGTTTTATTGAAGCGTTATCGAAGCTCAAATACAGCCTGTTATAGATTTTAATACAAGGTGTTTGTTCATTAACTTAAATATTCTGCGTATCATTATTCATTAAGTTTATTATTGCTGTTACGACAAATTCAATATGGCAAATGTAGGAAACAAGCTTCTTGCACGGGTAATAAACAGTCAAATACTGCAAAGAATTATATGAAATTAGACTATCGAATAGTTTTAGTAGTTTCGACTTAGAAGGTAAATAATACACACATCAAAAGTGTCTAGGGATCAACATATATTTTTGCAATAACTTTTCTCCTGATTGATATTAATTAAAATTTTCTTTAAGGATTCATCAAATAAAGTGTTTTCGTTTGTCACAGTAACGATAAACCAAGTCACCTTTGCATTAATAAAGAAATTTGCCATTTTCCTAATAAAGGGATTTTTGACATTTGAACCACTAACATTAAAGTTCGAAAAAAAGACTGAAATAACAGTTTTCTTTAAAATTTTATTGGGTAACTTAAACAGTTAATAATCCATGTTTCTACCGCGAACACTAACAACACAAGAACATCGGTTTGGCATACTCAAAATGAGTTCATCCAAATCACGCTGTGGAATGGCCGCCCATGTTCGTTGCAACAACAAAAAAAGGTCTTCTTGCCACTGGATACCCTCCATATTCGGCAGAGCTCTTCTCTGTAGCATATCCCATGCATGCTCAATCGGGTTCAAGTCTGGCGACTGAGCAGGCCAGGGCAGGACATTGATGTTAGCTGCGGCGAGAGTCTGTCTTACAACTCTTGCGGTGTGCGGTCGTGCATTATCATGCATTAACTGAAATAAGCGACCGATTTGCACTTGTAGAGGAACGATGACGTCTGATACAATCGTCTCAGCATAAATTTGAGCGTTGAGGTTGCCTCTGATCCAAATCAACTCAGTTCTTCCGCCGATCCAAATACCCGCCCATACCATGATGGTTCCACCACTATAAGGATGGACTTCCTGGCAGGATTTTAATCGCTGATTATGAAATTATGAAATGCACCAAAAAGGATCCATATAAATTTATAAAATCATAAATTTATTACAAAGCCACATCTCAATCTCAAGAAATCCGCATAAAAATGCTTGATCCCTAGACACTTTTGATGTGTGTATTTTGTAATAGTTCGATAGACAAAACTGAAAAGTACACTTTCATATTAAGTGATAATAATGTGAATGTTATTGTTGATGAGAAAGTGTTCTAGCAAAATATTACACAAGATTATAGGTATTCCTGATAAATCAAATCTACACTAACAGCTACGCCGTAGCCCGTAGCTTTGTAGTGCTACACCGTAGCTATCTCTGCGCGACAAAAGGCTCTGCGGGCCAAAGGAACCTTCACAACACTAATATTTTAGCAGAGCCTTGCAACCTTAGTTATCTTCGATCCTGATCGCAAGCCCCTTCAATCAAAATAAAGCCTTAATTCTGCTACGTAGACCAGAATATTGCATATCTACAAAATGCTTTCGATCAAAATGAATTCCTATCAATTGATAATAGACTCTAAGTACAACTAAGTAAAGATCATTTTTCGATAGTAAGCTTTGTTCAATTCACATGTATGCATTTGGGAATCAATTTTTTGCACCCTTTTGATCCTAATGTTCATTATGGATTCTCTCTACAGTTATCGACGGTAGATGACGATTTTATACATTTTCCTGTGGTTATTCCAGTTCTCGATAGCATTAAATTTTAGATATTCTGCCCTCTGATTTCCACAACCTGACAAAAGATAAGTTTTAAGTAGAAATGTAAAAATAATATCACGGTTTGTAAGATTATAATTATAAACGTGAAGACTCTCGGCAAACTACATCATAAAAGTTTTTCACAGATTTAATATAAACTCATCGTATATTGAAAGCAAACACAACATCCGCTCATACCATTCAATCTCTTTGTTAATTTATTTACATTTAATATTATATATTACGTAAACATTCAATAGGGTAGGTAAGGGTGAGGACAGATTCAGACAAACAGACAATGCGCGCTTTGACAAGTACGGACACTATTGATTCTTAACAAAAGGAGATTTCCATCAAAGACTGACATCACAGCGAGAGAATTTAGAGAGGACTATAGTGTATGGGTATAAATTTTTATATCATAAATGCGAAAGTATCTATGTTTGTTTGTCCTTCAATCATACAGCAACGGAACAAATGATCAACGTGATTTTTGGAATGGGTATAGTTAAAGACTTGTACAGTAACATAGGCTATTTTATCCCGGATAGTATAGGCTAAAACTATGGGTAAGTATAGTATTTTTAAAAACTTATAACTTCACGCAGATGAAAACACGTGCAAAAGCTAATTAACTAAGTGCCAATTTCTCCCTTGCCGAGTAAGGTTTAACCTACGAATAAATTTGATATTCATTACAAATACTGCCAAATTAAACTGTGATAAAAATTTTCATTCTCTTAGCATGGGTAGCCTGGAAGAGATCGCTTCTGCGATAAGTGTGGTTAGGCCGAGTTTTGATTCTTTTGATCGTAATACTTAACTATGACATTAATAGCATCAAAGTAAAATGAACCATAATTGTATCGATTTCAAGTCACAAATTCAATACAGACGATTTTAATTTGGAGCGTTTTCGTTACGTATAAGCATATGCTTACGTAACGAAATACGTATATGTATTGCTATATAGCAATACTTACGTATAATAATAGCGTACGTAGCGTATTGCTATATAGCAATACATATACGAAATTGAGCATTAACTCAGTACTATTATGGTTTATTTTACTTTGATGGTAATGTCATAGTTTACTATTCATAGTTATCTTTCCAATCTTTTACTAACCCTAAAGGTCGCCTATTGCACTGTGCTATTTTTATTTTTCTTAGATGTACAATACAGAATATTTCATTCATTCATTCAAACTGTCAGAATTTTCAACTGATTCCTCGGCTAAAACTTAAAAGTCACTCTTCTTCTTCTTCTTTATCAACCTATAGATGTCCACTGCTGGACAAAGGTCTCCTGCATGGACTTCCACAGGCTTCGGTCTTGCGCCGCTTGAATCCAGCGGCTCCCTGCGACTCGTTTGATGTCGTCGGTCCACCTGGTGGGGGGTCTGCCAACACTGCGTTTTCCGGTGCGGGGTCGCCACTCCAACACATTGGGACCCCAACGACCATCAGTTCTTCGAACTATGTGCTCCGCCCATTTCCACTTCAGTTTCGCGACACGCTGAGCTATGTCGGTGACTCTGGTTCTGGTACGAATCTCCTCATTTCTGATTTGATCTCGCAGATATATACCGAGCATTGCTCTCTCCATCGCTCGCTGGGTGACCCTGAGCCTTCTTATGAGGCCCATAGTTAGCGACCATGTCTCGGATCCGTAAGTCATCACTGGCAACACGCACTGTTCGAAGACTTGAGTCTTCAGGCACTGAGGGATTTTGGACGAGAAGACATCTCGGAGCTTCCCGAACGCTGCCCAGCCGAGTTGGATTCGGCGGTTAATCTCTTTTCCGAAATTGGACTGTATGTCCCAGGTATATGTACTCGTCTACAATTTCGAGCGCAGAGTTCTCAACGATTACTGGGTGGAGCGGAGCATGAGCATTGGACATGACTTTCGTCTTGCTCATGTTCATTTTCAGGCCCACCTGTCGAGAAACCCTGCTGAGATCATTGAGCATTGTATTGAGATCTCTCAGAGTCTCTGCCATGACTCACTAAAAGTCACTCGGCGTTGGTGAATTTTGAACTTTTCGTACTACTTGATTAATTGCTTCCTCGTCCCGACACGCACTGCTAAAATTTCGAATGCCCTTCCGGCTTCCGTGTAACAACAATTTGGGTACCTTCAAATCAAAATTAAATAGGCATTTTTCAGGCAAGCGCGCTTCAGCTTAGGCTGCATCTTTACTTACTCACAGTCAAGCGGTATTAAAAAAATAGGTTGTCTTTAAAGTCGGTTTACGGACGATAGTTTTACGTGATAACGAAGCCAACGCTTGGGCCGATCGTGCCTCTCTATCGCTTGTTCCACGCTCTCGCTTGCACCCTCAGGCTCAGGCGGAACGAGACACTTTTTCGTGCGTGCAGCCGGTGTTCATCGATTTATAATACGTTATCACGTAAAAAATAACTCCGTGGTTCGCTATGTCTTCCATCTGCGCCATAGTAAGTGGTACAGATCACGTTCCGAAGCCCCAAATAAGTTTAATCACGCGATAATAAAACCATTCACGCTCACGGAGCTAATGACGGCGTTGCGGTGCGATACACTGAAGGTCGGCTCGAGTCGTTCTCGGTCAACGACCGAATCCGGCCACGGCGACCTCCACGGATTTTACCCATCTGCGCAGGAGATATTGTAGTGCACAAATGTGGGCGCAAACACAGTTGCACTCTTAATTCCCTCTCATAGTCCGATGGGATGGAAATCGACAAGACCGAAGAGAGATCACGAGCAAGACCGACGGCTTTACGTAGTTTCCGAGGTATTCGGGTGACACACCACCCCGTTTCTAACGCTGAACGCTAGTACTGAGAATTTGTTGACAACCAAACCCAATATATTTTATGGTCCGACCCGAGAATCGAACCCGGGACCTCGTCACCGCGGTGAAACATGCTCGCAAGCAGCGAGGCAGACATAAGCGAGACGCTCCGGCTACAGCATCATCATCATCATCATCATTAGCAACCCATCAACGGCTCACTACTGAGCGCAGGTCTCCTCTCAGAGAAGGGTTATAGGCCATAGTCCACCACGCTGGCCCAATACGAATTGGCGGACTTCACACACCTTTGAGAACATTATGAAGAACTCTCAGGTGTGCAGGTTTCCTCACGATGTTTTCCTTCACCGTTGAAGCAAGTGATATTTAATTGCTTAAACGAACTCAACTCCGAAAAGTCAGAGGTGCGTACCCGGGATCGAACCTGCGACCCCCGAATAGGACCACAGTCCTAACCACTAGGCTATCACTGCTTCTTGCTTCCGGCTACAGCGATACGCGCGAATTGAAAGCGAATCGCTTATTTTATTTTTATTTCGTGCACTCGTAACGCGTAAGCTTTCGCTCGTTTGTATACATTGCCCGCTAAATTGCTGAAAGACGCTGCCATGTGTTCTTATGAGATAAAAATAAAAATCGTGCGATACATTTTTACAGAGGATTGCTTTTTGCTCTCATTTTAAACCAGACCCATTTGTTAGTTAGAAATAATGATATTATATTTTTTTTTGTTTGACCTCTGAATACAAGGGGCATTAAACCGTGGAGAGGGTAAAGAAAACCCTAAAGCGAAGTGATTATCACTCAGTGGTAAATCCTTATAAGAAAACTGTCTTTGTCACTGTCACTTAAGCACATCTTAAGCAAGAAGCTTAAATACGTATTTTATATTATATAATAGTCATTTTAGTCTAGAACATTGGATTATAGATATATTATGTCTATGATCTAGTCTATGTTATTTTTAGGGTCCCGTATCAAAATAATAAAAATGGAACCCTTATGGTGAGACTTTCTCCGTCCGTCTGACACAGTCGATTATTTTTTTGGGTTGTGTTAACCCACACAATGGCACCTTCCCAATGCAAAGAAAAGTCCACCGCAGCCCCGGTATGGCTGTTATAATAATGTTATAGTAAAACGTTTAAGCAAATTGTTATGTTATATTATGTTATGTTATAATGATAGAGAAATTCATAAAGCCAGCGCTCCGCCAGCCCACACGCTAGTGCTACTAAACGATCGGCAAATATTTACCCAATTAGCTAACGAACTATGCGCCTAATCAAACTGCGAACATTTTTAAAAATTGTATTTTGCAATTTCATAATTATTGCAATAAATGATTTTACTGTACATTCACCTAAAACTGACTCACAAACACTAAAGTTAATTACCTGTAAAAAATGTTAGCTTTTATGCCTGAGGGTGTAAGGAAGTAAGAATATTAAAGTATTCGTAAAACTTTTTTTTGTTTATTCAGAGTACCATCCTTCGGCATCAAAAAATGTTCACTGTGAATTTTCTGCTATTCTATCTGCTTTAGTTACAAGAAGAAAACCGCTTCCATCTACACTATTACTACTTTCTTATGCAAGCATAACTCTACATGATTGTAGTTGAAGATTGTGAGAGGTGGCGTAAACTGTGGCATAAATCGCCCGTTACATAAGATTGGGGAATCTCCACGTCGGGTGCGGAGTGCCAGATATAAGGCACTATGCGTCACTTTCATATTACTCGTGTATATTTACTCGTAAGATAAAGGATATAATATTTTAACCAACTTTTATTTAGTCTTTTTTTTTTTTTTTTTTTTTTTTTTTTTTTTTTTTTTTTTTTTTTTTTTTTTTTTTTTTTTTTTTTTTTTATTAAAGTGTTTACCTACACTTAAGGAAATATCAGAATAAATTTTATAAACACATATCAAAAATTCCGAAGCCAGCGGGATTCGAACCCACATCTCTTGGGAAACGCGCCCGAGTGTGTTAGCCACTTACACTATAGCCACGGTCGAACTACCCTTCAGCATCGAAATTAGTGATATGTATCTACTTTCTCAGTTTAAGCAACTGCTAGCGACATCTAGTAGCAACACGTTACAGTTATTGATCTACTTTCCCAGACCCCATATTACAATAATATTCTTTTATTTAGTCGTCGACCTCGCCCGTAGCTTACTAGTAGTAGTGGTAGATTCACATGATGATTCAAAAGCACTTTGTGAAAGTTTATTTGAATAAGAAACTATTCTATTCTATTGTACTTATTACACGAGGTACTTATATTTTAATTGTGCAATTTAAAAAGTAATTAAATACCTACCTATCACTTGCTTTGACAGTGAAAGAAAAACATCGTGAGGAAACCTGCCTGGAAGATGCTTATGATGTTATCAAAGGTATGTGAAGTCTGCGAAAATGCACTTGGCCTGCGTAACAGCATTCTTCTAAATGAGACTTGTGCCCAGTAGTGGGACGGCAATTAATTGAGATGATGATGGTCTCATATACTCATATTTATATAACAACAATTACGTATCAATTTATCTTCATAATATAACTGTACGGCCAACCTTTGCCTATATTGCTGTAGACCGTATCCCTCGTTATTATATTAAGTTCAAATACAACATCAGCAAAGCCTCGAATAAAAATTAAGTGGCACTCGGGGACTGCCGCGGTAAAGCTATTGCATAGCATTTTTTATCAACTTAGGCAATTATAATATTTATGCAATATGTTTTTGAATAATAAAAATTATGCAAAAAAATAATTAAAAAAACAAACAAACAAGAAAAGCGCACTGTCACTACTTCGCGAGTGAGATTAGAACCTGCGACATCGTACACCATACGGTATAGTAAGCGGCCGCTTGCCCACTGCGCCAAACAGAGCTACTTGTGAACCTCTAAAATGTTGAACGCTTACTGAACGACGGTGTTAGGTTTATTTTCGTTACGGAATTTCTTGATTCGGTCGCCGCGCTCAAACTGTTTGTCCTAGTTCAAAGCCCGCGATAAAAACTATGCAATAGCTTAAAAATATAGTACTAGCTGATGTCTAAGACTTCATACTCATGGATTTAGTGTTAAAAATCCCGCTGCTACTCTTTGATTTTCCGACTTTGACTATATTCTTGCAAAAAAATCACGTCAATTCGCAGCTCTGTTGCGACGTGATGCGAGTAAGGATTACCACTTTCTTTGTCAGAAGTTCAGTGTAGAATTCGTGAAGGTATATTCTTCAGAAGAAAAGAGGTAGAAAATACCCGGTCACTGGTAGTATATCGGTAGTCGTAAGTGTGAATGGGGCCCGTAAAGAAGCGACGAGCGATAAGAGCAGAGTGTTACCTCTGTCCAATGTCCGATTGACTCCAACTGGGGCTTAGGTGGGCAACTAAACACGCGGGCTATCCTAGTACAGTTTTTGCAATTCACGAAGGCGAGTGAGCTTTACTCGTGGTTACTTTGTGTACATTACATTGCACAAGTGTGCGTGCCTGTCAAAGCCTAGGTGGGAGCGGGCAGGCGCGAGCATTGCGCTCGCTCATACTTATACAGATACGACACACACACAACCATAAGTCAGTCGCCCTCGTGAATTGCAAGAACTATACTTTTTTAGTGAACAATAGTTATATATTCAAAGTTTTAATACAATACAGAAATAACTTTTTCCTAGCACGTACCATTAAGAAGTTATTTTAATATTTTCTGAATCAACATATTTTAAATATCATTGTACAGAACATTTTCAGTCTTTACTTCTGATCGCAGCTCCGAATAGGTTCGGTTATCGAATTCACTAATTTTAAGAATCTAAATTTTCGCTAGATGTGATTAATAATTCAGTGCGTCCAAATCTCAGCAAATTATGTTCACGTTAAAGAAAGGTGACTGACCTCCCATCAAGAAAATGAAGTTCTCCCTCCATCACACATCCTGTGTGAAATACCTAGGATTTAACTTTGATCGGCAACTGACCTGCAAACATTACATAGAAAATAAAAGAGACGAACTCAACAACCGTTTCCGAAACCACCTGTAGCCAAGTAACATTTCGTTGTGTCTATTATCTTTCTACGATGGTTGTCACTTGAAGTTTTAGCTAGAACTAGACTAGATGGCGCTGCAGCTGATCAAAGACAGAAGTGTATTGATAATATGTATTTCGCGGCATTTTGTATTATAAATGTTTTAAATGCTAAAAAAACACTACAAATTAATTATTAATTAATTATTATAAATCAGCAACCGTTTCCGAAACCTGCTTTGGTTGCTGATGGACCGGCGATCCACCTTGACGCTAAACAGCAAATTACTTATCTATTGCGCAATTCTAAAACAAATCTATATTTTGGGGTTTTACCAACTGGCATGTCCAACTCCAAACATTTAAAAATAAATCTAACTTAGCAAGTAGATAAGTTTTTATCTAACTTAATACTAACTTAATTACAATACTTTTTTTTTATTCGATGGCAAGATAATCTTTGACTGTGATGTCACCTGATGGTTAGCGACGATGCAGTCTAAGATGGTAGCGGGCTAACTTGGAAGAAGTATGGCAGTGTACATTCAACCCATTCCCCCTAATCGGATTCTTCACGCTAAATCGCTTGGCGGCACGTCTTTGACGGTGGTAACTAGCCACGGCCAAAGCCTCCCACCAGACCAGTACCGCTAGCAGACCAGAGACAATTCAGAAATTATAAATTCCCAAATTGACCCCGCCGGGAATCGAACCCGTGACCTCCCAGTTATAAGACAACAGCGCTCACCACTGTCGTCAAAAGTCTTTGATGTATCTATTTAACAAACTCGCTATAGCAATGGCTCAACTGCGATTGCAGATAGCTCTCGCAGAGATATAAGTAGCCTCCCAGCGGTGACTCGGCACTCTCCAATAACAAACTATCTCGCACTGCCTCGCTCGCTGATGGAACCACTTCACCGATACCACTGATCTATCACACGTACAATACACGTGTATATTAAGCTTCTTGGAATAGCAGATAATATCTTTTTATAAAAAATCCTTATTAAATTGTTTCTATTCAGACATACTGGAACAAAAAAAAATACGCGTGGCACTCGGAGACTGCCGCGGTAAAGCATAGCATTTTCTAGTCGCACGCACACAAACACCGTATTATGTCTTCAAGTTGCTAAAAGTATAAATTGCTGAAGAAAAGATTAAGAAACACACGTCAAGTTCGTATCACTATTTATTCATGCTTCACATGCAGTTGAGCGCCAGGAAGGTTTTCGTTTAAGGTAAGGTGCCCTGCCTCACCCAAGAAAGCTAGCCTCAGAAGATCTCAGGATCAACTTCTATTAACAGATATTGTCCTTTTTATCTCGTGGCAGAAAGGGCATGACGTTAGGCTATCAACAAAGAGAAGAAGGTATTGTAATGACTCAAGCACAGAACCTACTTAATAGAAGCCCTAATAGTGCATCTATTAGCCTAGCACTGCACGTTCACAACACATTAATCGGAATCAAAATGATAAGAACAAAATTAAATTGATATTTCAACAATTACACACAGTAACTATCACATATTATTTCGGTAGTCGGTACTTGAGTTTCCTCGACAACTAGCCGTACATCCACAGCCAATGTCAATTAGGAACTGTCCTCAATTCTGACAACATTACAATTTTAAATAATTGCACGCCGAACTAGATTATTTTGCTAATAATAAAAAAACAAACAAACAAGAAAAGCGCACTGTCACTACTTCGCGAGTGAGATTCGAACCTGCGACATCATACACCATACGGTAAAGAAAGCGGCCGCTCGCTCACTGCGCCGAACAGAGCTACTTGTGAACCTCTAAAATGTTGAACGCTTACTGAAATCTCATATCAACCGTGCCGAAGTCTGCCGAACTGAAACCACGGTGTTAGGTTTATTTTCGTTACGGAATTTCTTGATTCGGTCGCGGCACTCAAAGCCCGCGACCGAATTAAGAAATTCCGTGACGTAAATTCAAATGCAATAGCTTAAAAATTAGCACAAATTATAGGAGAAAGGCGTTATTTGAAAGACATTTCAAAAAAATAAGTAAACTAGCGGCACGCTATGATGGCCGGTTTGACACATTACAATAGTGATGTGGAATGTCAATTTATTCTCGAACAAAAAACAATTAAGTTTTGTTTTTGTACCTGATTAAATAGGTTTAATAAAACAAAAATGTATATGTTTATTTAATTTATTTGAACGAACTGAATATTTGAATGAAAATGAATATACATACTTTATATGCACACAAGAAACATATGAATACAAAAGATACCAAAAAAGGTGCCACAAAAGGCCATAATTAATCAGATTCGTCCATACTACTATTTTCACTGTCGTCACTGCTATCATCACCTACATTAATAATTATATGTTCGTTTTCTATAATATTATCTATTTTCACATCTCTTTCATAATCTTCCCTTATTAATTTAACAGTTCTATTCACAACCTTTTCCCAGTCTCCTTTAGTCACATGTTCACAAGCTTCTTCTAATAATTTTAGCATTTTTTTTGTGGTAAATGGGGGTTCTGTATTGTGTCTTGCAGAATATTGTGAATGCACCAACTTTTTTCTTGTTGGATACTCCTTCTGTAAATAGTAGCCGTAAACATGTCTTCGGATAGCATCGGCATCAAAGCTATCGATGCCTACGACTGGTTTTGCTCGTTTTCTCTTTTTTGGTGTGTGAAGTTTATTTTCTTCTGTGCCAGTCTCGCCATATTTTTTTTTAGTTATCCGTCTAACAGTTCGTTGTCCAATATTAAGCGCATCAGCTACGCGTTCAACCACTGACGTTATAGGTAAAATTGGCCCTCCATTTTGAGCTTCACGATCGAAATAGTTACGAAGGCGTATTACGAACTCACGTGTCTGACTATTTAGAACAGTTCTCTGCGTACGTTCGGTCATATCGACGAAATCCACAACAAAGGGCTTGAACAGAGTCCAAATTAACGAGCAAGGGTCAACAGTAATGCAGTATCAATATTTGAAATCCAAAGCCAGGTCAAAACTATATCACAATCGCATTGCACTGACAGTTTATACTTTTCGAAGCAACGTCAATTCGAAACTGCTTTGTTTTGCATTGAGCATTGACGCGAGTTTGCCGGAGGTAGTAGTTGTGCTAGCCAGCGATCCTATGTGACGATCGTATTAGATTCCATTTTTAAAAAATTTCAATTTAGAAAACCAAATGCCGAGTTGTGGTATATATCATATAAAAATAAAAAATTTACCTTTTGTATGAAACAGCTGATATTTTTTTGCGATTTCAGAGGTTTGTCCACATAGTGAAAATTGTTCATATTCACAAGTACATTCACCCCTTAAATGGTGCAAACTGATTTTTCTACACTTGTATACATTTTAGAAATCAATTTAATAAATAAATTTTGAGTCCTAAACCTAAAACTACATTCGATAAAATTTATGAATCTCTGCACATCACTATCGTCAATAAAGTAATACAATTATTTCCTTCAAAGTCGTTATCAATTAATACGGAACTTCATGAGCGGACAAACGTCAAACCGGCCATCATAGCGTGCCGCTAGTTTAGTGATACTTCATTAACAAAAGTTACGCAAGTAATTGACCAGGTAACTATGAGGAGGGTAATAAAACTCCGCGACCGGTAATCCTGGAGTGGGGGGAGGAGGGGGAGAGATAGAGGCTGGGCACGAGCGATCCGCTCCGGGTTATTCAATTAGCTCACAACTTTACACATTCACGCGTTTTTGCACGACTGCCACCATTTACCGGATAGGTTTTCTACTTGCAGCTGCTGAAAAGAGTTAAATACTTCGCTACAAGTTACTTGACTGCACTTGACTTTGTTTAATACTAGATGATGCCCGCAACTTCATCCGCGTGAATTAAGGTTGTTTTGATTTTTCGGGAATTGTCTTATGTGCTATTCTGATGAATAAACTATTACATTGTGAAATTTCATCAAAATCAATTCAGTAATTTTTGCGTGAAAGAGTAACAAACATCCACCTATCGTTCACATTATATAATATTAGTAGGAAGGAAGTAGGATTTATCCTGTGATGTCAAAACCTCAAAACGCATCAAACCATTCAATTGAACCATTCAAATCATGGAATTAGAAAGTATCCACTATGAATTGAACTTAATGAAAGGATCCATTTATTCAAAAGCACTTGCCATCCATCCATTTATTCAAAAGCACTTGCAAAAATTTTATCGTCATTATCATAAGCAACCCTCAGGTCTCTGTCCTTTCAGAGAATGGTTTATAAAATGTAAAAGTAAAAGTTTAAAATGTAAAAGTTTATTTGAATAGAAAAAATATTTCTATGCTATAATATTCGTGTCCTTCATAACTCTGTGCAGATCCTCTGATACCATTATTTGATTTCATCATCAGGATTTAGCAATAGTCACTACACTAAATACAATACAGGGACATAGGAACTTCTTTATTAGGAAAGGTTGCAAGCAGAGGACACAAAAAATCCCTTTACTAATAATTATATATCATTTGAATAGCTCAGCGACTAGGGATGCTAATGAAATACTGAAGAGTCGATGGTTTGTGTTAGGTACTGAGTAACGTGGGAAGCCTTCGGGAACCTGAGCCAGTGGATATGGACACACACATATTTTAAGATTACTGTAATCGTCAGTTACTGATAGTTTGTTTTTAAACGGATAATTATTTACTAACTTCGAATAAATTTACCCTACCTTACGTTAGTGAGACCTTAACGAAATCTATGAAAAACCAACCCTATCATACCCTGCCCCCCTAGCCATGTTACACTTACGATTGTCTATTTCGATTTTCGATTTTTAAACTCAAACCTTTCAACATTGCTAATTAGATGGCGCTTAAATTACCTAATTATTTTAATGTGTATTTTAAATGGACACTACAGTGAATAATTTATGCATTTTAAATGCTAAAAAACATTTATAATACAAAATGCCGTGAAACATTATCAATACACTTCTGTCTTTGATCAGCTGCTGCGCCATCTAGTCTATCCCTAGCCAAACCTTCAAGCGTTTGCTATCGTAGAAAGAGAAATAGACAATCCTAAGTGTAACATGGCTAGGGGGGCTGCTTACAAAAAGAAAGCGCTTTCACCATTTCATAGAGATTGAACCAACAATAAACATAATTCTAAGATCACAAAGAGCAGCCCGAAACGACTTAAATAGCTAAAATAGTGGACTAATTGAATAACTTGCAGAGGGTTACCCGCGCCGGTCGGGATTACCGCTTGTGGAATTTTATGACCAGCTTACCGACAACCGATTACCGACTATCGACTGGATACCTCGCCGTTCGACTTCGTTAGGCTGCCTAATACCATACTACCGAGTATATTCCAATTTATAAATATAGCATTTTTACAAGCTTTTATTTATCTTGCAATGTTTGTATGAATGTATGTACGTATGTTTAGGTCAAATATTGCAAGAAGCATTTCCGGTTTCCGATTGAGCTGAAATTTTACATATACTATAATATGTAAATTAGAGAATGCAATATTATTAGGATATGGAGCTGATCTGATAATGAAGCTGGAAAATGCCTGTTGGAACTCTGTAATAAAACGATATAACTCCATCGGATTTGGGCTCGTTTGATTCGTCTTAACAAGTACTCTGGTCCTTGTTGATATCCAGGTTCTGATGATGGAGCTGGAAGGTGGCTACAGGAACTCTGTAATTACACGACGTAGCCCCATCGAGTTTGGGCTGGTTTGAATTGTCTTGACAAGCTTTCTTCTATAATATGATATCCAGAGGCTGCTGATGTAGCCAGCCACCTAAAGCTTGAAAGCTTGTTTTTTAAAAATATTTTTTACTTGTTATTTGTTTTTTGACCGACTTTAAAAAAGGAGGAGGTTCTCAATTCGTCGGAATCTTTTTTTATGTATATTCACCGATTACTCGAAGACGCCTGAACCGATTTGGAAAATTCTTTTTGTTTCAAAGGTTGTTCTTCATTCCAGGTGGTCCCATTGAAATTTTATCGAAATCGGTCGAATCGGGTTTAAAAATATCAACAATAAATTATATACTTAGTACTGGCGCGGGCTTTTGAAGTCGGTTTTTTAATAATTTAATACAAAAAATTCTTTTTAAACAAGCGACTTCAAACTCCCGCTTTATTACATTACACACACAAAGTATTTAATTTATTGTTGATATTTTAAAAACCGCTCGACCGATTTCGATAAAATTCATATGAGACCATCTGGGAAGTATGCCCTATGAAACAAAAAAAATATTTTCAAATCGGTCCACATGTCTTCGAGTAATCGGTGAACATACTTAAAAAAAAAGATTCCGACAAATTGAGAACCTCCTCCTTTTTTGAAGTCGGTTAAAAAGAATTTTTTAAATTCAAATTCATCATAATTTAAATTAAAATCATTTATTTGCATGATCGCAGGTACATAAAAGGTGTTACAGTAAGGTAGGTACAAAACATTCCGCAATCCGCCGAACAAAGGGCATGCAAAATTTTTTTTTATCAAATGTCAAAAGAAACAATACACCACGATTACAAATGTCAATCTACCACCCAACTATCATCTAAAAATTCTTTAATTGAATAGTAACACTTTTTCAGTAAGATATCTTTAATTTTTTGCTTAAATAGTCTAATATTTAGATTCTTGTCAGCCAATGACGCTGGTAGTTTACAATTTGTGCCTTGTGGGGCCATATTAAAAATACTCTTTCCAAAGTAAGCGGTTGTGTGATGCAAGAAACATATTTTATCATTACGACGTTTACTTTCACAGAATTTATAAAAGTTTATGGTTAGTCTTAACGAATACTAAGACTTCATATATATATAGAGATGGAGTAGTTAATATTTTTAATTTATTAAAATAGGGTTTAAATGAGTCTGTCGAGCTCAAATGGCATATTGCTCTCAAACACTTCTTTTGGCTTTTGAATACCCTATCTCTGTCAGTTGAGTTTCCCCAGAATATTATCCCATATCGTAAATTCGATGTAACATACAACACATATTAACAACTTTGGAGAGCAAATACAGTGCAAATGAGAATTTATTTAATTTTGAGCACAAATTCTCAATGTGATTTTTTAAAAGAATTTTTTAAAGACCACCAGCGTAGTCCGCGCGTAGCCCGTAGCCCGTAGTATACGCCGTAGCACGGCACGCGTGTGTAGCGCGCGTAGCACGCGTAGCGTATTATCGGGCTAACTGGGTTTATTAAACCACACCACTGCCTTCAGAGTCGTCCCTCACTTCATCGTTTCATCGGACATACCTATATATTACTAGCTGATGCCCGCAACTTCGTTCGCGTGGATTTGGTTTTTAAAATCCCTCGGGAACTCTGATTTTCCGGGATAAAAAAAGCCTATGTTACTCTCCAGGTCCTCAACTATACTCATGCAAAAAATCACGATGATCTGTAGCCCTGTTGCGGCGTGATTGAAGGACAAACGTACAAAGCAACAATTAAACACACTTTCGCATTTATAATATTAGTAAGGATGTAGACGGTAAGTGCTAGCAGATAGGTCGCCACAGAATACGATCATGTGCCGCTAGTATACTTGCTTACGGCTCTATATTCCAATACTAATATTTACTTAAAGCCACAGGACAAGATAATTTGGTTAACCTCCACGCGAAGCGATACATTCTTCATATAAACGAATGAACCTTCTTCAGTGAAGATCTCAGGGGGCAAAATAATACGTTAAGAAGACTCGAATATATATACCGTATCTTTCTTACTGCATAGGGTCCGTATAATACGTATTATCAATTTTACTTTATTAGCTAACCACTTTACTGAAGAAGATTTTACTAGATAAACCCCTTTCAACTTGGACTCCATGACTTCTTTACATCAGCTGCAGTTGTAAATAATGGTGTACTTGCTAGAATAGAATGTAATTAGAAATATTGTTACTTTTGACAAGCTTTTTATGTAGTTTTGAAAAGTTAATTAATTCTATTTGAAATGACAAAACATGACAAGTTAACCCTTGACTATAATCTTATCTGGTGGTAAGTGTCGATGCAGTCTAAGATGGTAGTGAGCCAACTTGCAAGGGGTATGTATGGCAGTGTAAATTTCATCATCATCATCATCATTAGCAACCCATCAACGGCTCACTACTGAGCGCAGGTCTCCTCTCAGAGAAGGGTTATAGGCCATAGTCCACCACGCTGGCCCAATGCGAATTGGCGGACTTCACACACCTTCAAGAACATTATGAAGAACTCTCAGGTGTGCAGGTTACCTCACGATGTTTTTCTTTACCGTTGAAGCAAGTGATATATAATTGCTTAAACGCACTTGGCTCCGAAAAGTCAGAGGTGCGTACCCGCGATCCCCCGAATAGGAGACCACAGTCCTAACCACTAGGCTATCACTGCTTCTGCTTCAGTGTAAATTTAACATAATAATATTATACCCCTCATTGGTTTCTACCCGCCATCGTAAACACTTAATCGCTTGGCGCTACATCTGACGGTAGGGTGGTAACTAGCCACGGCCAAAGACCCATGGGCTAATTCCCACTATTACAACTGATTAGTGAAGTGAAGTAATTAAATTCTTTATAGCTTTATAAGTATTCTGTATCATCATCTTCATTATTAACCGTTAGATGTCCACTGCTAGACATAGGTCTCCTACATTGACCTCCACAGGCTTAGGTCTTGCGCCGCCTGAATCCAGCGGCTCCCTGCGGCTCGTTTGATGTCGTCGGTCCACCTAGTGGGGGGTCTGCCAACACTGCGCTTACCGGTGCTGGGTCGTCACTAGTATAGTATAGAATAGTACTAAGTATTCTGTGTAGGTACTACTGAAAGTATAAAATAAAGGGAACCCTAGCTAAGCGTTGTATTTAACTCCACCGCGTCCACAGCACCTGCGCTGCAATCTACATATTCATGTGACAAATTTAATAAGATGCATTTTATCGGCGGCGCGGGATGCTGCAGCCGGCAGACGCGGCGTCGAGACACAATCTGCGACTCCGGCGACTATTACGATTTGCATTCATTCAACATACTCGTTGGCTCACCGCGGCTGGCCGGGGCACGGTATAACTTTTTTTTTTATTAAAATGTTACAAAAAAAACTTATAGCTAAACTAATCTAATTACTGTACAAATCATGCCCGCATGGAATGGTGCCAAGAATACTGGCTGCATTTCCGCGCTGGACAGCCAGGCTGATCCTTTGCGCAAAAAATGAGCCAGCCCTTCTGTCACCAGATGAGGCAATTAACCGCGGTGAAATGTCTCGTAAAAATTTTTTTTGCACTTTGACTCCATGGCCCGATATAATAATACGGTATAACTTACATTTGTGACTCAGGCTACCTACGGACATTTTTTATAATATCTTGTTGCACAGAACTTCAAGTCGTAATTCCTAGTTCCATGACTTCAAATCATCATTATACTAGCGGCACGCTATGATGGCCGGTTTGATACATTACAATAGTGATGTGGAATGTCAATTTATTCTCGAACAAAAAACAATTAAGTTTTGTTTTTGTACCTGATTAAATAGGTTTAATAAAACAAAAATGTATATGTTTATTTAATTTATTTGAACGAACTGAATATTTGAATGAAAATGAATATACATACTTTATATGCACACAAGAAACATATGAATACAAAAGATACCAAAAAAGGTGCCACAAAAGGCCATAATTAATCAGATTCGTCCATACTACTATTTTCACTGTCGTCACTGCTATCATCACCTACATTAATAATTATATGTTCGTTTTCTATAATATTATCTATTTTCACATCTCTTTCATAATCTTCCCTTATTAATTTAACAGTTCTATTCACAACCTTTTCCCAGTCTCCTTTAGTCACATGTTCACAAGCTTCTTCTAATAATTTTAGCATTTTTTTTGTGGTAAATGGGGGTTCTGTATTGTGTCTTGCAGCATATCCCTTAATTTGAGCCCACACCAACTCAATCGCATTATACTCACAATGGTAAGGCGGTAACCGTATAACTCTGTGCCCATGTTCTAATGCTATTTCGTCAATGACGTATCGGATCTTGGTTGGTTTGTTTTCTTTTAAAAGACGTACTAATTCCGCTTTTAACATATTCATGTTTGCATCTACGCCATTTTTACGAAGCCATGCGACGATATCAGCTTTCTTTTGGGATTGGGCAGGTGGCTTGTCAATTTGCATCGAGTGGTATGGGGCGTTGTCCATAATTATAATAGATGGTTCAGGGAGGCTACACAACATTGAGGTAAACCATTCAGTAAACTTTTCTCCATTCATGTCTTCATGATAGTCTCCAGTGGTTTTTGACGCAAAAGCCATGAGAGAACCTTCGACAAACCCGTTGATGGTTCCGGCGTGACAAATTATAAGTCGCGATCCTTTTCCTACAGGAACTTTGGAAGTAGATGCTGCTGTGTCATCGTTCCAAGAACGGCCTACAGTATGGTTAGCATTAAGCCATGTTTCATCCAAGAACACAACATTTTGCCAATTTTTGATTTCTTTCACTTGCCGTAAAAAAGTATACCTTGCCATCGCTATATCAAATCTTTCCATCAATATTTTGCGTTTGTTACATTTTTTGTATCGAAATCCAATGGTCTTCAAAATCTTCGTTAAAGAACTTTCCCCACCGAAGAATAATCCAGCTTCCTTCAGTGAATGCACCAACTTTTTTCTTGTTGGATACTCCTTCTGTAAATAGTAGCCGTAAACATGTCTTCGGATAGCATCGGCATCAAAGCTATCGATGCCTACGACTGGTTTTGCTCGTTTTCTCTTTTTTGGTGTGTGAAGTTTATTTTCTTCTGTGCCAGTCTCGCCATATTTTTTTTTAGTTATCCGTCTAACAGTTCGTTGTCCAATATTAAGCGCATCAGCTACGCGTTCAACCACTGACGTTATAGGTAAAATTGGCCCTCCATTTTGAGCTTCACGATCGAAATAGTTACGAAGGCGTATTACGAACTCACGTGTCTGACTATTTAGAACAGTTCTCTGCGTACGTTCGGTCATATCGACGAAATCCACAACAAAGGGCTTGAACAGAGTCCAAATTAACGAGCAAGGGTCAACAGTAATGCAGTATCAATATTTGAAATCCAAAGCCAGGTCAAAACTATATCACAATCGCATTGCACTGACAGTTTATACTTTTCGAAGCAACGTCAATTCGAAACTGCTTTGTTTTGCATTGAGCATTGACGCGAGTTTGCCGGAGGTAGTAGTTGTGCTAGCCAGCGATCCTATGTGACGATCGTATTAGATTCCATTTTTAAAAATTTTCAATTTAGAAAACCAAATGCCGAGTTGTGGTATATATCATATAAAAATAAAAATTTTACCTTTTGTATGAAACAGCTGATATTTTTTTGCGATTTCAGAGGTTTGTCCACATAGTGAAAATTGTTCATATTCACAAGTACATTCACCCCTTAAATGGTGCAAACTGATTTTTCTACACTTGTATACATTTTAGAAATCAATTTAATAAATAAATTTTGAGTCCTAAACCTAAAACTACATTCGATAAAATTTATGAATCTCTGCACATCACTATCGTCAATAAAGTAATACAATTATTTCCTTCAAAGTCGTTATCAATTAATACGGAACTTCATGAGCGGACAAACGTCAAACCGGCCATCATAGCGTGCCGCTAGTTTAGCAACCCATCAACGGCTCACTACTGAGCGCAGGTCTCCTCTCATATAAGGGTTATAGGCCATAGTCCACTACGCTGGCCCAATGCGAATTGGCGGACTTCACACACCTTCGAAAACATTATGAAGAACTCTCAGGTGTGCAGGTTTCCTCACGATGTTTTCCTTCACCGCTGAAGCAAGTGATATTTAATTACTTAAACGCATTTGACTCCGAAAAGTTAGAGGTGCGTACCCGGGATCGAACCTGCGACCTCCCGAATAGGAGACCACAGTCCTAACCAATAGGCTATCATCGCTTCAAATGTGGTACCTTAATAGCATTTTCTTCTTCTGTCATTCTACATTTCCTTGAGACGTGCTTAAAAACGTGTAGAGATGGCTAAAAAAACAAAGTGAAACAATTCGCACAAACTCGAAAGGAGAGAGAAAAGAAAAATTGCAAAACAATTACCAAAATTTTATCCTTCCTGAAATGTTATATTATATATTATTTTTAGGTCAATTACATGAATGCTAATTTTTATCGTAAAAATTTACAAAAAATTATATTTCACAGGAAAGTAATAATCTTATTGAACAGCCCCAATGAACAGAAAAATTATATTTTCGATCAAGATATGCACAAATACTCGACATTCACCGTAAAATCGAATCCTTGATTTCTAGAATTTCAGTAGAACAAAGCTAGCATTAAACTGGGCAAGCTGAAACTTGTTTAATAAAAGGAAAAGCTCAAAATACAGCCACGTTATCGAGCGAAGCTGCGCTGTATAAAATCGCAATAATAAATACTAGTTAGGAACTGCGAGCGGGACTTACACCCAAGTTATTTAATTACTTCGTTGACCAGCGCCAACGACACACTTTATTACTTCAACTATGTTACCGCCCTCCGTCCGCGACTCTGTCCGTTGCGGGATTTCATCCCTCTACTGGATTTCATGGAACCGAGCTAACCGTGTTAATTCAATAATCGTTAAACGTTGTTTTCACTGTACCACTTTTAATTTTCATCAAGAATGAATCTACCCTTTAAAGCATAAAAAATATTTTCATCCATTTTTATGGTACCTACTTTGTATACCTACAATATCAATATAAATCGGCCTTTTGTTTACAATTTTGAATGCATCTCTAATATTGTGACCCATATCATCGGCTCCGCGAACAACTTTCTAATCAAAAGTTCGTAAGTAAACCAATATAACCAATAAACTCCAATAAGGTAATAAGAAGCATTTCTTAGCAGAATCTGGATTCCAAACCGGTGGTAAAGTCTCAACGTGTCATAAGAGCCACAGGCTGGCCTACATGAAACTAGTGGTTCGCCCCGAACTGAGACCTCGCGGTAACGGTATCCCATGATTATTCATTCAATCGATACATGACGACCAAAACTGACATTATTATTATTATGCCCGTTTTCACCAAACATACCTAAATCATCCCCTATGTAGGAGTCTCTTTACGTAGGTAGCTCCAAAACACAATCCTAAGTCCTAACATCCGTCCCAATGTCCTTTTAGGTGTCCCGTACAGGATCGTGATAAAGAAGTTGACAGTAATCATCACATAACTTATCATAGGTAGCCCGTAAAGGTTAGGGAACGTCAGTGAAAACATTGAATTATTATGTAGGTACTAACGAGTGAAAACGGGTTAGGGGCATCTGTACAAATCGTCATCTATCGACGCGAATAGAAAATATACAAAATGATATTTAACTAAAGAATAATTTTAATTGAATAATATGTTATTATATTATGTACCTAAATAATAATAGTCGACGCAAAACTGTTTTTGGGATAAATCGTAGTCGTAACTCCTAGTTCAATGGAATAGTTAATGACTGCGCCATCTATTAGCATTATTGTGAAGCTATGTGAAATTTACTGATGCTCATTAAAAATTAAATAATCTCGTTTCTTTATAATATTCATATAATTTTAGTATTTGTTGTTCAAGTACAGGATACAAGTGAAGTAAGAAAATAAGTACAACTTGAAAATATAAAGAAAATTTTCCCAGAGAGCGTCTTCAAGCGAGCGTATTTGACGACCTCCATGGCTCAGTGGTGAGCGCTGTTGTCTTATAACTGGGAGGTCTCGGGTTCGATTCCCGGCGGGGTCAATTTGGGAATTTATAATTTCTGAATTGTCTCTGGTCTGGTCTGGTGGGAGGCTTTGGCCGTGGCTAGTTACCACCCTACTGTCAAAGACGTGCCGCCAAGCGATTTGGCGTTCCGGCACGATGGCGAGTAGAAACCAATTAGGGGTATGGGTTGAATGTTCACTGCCATACCCCTTCCAAGTTAGCCCGCTACTATCTTAGACTGCATCGTCACTTACCATCAGGTGAGATCGCAGTCAAGGACTAGCTTGTCATCAAATAAAAAAAAAAAAAAAAAAAAGTATTAAATCGCCACTTTGGAAGCCCCCCATTTCGTCAATTTTAGGAAAAAAATTAAAAAAAAATACGGTTGTACTCTGTTCCAAATTGTCTTTAAAATGATACACAGAAAACCTATGAATCGCAAATAAAAAAAAATTTCTTCGCATTCGCTTCTATGAGAGCCCCCCTGAAATAAAGATTTTTATAACTTTTTAAGCCATTTTCGGCTGGAGGCCATCGGTTTACATATTATATCTAAATTTGAAGTAATTACGTTCAGTAATTCAAAAGTTATAAGGCTCTGACAGACGGACGGACGGACAAGTGCAAATCGCTCTAGTAAACTCAGAGACCTCGCTTCGCTCGGTCAATAAATAATTTTTAATTTAAGTGTAAGTTAGTGCGGGTAACATTAAAGACATCGTTTAGAAACCAGCATAATATTCTTAAACTAGCTGATGCTCGCGACTTCGTCCGCGTGGATTTAGTTTTTAAAATCCCTCGGGAACTCTTTGATTTTCCGGGATAAAACGTAGCCTATGTCACTCTCCAGGTCCTCAACTATACCCATGCAAAAAATCACATCGATCCGTAGCCCTGTTGCGGCGTGATTGAAGGACAAACCAACAAACCAACAAACAAACACACTTTCGCATTTATAATATTAGTATTAGTAAGGATATAATAAGTTTATATTGGCAGCGTTTGGTACGATGTCAACTACGTATCTATCTATGTAGGTACAAGAACATAACCCACCTCAGTGCTTATGATATACAACATACTTGCCTCGGGACTGCTCGGCAATAAAAACTTTTTAACAATAAGAAGTTTATAGAATAGAGCAGTAACAGCTATCAATATGATGGAATAACGGTCGTTTAAGAGCTCTTTTTCCTCCTTGACTCGCGATATATGGCGCTGGGGCGGCGCTGTATAAATCTGTAATAAATAAATAGGGGTTGCTCGGTGCTACCCCCGCGCTAACTTCACCAAGTTATTTAATAACTTGCTTGACCAACGACAATGGCGTGGTGGAAACGACACTTCATTTATGAATTACTTTATTGAGCTAGACTAATTTGAATTTCGCTCAGATTACTAATGTTTACACCTCCATAAATTCGACCTGGCCTGCAATAACACTCGGTGGTTGGTAAGTATTTTAATAACGCAGTCTCAGTTAAAAGTTGGCTAATTCAGAAGGATTCACAATCGACAATGCTGTCGCTTGGTAGGGGGCTTCGTATCGGAACGTTAAATCGCTTGGCAGCGCGGCTCTAAGGTAACAAGCTCTGACTGCCGATCCAAGCAGACCAGCCAATTACACTTTAAAATAAACAATTTAAAAATTATCTGAATTGCTCCCGCAAGGACACTGTTTTCTTCATTTACCAGACTACCAGCTGATGCCCGCGACTTCGTCCGCGTGGATTTAGTTTTTAAAATCCCTCGGGAACCCTGATTATGTGGAATAAAAACTGGTCTTTGTCACTCTCCAGGTCCTCAACTATACCTCGTGTTGCTGTTTTGCGGCGTGATTGAAGGACAAACCAACAAACAAACTCACTTTCGCATGTAAGTGTGTTTGACAGTAAGATAATATGATAAACTGCCATATATCACATACAAATCCTGAGCTACTTTCTGCGGTGTGTCTCTCTGTTTGTTTGATCCTGGATACAGACATACTTGTTTTGACCCAGTCAAAAAAGAGTGCCTACGGGGTTTAAATAAACAACATAAGTAAATCAACGCCAACGAAGTCGTGGTCAAAAGCATAGCACGTGGAATATTTTATTAACGGCAAGAATTTGACTGGCGCGATCTCATTCAAATGTATAGTAATAAAATAAGGGTGGTGTTAGATATTTCGGGCTTCAAATCGAATTGGGTATTCAATTATGTATGAGCCACGTCTAGTATCAAGTCTATCGGTGTGGTCCAGGCGTACGTTTTAATCCCTAGCTAAGAAGCCGCCAGGAGCCGAATTACGGCGAATCCGATTTAGATACCTTCCCCTACCCTACCCTTACCTTACCCCTACCTCCCCAGTCCCAATCTAGGCGCTATCTATTGAAATTGAGTGAATATTTGAATAGGGTAATTGAATGAAAGCACATTGGCCAAATTTATTACCATTAATAATATAATTATTAAACCATATTTCCATATTTTATTCTAACTGATACTGATTCAGTTTATACAGTGAATGTCCTCAAAGGTGTGTAAAGTCTGTCAATTTGCATTGTGCCAGCGTGGTAGACTATGGCCTAAAACCCTTTTCTGAGAAGAGACCTGCGCTAAGTAGCGAGCCGTGGATGGGTTGTTAATGATAATGATGACGATACGGCTTCTGAAATAACTGTGAGTAGTAATATGGATTATGAGTAAATATTTTAGAAAATAAGGGGGGTAAGGGAGCGCACCTCCATCTAGCGCTCCAAACGTCAACCTCACCTGCCCGCGGTGCCCCCTGCTAGTCTACTGACGAGGCTATGACGACCGACAAATGGCGTTATAACCATTTCATACTGGCTAAACTGAGCAAATGGCACAGGCTTGTGTTGGGCAGCAGCGACACGGGTGCGATCAGTTTAGCCCTGCGATGACCAACACGCCTGCCCAGCGTGGTCATTATGGGCAAAACCTTGTAATGGATACTTGCACAAGACCATGGCCCCTAGTTCCCGGCGGCCTCGCTATTCCTGACCCTGGCAGCGGTCACGGTAATGGCGGGGCAGGGGGTGCTAAGAATCTCCGGACGAGATTCCGCTGCCAACCCCGACGACTGGACCTGGTGACATATAACGCACGCACTTTGAGGACCGACGAAAAGATCATCGAGCTGGAAGAAGCAGTGAGCAAGTTGCGCTGGAATATTATAGGATTGTCTGAAGTCCGTAGAGAGGGGGAGGACTCGATAATCCTCAATTCCGGCAACTTGTTTTACTACCGGGAGGGCGATCAACAGTCCCAGGGTGGTGTCGGGTTCATCGTCCACAAGTCCCTCGTCAACAACATTGTACAAGTCAAGAGTGTGTCGAGTAGGGTAGCGTACCTTATACTCAGAATCACCAAACGGTATTCGCTGAAGGTTATACAGGTCTACGCACCGACATCGACACATTCTGACGAGGAGGTAGAGGCGCTGTATGAGGATATATCAAAAGCCATACACGCCTCTACCACTCATTACAGTGTTGTGATGGGGGATTTCAATGCAAGGCTGGGCAAACGAAGCGGTGCAGAGACGAGAGTGGGGCATTTTGGGTATGGGCGAAGGAACCAAAGGGGCCAAATGTTGGCCGACTTCATGGAGAAGGAGGGCCTCTTTATGATGAACTCCTTCTTCAGGAAGCGGCCACACAGAAAATGGACATGGTTGAGTCCCGATGGTTCCACGAGAAATGAGATCGACTTCATTATGTCGACCAAGCGGCATATATTCAATGATGTCTCTGTGATCAATAGGGTGAAAACCGGTAGCGATCACCGGATGGTAAGAGGCACGTTGAATATTAATGTAAAGCTGGAAAGGGCCAGACTGGTGAAGTCCACTCTCCGACCTTCTCGTGCTCATATCCAAAATCCCGAAAACTTCCAACTCGAACTGCAGAACCGATTCGAGTGCCTAGCAGACTGCGTTTCTGTGGACGATCTAAACAACAGGTTCGTGGAAACTGTCCATACTGTGGGGTCTAAATTCTTTAAGACCCATCGCAGGAAAAGAACCGAAAAGTTCTCTGACCATACTCTCAAGCTAATGAAGGAGAGACAAGAGATGAGGCTGCAGTCATCGGCAGACGCGGCTGCCTACCGGCGGATTAATAGGCAGATCTCTAAGGCACAAACTCGCGACCTCCGTGTCTTTAATACCAAGTGTATTAAAGATACCATTGAGCGGAACAAAGGCTCAAAAGTGTTCGC
Source organism: Oeneis ivallda (assembly GCA_029955525.1). Classification (NCBI taxonomy): domain Eukaryota; kingdom Metazoa; phylum Arthropoda; class Insecta; order Lepidoptera; family Nymphalidae; genus Oeneis; species Oeneis ivallda. The sequence goes on from JARPMR010000020.1 coordinate 24,020,900, forward strand.
GAGAGATCTGTCTATCGGACAGAGCCAGCTGACGCGGTTGAAAACTGATGACGGCCGTCTCGTCTCTTCTCGACCTGAGGTCTTGGGAGAGGTTGAGAAGTTCTATGGACAGTTATATACCACGACACTAAAACCTGTTGAAGATTTGGCGAAAGATCCCAGGGCCAAACTGACCCGACACTATACCGAAGATATCCCGGACGTCAGCCTATACGAGATTAGAATGGCTCTCAAACAGCTCAAGGACAACAAGGCGCCAGGTGATGAAGGAATCACTGCGGAACTCCTGAAAGCGGGTGGAAAACCGGTACTTAAGATCTTTCAGCGATTGTTCAATTCCGTCATCCACGAGGGCACAACGCCGGAAGCATGGCACAGGAGCGTGGTGGTTATGTTCTTCAAAAAAGGTGATAATACCTTGTTGAAGAATTATAGACCCATCTCGTTGTTGAGTCATGTTTATAAGTTGTTCTCGAGAGTCATTACGAATCGTCTCGCTCGTAGGTTCGACGACTTCCAGCCTCCCGAACAAGCCGGATTCCGAAAAGGCTTTGGTACCATAGATCACATCCATACGTTGCGGCAGGTTGTACAAAAGACGGAAGAGTATAACCAGCCACTTTGCTTAGCGTTTGTGGACTATGAGAAAGCCTTCGATTCGGTGGAAACTTGGGCTGTGTTGAGGTCGCTGCAGAGATGCCGGATTGACTACCGGTATATCCAAGTGTTGAAGTGCTTGTATGAAAACGCCACAATGTCAGTACGTATACAGGACCAGACTACGAGGCCAATCCACTTGCAGCGTGGAGTGCGACAGGGAGACGTTACCTCCCCGAAGCTCTTTACCGCTGCGTTGGAGGACGTCTTTAAGCTTCTGGATTGGAACGGGCTTGGCATCAACATAAACGGCGAGTACATCACTCACCTGCGATTTGCCGATGACATAGTAGTCATGGCAGAGACTCTGAGAGACCTCAATACAATGCTCAACGATCTCAGCAGGGTTTCTCAACAGGTGGGCCTGAAAATGAACATGAGCAAGACGAAAATCATGTACAATGCTCATGCACCGCTCCACCCAGTAATTGTTGAGAACTCTGCACTCGAAATTGTCGACGAGTATATTTACCTGGGACACCCAGTCCAGCTAGGTAGGTCCAATTTCGAGAAAGAGATCAGCCGCCGAATCCAACTCGGCTGGGCTGCGTTCGGGAAGCTCCGAGATGTCTTCTCGTCCAAAATTCCTCAGTGCCTGAAGACTCAAGTCTTCGAACAGTGCGTGTTGCCAGTGATGACTTACGGATCCGAGACATGGTCGCTAACTAAGGGCCTCATAAGTAGGCTCAGGACCGCTCAGCGGGCGATGGAGAGAGCTATGCTCGGAGTGTCCCTGCGGGATCGAATCAGAAATGAGGAGATCCGTAGGAGAACCAGAGTCACCGACATATCTAAGCGAGTCGCGATACTGAAGTGGAAATGGGCGGGGCACATAGTTCGAAGAGCTGATGGTCGTTGGGGTCCCAAGGTGCTGGAGTGGCGACCCCGCACCGGGAAGCGCAGTGTTGGCAGACCCCCCACCAGGTGGACCGACGACATCAAACGAGTCGCAGGGAGCCGCTGGATTCAGGCGGCGCAAGACCGAGGCCTGTGGAAGTCCATGCAAGAGACCTTTGTCCAGCAGTGGACGTCTATCGGTTGATAAAGAAGAAGAAGAAGATTTTAGAAAATATAGGTCTCATTTGTGAACACTGTGGCGCATATCAATTAACATAAATAGACTAATCATGGGTCCAATATATTATTATGAAGGTCCTACAAAGCTTTCACTGGTGCGATTGATTGGGGTGTAATGTGACTTCGGATTATTTTCAACGCATGGAAATTATGACTATGTACGAGTACATAGCTGATCGTGCTGATTCACTGACTAACTGACTGACTAACTCATTGATCACCTCTCTTGTAAAATTTTGTATATGAAAAATTTTTTTTCACCGATGGTTTCATATAGAGAACAAAAATTCATTCGGAGGAAAATTATGGAGAGAGCTGATGATTGAGGATTTCGAAGATGGGTGAAGAGCACGGCCAGGGTATTGAAGATAGGTGGGGTGTGCTCTAACAAAAGTCACTCGAAACCATATACAATTGGCAGTGAGCTGAAAATAACTCCAAAATGGCGGATTCAAAATGGTGGCCATACAAATTTCATAGGAGAGCATAAAAGATGAAAGAGTGGTGTTAGGTAAAAAATTATCAAAACCTTATAGTCTTCCTGATGAGCAGAAAACCCGCGGTCCGCTTTAGCTGGCCGTGCACCCATGCGCCCTAGACTAGTATCTCTATTAAGCATCAAGTAGTATGCTGCGGGATACCTGATTATGAAAAATTGTCTCAATGAATAGATGTTAGATAGATGATGATCCAGGATCGAGGATCGAGGAGGAGGATCTGATGGAGCAGAAAACTGAGTACCAGGATGTCAGGTATGTCGTACATAGTCCAGCCATAGATGCACTTGTCGGGGATGTTGTAAATTTTTTATTTACTCTTGTACGTGATGTAAGGAAACACCAGCATTGCGAGAACCCTCATCTGCGTAATCCGATCTTCTACAAGAATTTCCTACACAGCCAAGTATACTTATTACGTATTAAAATATAAAGCATTTTCTCCAAAGTGTACAATCATTTTACATCGTTCGTAATTAAGCTGTTGTATAAACAAAATTCTTGTGTTGGTTGTAAGTAGATATGTGTAACGTATTCTCAAATAACACCGCCCTATTAAGGGGCTGATTAATTTATGTACTTGCTATACTCAGTCACGCATGTACGAACATGTACAAACATGTACGTTTATTAATTTAATTACTGAAACTGCCTTTTCTGGAAATCTAAAGGCAAAGAAACACTCCAGCTCCATACTACGCCACGTGATCCGAGTCTTATCATAGATTTTATTCTCAAATGGTAGTATTTTGTATGAACAAAAACTTACTACCGATAGGCAATACTTGACATGTACCTACTTGTCTCAACGATGGGAACATTCTTTTCATCATCATCATCAGCAACCCATCAACGGCTCACTACTGAGCGCAGGTCTCCTCTCAGAGAAGGGTTATAGGCCATAGTCCACCACGCTGGCCCAATACGAATTGGCGGACTTCACACACATTCAAGAACATTATGAAGGACTCTCAGGTGTGCAGGTTTCCTCACGATGTTTTCCTTCACCGTTGAAGCAAGTGATATTTAATTGCTTAAACGCACTTGACTCTGAAAAGTGAGAGGTGCGTACCCGGGCTCGAACCTGAGACCCCCCGAATAGGAGACCACAGTCCTAATTACTAGGCTATCACTGCTTTGAATATTCTATTAGGACCTAGTAACTAGGTGCAAACTATGTGGCCACATCATATTCGATTTTGTATGGATTCAACTTTGAAAAATTTATCCTTGAGAATATTATCAGGACAAGTGTGGCTGATCCGTGAGATTAGGAGCACCAAATATTATCATCGCCCATTGTGTGACATAGATTTCTACTAGACGATGCCCGCGACTTCTTCGCGTGAGGTTTTTGACGTGATAATGACTTATAAATCGATGAACACCGGCTGCACGTACTAAAAAGTGTCACGTTGCGTCTGAGCCTGCGCGTGCAAGCGAGAGCGCGGAACAAGCGATAGAGAGGCACGATTGGCCCAAGCGTTGGCTTAGAGAGCACCCGCCGCCGCCTGCCAGTCATCGTCATTTATCTTTATGACGTTATCACGCAAAACTATCGTCCAAAACCGACTTTACAGCCAACCAATTTTTTTTATTTCTGCGGGAACTCTTTACGTTTCCGAGATAAATTACAGCCTATGTATTAATCCTTGGTATGATATATCTTCGTTTTTTCAGCCAAATCCGTCCAGTAGTTTTTGCGCAAAAGAATAACAAACATACACACACACACAAACTTTCGCTTTTATATTAGTGTGATTAGAGATTAGCACGCAACGGGTTCTTGAGCCCCCAGCATCCAGCGCCTCTCTGCAACTTCCCCGATACTGGAGTCCACCACGCCATTCCAGCACCTCAGAATCAAAACTACCATCGCGCATCGGTTCTACAAACAGTGGGTGTTACCCGTGATGACTGATGGGCCCATCTTTTTCTTCCTAGCAGTTGTCTCAGCTTACGCGAGGGCCTGCTTTCTTGATATGTTTCTTTCACTTTGCACGGTCCAAAGCATACTCCCTTCTAAGACCGATACACGTCCATCTACTTGTACGATGTCAACTCATCGTTATTTCGGCCGGCCTTGATGATTTGTGGATCCGAAAAACGCAAATGCTACCTCAATACAACAGTGCTAGCATGGCCTCTGTAAGTCGATACTTACTTTCCAGAGCATCTTGGGCGGTTTCAAGCTATTTAATAACTCCCGAATCCCGCCTACACTCTGTCTGCCCAGTTTAAATCCCCGGTGGCGCGCATTTCATTGAACTTATGAAAATTGCCCTTCCGCACTCAAGGTATATCAAAAACAGCTGTTAAAAACAATAACATTAACAACATTACCGTGCCGTGCAATTAATTTGCCGTGTGGTGACGGCAGATCAGAATACAGTTGTCACCACCCCTCCTCTTCCCGCGGGTGTCGTACGAGGCGACTAAGGGAGCATAGCGGAGAACGGGCAGCAGCGCCCTCTGTGCTACTACTACCATCTACTGCGATCACCAACCCGTCTGCCCCGCGTGGTGATTATGGGCAAACCCTCCCCTTGGGAGAGGCCTTTAGTCCAGCAGTGGACTGTTATAGGCTATTGATGATGATGATGATGATGATAACAACATTAACAACCCTTTGTTTCGCTTAAAACATTTTTTGCCTGTTAACGCTAAAGTCCACCTAGTTAACCTTCTCTTACTGAAAATTCTGGACTATGGTGACACATGTTATACGGATTTGAATGAGGAACTACTTAACAAATTAGAACGTCTCTTAAATACCTGCATACGTTTCATTTTTAACCTACGCAAGTATGATCACGTCTCTCAGTATCGTGCCAAACTTAAGTGGCTACCGATACGAGAGCGTCGAACAACTTAGAATTCTTTGCACACTGTATTCGATCCTTCGCGACCCTTCTACACCTAATTACCTTAAAATTAAGTTCCCATTCAAATCCGAAGTCTGTGATCCTAGGCTTCGGTCCTCCCAAAGTGTTCGTCTGGCGATCACTAGGTACAAGACCAGCTTCATGGCCTACTCTTTTGAAATGGAGGCAGTTCGGCTATGGAATGCATTGCACGATTCCATAAGGAGTGCAAACTCAAAATTTTCATTTAAACGGCAAGTGAAGGATCATCTGCTCAAAACCATATTGTTACCCCTGTCTGTAACTTTTTTCTATATTTATTATATTTAATACTAATTTTATGTTTCATATGTACGGTATCATGTTACGTAATGTATTTTGTATCATGTAATATATTTAGGTATCTACATATTTGTATGTAATTATCTATATTATATGTATATTATTATTATATTCAAAATATGTATGTATTATATATTTATATATTATACTTCTTTTACCCTACTCTTTTGCACACCTACAAGTGTTGTCTCACATCTCAAGGTTGACTGGTAGAAAATGCTTTAGCATTAAGTCCGCCTTTTGTACTTTTTTTTTGTGCAATAAAGTGTTTAAAAAAAACATTTTCATTGCACGTAGAGTGGTTTTGTAAGTATGTAAGAAGGCTATACGTACATACATAGTTCTAAAAATTAGATACTTATTTAAGAGGAAAACCTTATAATAATCTATAATATAATAAAACTGTAACAGGTCCAGTTCTGTACATTGAAGATATTTTGAAAATTTTTGTTTGAGGGCACTCTATAATCGATACTGAAGCCAAAACAATTTTTTTTTAATTTTTTGTCTGTCTGTCTGTCTGTCTGTCTGTCTGTCTGTCTGTCTGTCTGTCTGTATCTGGGCCGCGCATCACGCCGAAACTACAGGACGGATTTAAATGAAACTTGGCACGATTTAAGATAATACTACGAGGTATAATATAGGATACTTTTTATCCCGAAATTCAGCACGGTTCCCTTGGGAGAGGGGCTGAAAGTCCAAATGGGTATTTCGCTGTAATTCATTAAGGCGTATTCCGATTTAATCCATTCTTTTTTTGTTAGAAAGCAGGTTCCTTAGAGATTGTCCTGTAATTATTTCAAGGTCGTCAATTTCGTAGTTCAGAAATTATAGACATCACGATCTTCAGTATAAAGTCCAAATAACTTGAACCCCGGAATCTACAAGATACTTTGAATGAACGGCTCATCTTAAGCTGGCAAGCGTACTTTATCGTATAAAGCCATCGTGGATAGCCCTATTTTGTCAAAGTCAAACTACTCCAAAGGCGTCAGATTTTGCCAAACGATAATTATACCTACATACTACAAAGTAGGCATGGATGTAATACATCGTATGGACTTAATGCTACAGTGTTTTTCTATGCCATTTAATATTCTACACTAGCGTCACGCTATGATGGCCGGTTTGACGTTTGTCCGCTCATGAAGTTCCGTATTAATTGATAACGACTTTGAAGGAAATAATTGTATTACTTTATTGACGATAGTGATGTGCAGAGATTCATAAATTTTATCGAATGTAGTTTTAGGTTTAGGACTCAAAATTTATTTATTAAATTGATTTCTAAAATGTATACAAGTGTAGAAAAATCAGTTTGCACCATTTAAGGGGTGAATGTACTTGTGAATATGAACAATTTTCACTATGTGGACAAACCTCTGAAATCGCAAAAAAATATCAGCTGTTTCATACAAAAGGTAAAATTTTTATTTTTATATGATATATACCACAACTCGGCATTTGGTTTTCTAAATTGAAAATTTTTAAAAACCTTTTTTGGTATCTTTTGTATTCATATGTTTCTTGTGTGCATATAAAGTATGTATATTCATTTTCATTCAAATATTCAGTTCGTTCAAATAAATTAAATAAACATATACATTTTTGTTTTATTAAACCTATTTAATCAGGTACAAAAACAAAACTTAATTGTTTTTTGTTCGAGAATAAATTGACATTCCACATCACTATTGTAATGTGTCAAACCGGCCATCATAGCGTGCCGCTAGTGTAATCATACTAATATTATAAATGCGAAAGTGTGTTTGTTTGTTGGTTTGTCCTTCAATCACGCCACAACAGAGCAACGGATCGACGTGATTTTTTTGCATGGGTACTATAGTTGAGGACATAGGCTACTTTTTATCCCGGAAAGTCACGACGGATTTTAAAAACTAAATCCACGCGGACGAAGTCGCGGGCATCAGCTAGTATACTAATATTATACAAACGGCACAAATTGAATCTACGTGATTTTTGGCATGGATACAGTTAAGGATCTGGAGGATGACAGATTATTTCATCCCAAAGAACGAAGGGTTTCTGCGGGTTTTTTAAAAAAAAAAACCAGTGACACACGCACTTATTTTATCTGAAATGCATATTTTATGTGTAACACTCAATTTCGTTTTCGTTAAGCATGCTTACAATATACGTTGACGTATAACAAAGAATGCTTAGTCAAGCGTGCGCATTCCTTCTCCGTAGTACCCATAAACCATACAGGTAAATGCGAATTAATGCGGACAAATGGGATGCTACCCTACAAAAACGTCTCTCCCATGGAAAACGCTAAAATATCAAATGTGCGTCACCCTACGCCCTAATGAATATTTGATCGTGTCCGGGACCACATCGAATCTGTATTGAAAATATTGACCGATACTAACCCGCCGCCGATCTTTGACGCGGTCCCACCGTCGACGCTACTGCCGCTATACCCGGATGCGAAGGTCACCTTATGCTGTTGCAGACACTCTACACATTCTCAACATTCTTTCAGTATTAGTATAATAAAAATTCTTAAAAACAACTTATCACACATCTAATATCTTTAATCGAGCAATTCTTGTATCTTCTTCGACTAGAAGAAGATACAAGAATTGCTCGTTTAATAGCTCTTGTATATATATATTATATATTTATATATAATCTGAATCTCGGAAACGGCTCGAACGATTTTCATGAAATTTGGTATGTAGGGGGTTTCGGGGACGAAAAATCGATCTAGTTAGGTTTCATTTTTAGAAAAAGTCGTTTTATCCGTGTTTCAGGCAATGAAAAACCCCTTACAATATCATTAGAATACGAAGGTAAATTTCGCCGTCATCCATAAATTCCCGATAGCGCGACGGTAAATCGGGCGGTCCCGAAACCAGAAGACCCCGGTTCGAGTCCAAGACGCGATTATTTTCCCATATGAATTTTTTATTATTATTTTTTTTAATATATAATTTCCAAAAAAAAACGATTTACAATAAAAAAAATAACCGAGCAAAACTCGGTCACCCAGATATTATTAATTAAGTTAGCAAAAGAGGGGTGTTATTAGTAACGCGCCGGGTGGTGACGACAGGTCAGTGTGTATGCCGAGTTTTAATTCGTTTGATCGTAATAGTTAATTGTGCATCTGTGTATATGTATGTCAGTATGTTCTCTCGTAGCTTCCCAACGAATAGACCGATGTTGATGCGGTTTTTTCTATTTGAAAACTGACGAGATCGAAATAGTTCTTAACTATAATTTACGAAGATTTTCAATTTACATTTGTGAATTATAATTATCTTTACTTGTTCGAAGAATTCAAATTCTTGAAAATAGTAACGTATCTGTTACTAAAACAAAGTGAATTTTTATACGAAATTGCCCCGAGGCACTCGAGGCCTAATTTGATGTACATAAAGAGAAAGAAAGAAAGAAAAAAAGAGCACAATTAAAAATACATCTTTTTCTACCTATGCAATAAAAAAACTTTAAAATCATCTTGTGTACAATAAAAATATTGTGGTGGTACGGTTGTGATCGTCTAAGATTGATGATTTGTGATTAAGTATACTTGAAGAAAAGTTCATAAAAAAAAACAATATTTCAGGAATAAGAGACACGTTGGTAGTTGGCATGTTATCTGTAACTTCGCGGATTTCCCAAAGTGAACGGAGACGCATCGCTCACCTGGGCAATACATTTGCGGGTGGACAATTCAGGCTATCATTCCATTCTATCTGAATACGCGGGGCCCATTTGTATTGTATGGGCCTACCTTAGTAGAGCAGTGGAATAGCGTCACTTCGACACTCGGGAGTCCAGAAGGACTTAATTAAGATTATAAGCTAACGATCAGTATAGAATGCATGATTAGGTGGTGAATGTATGAGTGCCTTCTTTGGGCCATCGCAATCCGACCGATTCTCTCGAACACTGGGGAACCCTACACCCAGCACAGGGGTCTTTGAGCATTGTTATTGGGGCACGGACCAGATCACCCTTTTGCGCTGCGAAGCGTATATTGCCTTTGTCTTCGAGAGACAGGTTCTTTTGAGAGCCGTAGCTCGCCCCATTACCATGGTTTTATTGATATATTCATTTGTTATATTTGATATGTGGTTTGGCCAAACCAGAGCGGGGCTGGTCCGTATTTCAGAGGGCGTGTAATTGTTGTGTAGGAGAATCGCCGCCGGTGCGCCACACTGGTAGCCATGTACTGATATTGCATCAACTTTGACTATTAAAGTCAACAAGTTAATATTTAAAAGCCCACATCAACCTTAATGTCTCTCATTCCACAATATCGTGGTCACCCTAGCCATCTCCAATAAAGTCTCTCCTTTACACAATACCCTATGGTCACCCTAGTGCCTTGCAACTGCTTAACAATAGGACACAAAAAAATGTTCAAATCCCCTACCTGCGTCGAGTCGCTGCCCGTAGAATGTGTACAAATACTCGACGAAACTGCGGCTTCTCTCGAGTATTTACTAGTGTTGAAATACCTAATTAAATGCCCTAATCAGTCCATCGTATTAAGCTAGATGAAGTCTAGCTTTCATAGACTGCACAGTAATTCAGAGACTATAGGCTTAATCTTTGATTCTGAAATAGTCACGTAGCTCTTCGAACTAGACCTGTTTAGTTCACTATGAAAGGTATTTATCTGTTTAAATCAAAGTAGCTTACGGTAATTGTCCAAGTTGGAAATAATTAATTACTCACAACACAGAATTTCTCTCGTCTGGGAGTCGAACCCGTCGAGAAACGTAGAAATATCATAGCTATATTTGACCTGACTTAATTTATAATATCGGAGTATGTAATCAGCCTGAAATAAAGTTATTGACCTTAGTCTGAACCTCCGTAGTCTGTGGGAATCGAACCCATCTCGGAAGCTTAAATATTCGTATATCTACACCTGATAGTTATCTGAGCTTAGCTCTCTGAAATGAAATTCATGATCGTACATAGGTAACATGAGGGAATTTATAGACTATATTAATAAAAGAAGTGTTTATGGATAAAAGAATGAGATTTATTATCAGTTTCTTAAAGATTATTAGAAAAGAAACTGTTTGATCATTTAATTCATGTTTAAGGCGCTAAATTACCTTAAGCCATTAATAGAATAGAATAGAATTATTTGTTATTCAATTAAATTTTTACAAGTACTTTTGAATAATTAATGAATCTACCACTGGTTCGGAATGCCTTTCCAACCGAGAAGAACCAGTAAGAAACTCGGCGGTTGCTCTTTTCAAAACAGTTACAATACAGTAATTACTATGTTAAATATGTAGTATTTCCACAATGAGGAAAATTCAAGAATATATACAGACTTACTTCTATCTTAAGATAGTCAGACATACTGAGTTGGTTATAATGCAAAATGCTAGCTAAACTGTCTCGAAGAGAAAAGACACACACACACACCTTAATTTTACAGTAGCAACAAACATATATTTACATAATATTGTGCTAAGATTCACAGATAGTTAGTTCAATTTAATTCAACCTTTCCTTTTAGGATAAATAATTTTACATAATTGAACAGGTGGTCTACTGGTGTACTAGGTTATCGGCGGGTTTATGTCAGACTTTCTCCCTCTATTATCCACGCCACACTAGTCTGTAAAGTAGTATTAATAGGTACAAAATATAGACCACCCCTGTGAAAAGAATTACCCAATCTACTGGGTTCCATGCCATATTCCTACCTCTCTGTATTGTTCGGCTCATAAGCTCCAGCGAACTGTCTGCGTCCATTATCATTAGCCTTTGAGACCTAGGCCTCTCAATTCAAGTCTTACACTTAACTCGAGTCTCTGTGGATCTTAGCAGTCTATTAATTAATTACGAAATTGAATAGAGTACATTACCAATTTACTGCATCGCCTCACTTAATCACTGTAGCTCTTAATTTATTAAATTACTAGCTGATGCCCGCGACTTTGTCCGCGTGGAAAAGTATTAAAAAAAATCGCTTTGTGTTAATCGCGAGGTTTTTAGGATTGTCCTACGCCACTATATTATATTTTAGAGCTACTTGGTACTTACAAACCTACAATTACACACCACACAATCGAAATTACGTAAATACCTTCAATTTAGGTGGGCAGTACCCCAGCAGCACCAGGATTGAGGAGTTGTTAACTGGTCTTCAATGATGTAGTCCAGTGATGCAGGGTGGGGGAGGGCGATTCCCAATACAAACCGAACGATAGGAAAATTAGTTGAATATACTGGTGGCATCTATAAAAACACATAGCTCTAGGGCAGGAAATTTTCGCGAGCGAAGCGAGCGCGAAATTTTTTAGGACTGCACTACTTAACTATGTTATTCATACTTGGTTCTTACAACACCAATTCAGAAAAGACACTTTCGCGAGCGAAGCGAGCGCGAAATTTTTTCGATTGCACTACGCCTATCTGTAGTTCATACTTGGCTCCTACATTAGCAATTGAACACCGATATCTTTGCGAGCGAAGCGAGTGCGAAAATTTTTTGATCGCACAACGCCTCTGTGTAGTCCATAGTAATTGGTATCTACAAAAGCAATCTTTACCACATCATCGCGAGTAAAGCTACGTTGCACTACATCTCTATGTGAAAGTGAAATTAGCTGAATAGATTCGTACATAACTATGTTATTCATACTTGGTTCTTACAACACCAATTCAGAAAAGACACTTTCGCGAGCGAAGCGAGCGCGAAATTTTTTCGATTGCACTATGCTTCTTTGTAGTTCATACTTGGCTCTTACAGTAGCAATTGAACAGCGATATCTTCGCGAGCGAAGCGAGCGCGAAAATTTTTTGATCGCACAACGCCTCTGTGTAGTCCATACTAATTGGTATCTACAAAAGCAATCTATAATCGACATCATCGCGAGTCAAGCGAGTGCGACATTTTTTACGATTGCACTACGCCACTTTGTATACCATACTTGGCACCTACAACAGCAATGCAACAGCGACATTTTCGCGAGCGAAGCGAGCGCAATTTTTAGGACAATACTAAGTTTTTAACTATGTTCTTTATACCTAGGTCTTACAATACCAATTAAGAAAATATATTTTTCGCGAGCGAAGCGAGCGCGAAAATTTTTACGACTACATTGCATCACTATGTAGTCCATACTTTGTAATCCAAAACGGACATTTTCGCAAAATTTTTTTAGGGCTGCACTACTTAACTGTGTCCTTCATACTTGGTTCTTACAATACCAACTAAGAAAAACACATTTTCGCGAGCGAAGCGAGCGCAAAAATTTTTGATTACACTACGCTTCTTTGTAGGCGTTTTTTAGGACTACACCAAGTACTTTACTATGTAATTTATACCTGGTTCTTACAATACCAATTAAGAAAATACATTTTCGCGAGCGAAGCGAGCGCGAAAATATTCGATTGCGCTACACTTCTTTGTAGTTCATATTTGGCACCTACAGTAGCAAATGAGAAAAGACATTTTCGCGAGCGAAGCGAGCACGAAATTATTTCGATTGCACTGTGCCTCTAGTAGTTCATACTTAACAACTGCAATAGCAATTTAAAACCGATATTTTCGTGAACAAAGCGAGCGCTAAATTCTTTCGATCGCACTACGCCACTATGTGAAAGTGAAATTAGCTGAATAGATTGATACACACAATATCAATTCACAATCGATAGTTTCAAAATCCCCACTAATTAGGTGGGCCGTACCCAGCAGCTCCAAGATTTAAGGGTTGGTACCAGCACTGTCCATACTTGGCACCTACATAAACTCCATACGTGGTTAATACTCAAAATACCAATTAAGAAGACATTTTCGCGAGCGAAGCGAGCGCGAATTTTTTTACGATTACATTGCATGATGCATCACTATGTAGTCCATACTTGGCAATCCAAAACGGACATTTCCCAAAATTTTTTAGGGCTGCACTACTTAGCTGTGTCATTCATACTTTGTTCTTACAATACCAATAAAGAAAAGACATATTTACGCGAGCGAAGCGAGCGCGAAAATTTTTACGATTACATTGCATCACTATGTAGTCCATACTTGGTCTTGGTCGGTTCAGGGGTCTTCGAGTAATCGGTGAACATACATAAAAAATTTAAAAAAAAAGATTACTCCTTTTTCGAAGTCAGTTAAAAAGAAATCTACAATCGACATTATCGCGAACGAAGTGAGTGAGACATTTTTTACGATTGCACTATGCCACTATGTAGTCTTCACTTGGTACCTACAATATCAATTCACTATCGACATTTTGTAAACAGCCACTATTTAGGTGGGTATTATCATCAGCAGCATCGGTATTAAGAAGTTGGTACCAGTAGTTCAATGTTGTAGCTTACTGGTTTATTGTGGGTAGGAGGATAATTTCTAAATCGAACCGAGAAATAATGAAATTAGCTGAATAGATTGATGCCATTTATGAATTTAAAGCTACTGTGAGAAATTTTAGTAAACGGAAAACGGAGACGCGAAATTTTTTACGGCTGCGTTATGCCACTTCACTATGTAGTTCATACTTGGTACCTACCATTGTCGAGCAGTACCCAGCAGCATCAGAATTGAGGCCTCTTTTTCGGCTCCACTACGCCATTATATTATTTGAAATATTTGGCACCTACAATATCAGTACACAATCGACAGTTCGTAAATATCCATGATTAAGGTAGGCAGTTCACAGCAGCATCAGGGTTGAGCAGCTAGGGCCTGGAGTTCAATGATATGGCTATGGTATGGATGTAATAAGATCTATACGTATCATCATTATAATAAGTCTATGATACGTATATATCGTATGCGAGTGACCTGGAAATCCGAGAGACGTTCTGTCCTCTATCTCCGATAATATTTGTCAGATCTTCATTAAAATTATACAAAATATTTTTTAAAGTACACACTTTCTAATAAAGAAAGAATTATTAAAATCGGTTCATATTTGACTGAGTTATGGAGTAAAATCAACAAAAACTTTCATCCCCTATCCTGGAGTAACCTTATGTTTTATCGGGATAAAAACTATCCTATATGTTGACCCGGAGTATCAGCTACCGCTATACTAAATTTCATTTAAATCCGTTCAGTAGTTTTCGCGTGATGCGCGAACAGACAGACAGACAGACAGACAGACAGACAGACAGACAGACAGACAAAAATTAAATAAAAATCTGTTTTGGGTTCAGTATCGATAATAAAGCATCCCCCAGTTAAAATTTTCAAAATATATTAAATGTACAGGAATCTTCCGGTTACAGTTTTATTATAAGTATAGATATTCTCTACCCTGTGTTATTTTATTACAATTTCCTTCTTAAAAGGTTTACAAAGATAATCAAGTTTATCTTAAATTAGGGCTGTTGGCTTAGATAATACGCGCACTGTCAATCAGCTTGTAAAGGACCCTCGAGTGTGAGCCACTGGACCGTCACCCGGAGGCCTCAGAGGTGAACTGTCTCCGTCTCTCGCCAGCTATGCGCTCGCGCCTTCGCATCCCTTCTCCAGACTTCAGCCTCTGTGGATTTAAAACACGCCCAAAGTCAACTGTACAAGATATAATTGGTCTAATTGTATCCGTCACCCGTTGTTCTCGACCAATCCTGTCGCGTTACTAAATGTCACCTCCCAAGCCAAACTCGTCATTGAGTGATTGGTTAAGTTTCTATTTTTTGTTTGTTCCCATACATCTGGTAGTTTTAATGTCCAAGTTTCGCACGGCTTGTAAGGCCACAAAAAAATATAGTTTACGATGCATTTCCTAGTTAAAATTTCTTATCGTGCCTTTACTCAGATTTCTCCTAATTTCTATAGTTTATTGCTTTCAAAGTGGTTTCGAAGTTTTGTGCCTTTTGTCTTATTTTGACTTAATTGCCTTCCACATGCGAGCACACTATTTAACTTGTCTAAATTGTTAAATTTATAGGTCTAAATGTTTATTTTACGAGTCGCTTTTAATGTTAAGGTGTTGTTATGTTCGAAAAATTTATTTATGAGTCTATTCGGCGAAGAAAGAAAAAAATATACGTTGTAGGTATGAGCGGACCACCTCAATATATTAAATGATGCCCGTGACTTCATTCACGTGGATTAAAATTTTTAAAAAGTCCGTGGGAACTCTTTTATTTCCCTTGATAAAAAGTGCATAAAACCACGTCGATTCATAGCCCTGTTGCGGCGTGATTGAAGAACAAACCAACAAATAAGCGCACTTTTGCTTATTAAAAAAGATCGCGGTTGATGTGGGGAGTGTAACAGAATACAATTTGACTATTTTTAAAACCTTTATACAGTCTGTTTGAAAACACTCATTTAGACTTTTGATAGGATCTTCACTGGTATCTTCACAGTCTAGGTAACCTGAACGTAGTTTGGGGCATAAATGCCTTATTTCATAAAAATAATATAGTATCCCAACTAAAAACTTTTAAAATTCTGGTAGGCTTTAATCGGTTAGTAGAAACTCAAAAGATAGTAAAGCATTAGTATAGGTTTTAACTTTAAACCTAAATCCACGCGGACGAAGTCGTGGGCAGCAGCTAGTATCACAAAAAGAGTTGTAGGTACTACATTTATATCAGTGGTATCACATAATATACGTAATATAGTAATATAGACTTCTTCTATTTTGAAATTGTATATTAAATTGTACGCTCCCTTGGAATATTAGGTGTCTGGATTTGATTTTATGTCATCAATCCCGTCTACAAACATAACTATCAATTGGTTTAGGTTAAGCAATCATGCAAAAGATTATCTAATTCGGAGAAGCGTAAGATAGTCGTGAATTTGGTTTTGGTTAGCCAATATTGTGACTTAGTAACCTGCGTACCTAAACACTTGATAAGATGTCTACATTTTACGTTCTAAGTCGCTGCTTAGCTCAGGGTCATAGTCATAAAGCAATTACCACCTAACCAAATAGTCAAAGTCAAAAGCAAGTTTTATATGCAAAGTACTATTGTATCACTTTTTTGATTGTCAGCAATTATTGTAAACTACTATCTGTACCTGGCATGCGTTGCAATGCCACGTAAAGTATAAATAAATTATATTATTACTAGCTGACCCAGCGTACTTCGTACCGCCACTACTTATAAATGATAAATTAGTTAAATAAACATTTTCCAGTAGACCAAATTGTGAATCTAAACTATCCTCGAATCCCCTTGAACTCACACAAAAAATTTCATCAAAATCTATCCACCCGTCTAGGAATAGTTCAGTGACATACACACGCACAGAAGAAATATTATATATATTAAGATAATTTTTTTGAGCCAGGAGCGTCCCCAGAGACCCTACCAAAGTTTCAATTAAAATTAATGGTTTCGCTTCGAACAAAATTCAAAAAATTCAAAATTATTTATTTCACGTAGGCTAACCTGTGGCTCTTATGACACGTCATGACTCTACCACCGGTTCGGAATATAGTAGCGCCACCGAACGTGCAACATCTAACGCCTCGCTATTTTTCTGTACATTTATTTATTAACACAGTGGTTAAATCCTTTTCGACTAGATCCATCTTTTACTGATCGGCCTCTAAAACCCATCATCAGTGAGTCACACCAATTCTATAATATTGCATCCGGACTGCAAGTTCGAAGGGTAGGCATAAGTTACTCGGTAAGCTTCGCACCCCTCACCCCGCACCCCGCCTCACCCCGTCGCAAAGTTTTAATCCTCGGCCTTTAACGCGCCGCACAGCTCCCGAAGTCGGGTGAATCTCGCAGATTGGCAACATTTGTCCACATTCATCAGGACTCGGGATGTGAAACATTGTATTATACCACGAGATCGAAATTCGACCATCGCAATCATATTTTATTCAGGTTGAGAGTGAATCAAACGTGAATTATCATTTAAAATAAGTTTAAAAATGTTTATAAATAACTAGCTGACCCAGCGAACTTGTGGTTCACAGCGAGCTCGTGAGGTCATGAGTCATATAATTATTAATTAAGTCATCAGATGTTTCACAAGTCTTTGGAAATACTGAAGGGCATGTATGTGCATCTGATAGATTCACCAGTAAAAGTTTTGATCTTTATGAACCATACTCTTTGAATACAAACTTGTAACGGTGTACTGCGAGCAGGTTAGTAAAGAAACCACTTATTGCTTCATGTCGAAGAGTCGAATAATAATTTAATGGAAATGCACTCTCAATTTATACAAACAGGCTTAAAACTAATCACCAATAAAAAACAAGATTAAAATATTTACAATTTTCGTCCACCAATCAGAACGCTTACATAAAATCAATTAGGGCGTTCGCGCTTCCAGGAAAATCTATTTTTAGACACAGATCTTGTTTCGTAGAACTTGCATTCCTTAGCCATGACGTAATCCTACATAACTCGGCGCGCGAGGGGCGCGACGCGCGGGGAGGCGACGCCGGCCGCGCACGCCAGTTGCTATCGGCGGCCGGCGCGAGTCGCGATGTTAGTCCAGCTTCGACCGCCACCAGCGGCGCGCGCGCACCTCGCCGCTCCGCTCGTTCAAAGTGAAAATTCCCGCGAAGTTTTTTTCGTAAGATGGCGCCAACTTGAAGAATTTTTCCTGGTGACTTCTTCTCAGGTGAGTTTTCTTTCAGTGTCATCGATGATCACACAAATGTGCAGATTGGTTCATTGAGGAGCCTTTTTCGAGGCTAAATTTTCCTTTTTCCGAAATGAACTCTGCTTGCTCCCGTTCACGAAGAAACGACATCTTCTTTACGTTCACCACGTGAGCTCTTGTCTTTTTCAGGGCAACCTCACACCTTCCATATCCATGGTGTTCGTATAGAAACAAGCGATGTCGATAAAAAGTTATTTACATACAATCTGTGTTTTATTTCTCTCCTTTAATAAAGTGAATTCCTTGTGTACTTATTTCTCTCTTATTCCTTTCCTTGCTCCCGGTAATTGAGATAAATCCCCGGTAATATTAATGGGGATCGGTAACATGGTAACTGTCCTGGTATTTGTAAAAAAGGTAAATAAATAGGTAATAGGTAAATAGGTATTTGGAAAAGGTATGTATAAGGTATGTTTTAAACAAAAGGTATTTTTGGCGGGAAATGGTGAGCTGCGGATGACGTCAGCGTAAGTATCGTAAGTATTATTACCTATATGTGCTAGGTAGGCACAGTATCCCCCATCAAGCGAAGCGTACATTTTTTTTCACGATGCGTCCGCTTCTCGTGGTGATGTGCGAAGTGGTTGGTCACCCTTATCATTTAAGGGTATTGTGACACGAGAATTTTATATATTAGATATGTCGGAGATTAAAATTAAAATGGCCATTATTTAAAGCGCCATCTGTTATGAAATAGTTGTACTAGTTTATTCAGTCATTCAATTGACTCGAATTGTTTGTACTAGTTTATTAAGTCACTCAATTGACTTGAATTGTTAGTAAGTTTATTAAGTCACTCAATTGACTCGAATTGTTTGTACTAGTTTATTAAATTACTCAATTGACTCGAAAGCGACATCTATATCGAATTCGGGTATTGTTTGTACAAGTTTATTAAGTCACTCAAGTGACTCGAAAGCGCCCTCTATAAGCGAACTCAGGTATTGGATGTACTAGTTTATTCAATCACTCAATTGACTCCATTGACATTCAAACCTGGATGGAGTTGGCGTGGCGGGGGTTGACGATTCGTCTATAAGTAGGGCTGGTGCCCACCAGACGGTCATTATTATCATTATTATTAAAGAAGTCATCATTATTATTAGAGAAGTCATTATTATTGACAGTCATGATACAGTCAGTAGTCGTCTCAGTTGTTCATGAGAGCTTGGTGGCGCATGGTCTCCCAGTCACACCGTCGCGCCAAACCCATCGTTCGCTATATGGTGGTATTAATTATTTACCTAGTTATTTACAAAGTATTTAAAGTAGGTAATTGTGTTGTGAACTACTGTGTGTTAATTCTACAAACTTGTAAATATTGTGTGCAGTACAATAAATTATGTGATGCTTCTCGCGTTTATTTGCCCGAGTACCCACAACTATGCAATCTGATCGAGAAGAACATGCCCACGATAATGAGGAGCCACCCACGCATGCGGCCTCCGTTAGATATATAAAACATGCTGATGTCTGTCACAAATAAATAAACTGTCTAAAATAATATTTGAATTTATCTAGGTACTGCTATAATAATGTTACTTACAATATTAATTGAGAGTTTGTTTATTATTATTAGTTTGTCCTTCAATCTCGCGACAACAGAGCAATGGTACGACGATGGTGGTTGCGTTTACACTTTCCAAAACTTAATGAGAATAGGTAACGTTGAAATATCAATTCTAGTCTTTATAAACCTTATCGTCTGTCCTCAGGCGCACAAAACCGTGTAAAAAACAGTTTTCAAGCTGCCCAATATAGCTATCTAACTTATAAAACGGCAGATGATTAATGGCTCGGCAACAAAAAATACATTACCTCCAAGTCACTTTGTTTCCCTTAAATTTTTTATCTCCTCCAAACGCTAACGACCTTGCTGTTAGAAGTTGATTTTTTTTTTATATTACGAGTAGGATCAGGTTAAAGACAGAAATTAATATTTATTATTATTGGGCAGCGTTCATGAAAAGGGTCAAGATCAAGTTCTAAGGACGACCTTACTTTCATTTTTCATAATGTCATGAATGCGAAAGTGTATTTGCTTGTCCCGTAATCACGAAGCAGCGGACCAACGAACGGACCGAACTAAATTTTTCCATAGGTATATATTGTGTGTATGAAACGAATTATTACTTTCGCGGGCAAAGGATAGTATTGTAAAAGGAAAAGTGTGTTATGTATTGATTTATTGGTTTGTCCTTCAATCACGCAGCAAAAGAGAAACGGATCGATGTGATTTTATGCAAGGGCATACCTGAGGAGCTAGAGAGTGACATAGTACTTACATTTTTTCCGAAAAAACTATTTTTAGAAAACTAAATCTAGGTGGACAAAGTCGTGACTAGGAAATGCTAGTATAATGAAAAAATCATCATCATCAATATACCTGCAAGTTATCATTCTTCATACTAATGTTTTAAAATAATGCGAAAGTGTGTTTGTTTGTTGGTTTGTTGCTTTGTCTTTCGATCAAGCCGCAAAAGAGCTACGGATCGATGTGATTTTTTGCATGGATATAGTAGAGTGACATAAGCTACATTCTGGAAAATTAAAGAGTTCCCGAGGGATTTTAAAAACTAAATCCACGCGGGCATCAGCTAGTTCATTTATAAAAACCAACCATCAACATTACAAGTAAATAAGTATCAACCAACTGAGTGGTACACTAAGACTGCGGGGAAAATATTGAATTTGGGTTTCATTACATCAAGTCGGCGCCTAAACGTATCGTAATGAATATTTTATCGCGTGCCAGCTCAAATCGAATCAATATTTAAAATTTTTTGCGATGGAATTCCGACCCATTTTTCGCGTAATCTTGTGATATGTGATATTATTCGCTGCAGCTTTGAAGAGTCAACGACTCCGATATCTTTTACCTTTCCTAGTACCTACTCATAAGGTGAAAGAATGCTATTACAGTAAAAAAAATTAAGTTGTTGACTGCTGCATTTCTTGCTTTGCGGACTGACTTTCTTTATTTGCAGACAATAAATTCCTCATCATTCATCGTCATCATCGTTATCATCATCAGCATCATTTATCACTCCCCCACAGTAGTGGTCTCCTTTCGAAAGAGATGTTTTCCTTCACCGAAGCAAGTGGCTTAAAACGCCCTATAACTCAATATATACTCAATAAAAACTGAGATCAGATCATGCCTGGGATCAGTACATTCAAATGTTAACAGGCTAGATTTTGCGCCTTCTACTGACTTCACTTACAACGTCGTAGAAGTTACCACAATGTTATCATTTGTGAGTCAAGTTAGCGAGATATATCAGTCCGTTTGTAATAGCTCTACCAGTAGTAAGCAGTAAAAGACACCAGTTCGAATAGAATATTTTGAGAAGGTCACAATAAACTTCACGGTAACTTTTCAAAAATGTAAGCTATTTCCGATAATATTCAATATCCCTGATATATTTAGGTAGAATTTGAAAGAAGTTAAGCATAGAACAGTTTTTGCAATTCACGAAGGCGAGTGAGCTTTACTCGTGGTTACTTCGTGTACATGCACATTGCATAAGTGTGCGTGCCTGTCAAAGCCTAGGTGGGAGCGGGCAGGCGCGAGCATTGCGCTCGCTCACACTTATACAGATACGACACACACACAACCATAAGTCAGTCGCCCTCGTGAATTGCATGAACTATAATACCTTTAACAAACAGCAAACTATAAACCATGGCTGGAAATATTTTTATCCGTTATCGAGTTTAAACGTCGCCAAAGGCGCGTACCAATCGGATCCGTATATTTTCTTTGTACAAATATCGACACATAAGTAATACATTCTTGTTTACAGCCCGCGGCGCGTTCGAGCGGAACACAAACAGAGAGCGCTTCCCCTTAAATCACAACGGTAATAAAATACACGGCATTTAAACGCGGCCTCCGATTTACACCTACTTAAAAACTTTCCGTTAAATACCTTATGGACAACGGATTAAAGCTTAAAACAGATTGAGGCTAATCAAACATCATAGAATAAGAACTGGTGGGATAGTTTCATTAGTTCGATGAAAAATTAGATCGCTTTCCCGAAGATTAGATATATATTGTGCAATATGTATGTGCATAGTGTGCAAGTCTTCATATAAAATGTAACTCCAATCACCTTAACATTGGCCAGCCAGCGGGGGCACACAACAAACGCCAGTCTCGCAGCGATCGGGTTGAGTTTTTTAGCATCACCGTTCCGCGATTTTTAAGCACTGACCTTCGCTACTTTTAACATCGTATCAAACGCTTTGAGTCATGAAAACGCGATGCAATCGCAAAAACGCCGAACGCTGCCACATAGATCAACCACCGAGTTTCTTGCTGATTCTTCTCGGTAGGAAGGGCATTCCGAACAAGTGGTGGAACTCACTTGACTATTCGAAAGCACTTGTAAAAGTTTATTTGAATAAAAAAATATTTCTATTCTAGGTATGATATTCTATTCTTAATGTAGCCCATCTACCTCTCCCTTAACGCCACTTCCGAGCGAGCTCAGTTTGACTTTTCTTTAAACTTTTTGCGAGGTCAGTTCTTTCGACTAGACTCTTTGTTGGTGGAAGTGCTTGTACGCAGTTTTACTCGCGGTGGAAACCGCGTTTAAATGTTCTACCTCCAGACTAGCGGCCAGCTCTTCACTCGCCATTAACGGGCACAACTTGAAACTCGAACTAGCTCTAATCACGATCACGTTACGCATCCCCTCGCGTCTGATCGCAGTTAAATGAATAAGCTGTCGCCTTTCACATGTGATTCATATCGTATTTGCGTAATCTTAATTGCCTCCTACATTATATCGCGTTTTATTGGGGCAATGTTTCATCGTTGCTTAGACATGCACGTCTAACGTATGGTGTGTAGACATCAAACATTTGGCTTTTAACCTAGCATTATTATTTGAAGTAATAAGGGTCGATTTCACCAACGTAAAGTAAAACTTATCCGAAAGTAAATTTGATATTTTGACAGTGTTTTCAACACAAAAACTGTCAGAACGCCCAATTTATTCGTCGGTAAATTGTCACTAATTGTCATTAGTGAAATTGGCCCTTAATAGTGTTTTACTAAAATTAAATTTCAAAAAATGCATGGAGTACTCGGTTGGAACGAAGTGCCTTTTAAAACATTACCTTTTAGAATCAACGCCATCTCTCACCACATGTTAGAACCATCTCGTAAAAAATAACCAGATATTATAGCAACTTCACGCTGCCTACAATAGACGGCGTTTGTAAATTTTGCCGCAAATATTTTGTTCAGAATTTCTCTTCTATAATACTTCGTTCAAAATATTAAAAAAAAAAACAAAGAATAATTATTTGAAGTCATGATTCGAACCCTCGAAACGATAGTTTCACTCCTTAGCCAGTATGCCACCAAAGCTATGATGAACGTGTGTAATAAACGAAGACAACAAGGGTCGTGACGGAAAATTCTGACACTTTTTTTCGCCTAGCAACTTAATAATGTATTTATTAAGTTGTAACGTTTGATCTGTCAAGTGTCAACCAACTGTCACTCCGGCCTCTTCCCTTTTTCTCTCGAATGGACGACAAGCAACAGCCATACATTAAAAATCATTTTACCTTTTGTGTTTCTTTGCAAGTATTTATCTTTAATTTAATTCAACAACAAATAGGTATCACATTAAGTACTACTACACAAAGTTGAATGAAACAAACAATTTGTTTCATTAAACTTTGTAACAAACAATTTGTTTCATTAAACTTTGTGAAACAAACATAGGCTGTTTGTTTCACACATACTATTATGTTAGGCTAAAAGTTGGAACATACATAGTTCCTTATCGCGTGATGCGGAAGGGGGCTAGACGGAAAAAATTAAGACAAAATTGAACTGACACTTTTTTGAAACCGACACTGTAGAATGTGAATTTGGCATTGTGTTCAATATTTTCACAGTACAATATTAGATCTTACAAGTTTCTACAGTCGCATAAAGGTCGATAAGGGTCGATGGTTAACTGTTACGCGACTGCCGAAACCACAAGGCTACGGAGACCCAATATTGTATCGCGAAAATACCGAACACAATGCCAAATTCACATTCAAAAAGTGTCGGTTTCAAAAAAGTGTCGATCCGTCTAGTCCCCTTCCACACCCCGTGATAAGGAACTACGTTCCAAAATTGGAAATAGAAAATTCAGTCTGTCGAGCTGGGATTCGAACCATCGACCTTTAACTGTTTAGCGACTGTAGAAGCCACAAGGCTACGGAGATCTAATATTGTATAGTGTGAAAATATTGAACACAACGCCAAATTAATTAATCGAAAGGAACATCGTTCCATCCGGGTGTCCCTTGACACCTCTCAAGTTTTTTTTTACACGAAAGGATCGACACCTGTCCTCCGTGATCGAGTCAACAGAATTGCGATCCCATTGTACGTTTCGACCAATGAGCTTGTAGATATTTTTATTACGTGATCTGTCACAATGTTGTGATTGGTCGAGTGAACACGTGCCCTTGTCCCCGCTTCACTTGCTTCAGTGGAAACGCACTCTCAAATCTCAAGAGATTTTTTTCTTTATTGCAATGTTTACTACGATCCATGTTCTATGTAGTAATTTTAGTATTAACATTATATTATTTTAATGCTTCTTTTTCTAAGAAGTCACTTTGCTTATTAGTGCGTAATTTATGTAAATATATACAGTTTTTGCAATTCACGAAGGCGAGTGAGCTTTACTTGTGGTTACTTCGTGTACATGCACATTGCATAAGTGTGCGTGCCTGTCAAAGCCTAGGTGGGAGCGGGCAGACGCGAGCATTGCGTTCGCTCACATTTATACAGATACGATACGACACACACACAACCATAAGTCAGTCGCCCTCGTGAATTGCAAGAACTTTAACAGGAAAAGGTCACTAACTGACTGATTGACTGACTAATTTTACAACGTACAGCTCAAATCACAGGACGGATCGGGCTGTTTGGCATACAGATAGCTATTATAAAGTAAGTATCCGCTAAGAAAGGATTATTTTTTGAAAATTCAATCCCTAAGGAGGTGAAATAAAGGTTTGAAAACTTGAGCTTAACGTGAGCGAAGCCGCAAGCAACATCTAGTTTAGTATAAAATTATTGTGCATTTCATGGTGTTTCTTAAATGCTGTAGACAAAAATAAAATGTTGACTAAACAATATCATTTTGAAAACATAAATAAAGTTTTACAGTTTGATCGCTGTAAATGAGCACTAGCAAAGCTAATTAGAGTCCGTGCAGAGTCAGAGTGGGGTTGGATGTTTATACTAATTAAACGCGCGCCGCTGCTTGCGGGGCGCAGTTCAGCTGAGTCAATACGAGTGCAGTGTGCGGGCAACTTTGACCGCGCCGGCCGACCGCACGACAAACTCAGCTAGCATTGCTGCAACAAGAATGACCTGGGAGTTTCTATGAATCAAATCAAAAATCAAAATCAAAATCAATTTATTTGTTGAAATAGGTAAATTTTACAAACAGGTGTTAGTTTTGTTTTTGGTAACACTATTTCATGCCGTAAGGCGTACAAATGTTTAACTTAAAAACTAAAAAATATTGAAATCCTTATTGTTATTTATTTATTTTTATTTATATTTTTTAAAGACAATAATAAGCCAAGCTGAACTTTTCTCATACTCTCCCCTCCCCTCCAAATGAGCGGAAAGCTTGTTTTAGGTGTGGGTACGACGATGGTGCAAAGATTGAGGATCGAACCTGCAACATTTCAGTTGTCAGTCCGCAGCCTTACCCGTTGGGCTATTGAGGCTATAAAATACTTACTAACTAGTTGTTCGCCCCGAACTGAGACCTCGCGGTAACGGTATCCCATGATTATTCATTCAATCGATACATGATAACCAAAACTGACATTATTATTATGCCCGTTTTCACCAAACATACCTAAATCATCCCCTAAGTAGGAGTCTCTTAACGTAGGTAGCTCCTAAATACAATCCTAAGTCCTAACATCCGTCCCAATATCCTTTTAGGTGTCCCGTACAGGATCGTGATAAATAAGTTGACAGAAAACATCAATCACCTAACTTATAGGTAGCCCGTAAAGGTTAGGGAACGTTAGTGAAAACATTGAATTATTATGTAGGTACTAACGAGTGAAACCGGGTTACGGGCATCTGTACAAATCGTCATCTATCGACGCGAATAGAAAATATACAATATTTAACTAAAATTTAACTAAAAAATAATTTTAATTGAATAATATGGTACAAAAAAAATTACAATACAATTATTGTATTATAATAAGTAACTAAATAATAATGGTCGACGCAAAACTGTTTTTGGGATAGGTCGTTAGTCGTAACTCGTAGTTCCATGGGAATAGTTACTGACTGCGCCATCTATTAGCATTATTGTGAAGCTATGTTGATGCTATATGAATTACTGATGTACATTAAAAATTAAATAATCTCGTTTCTTTATAATATTCATATAATTTTAGTATTTGTTGTTCAAGTACAGGATATAAGTGACCTAAAAACATAAAATCAGTTTGAAAATCCATAGCGGATTTTCTTAGGGAGCGTCTTCAAGCGAGCGTATAAAATCGCCACTTTGAAAGCCCCCCATTTCGTCAATTTTAAGGGAAAAATTAAAAAAAAAATATTTTTGTACTCAGTTCAAAATTATCTTTAAAATGATATGTAACAATTTTATGTAACGCGATATTTTTTTTTTTACTTCGCATTCGCTTCTATGAGAGCCCCCCTGAAATAAAGATTTTTATAACTTTTTAAGCCATTTTCGGCTGGAGGCCATCGGTTTACATATTATATCTAAATTTGAAGTAATTACGTTCAGTAATTCAAAAGTTATAAGGCTCTGACAGACGGACGGACGGACGGACGGACGGACGGACAAGTGCAAATCGCTCTAGTTAACTCAAAGACCTTCGCTTCGCTCGGTCGATCATACTAATATTATAAATGCGAAAATGTTTGTTTGTTGGTTTGTCCTTCAATCACGCCGCAACAGAGCTACGGATCGTGACGAATTTTTTGCATGGGTATAGTTGAGGACCTGAAGAGTGACATAGGCTTCTTTTTATCCCGGGAAATCAAAAAGTTCCCGAGGAATTTTAAAACTAAGTCCACGCGGATGAAGTCGCGGGCATCAGCTAGTGTTATTATAAATGCGATAGTGTGTTTTTGTTGGTTTGTCCGTCAATGACGCAGCAACGGAGTAACGTATCAACATGATTTTTGCATAGGGTATAGTTGAAGACCTCGAGAGTGACATATTAGGCTACCTATCTTTTATACTAGAAAAACACGAGGGATTTTTAAAACCTCTACTCTAAGACGAAGTCTCGGGCTCAAGCCAATGGTAAGTAAATAAATAATAAAGGGCTATTAATTTTTCAGGAACTAAGGAAAAAAGATGAATTAAGAACAAGTAGGTAATGGTATGTAGGTATAATTATCGGGATATTTTTTTGACCTAATTTAATCATATTTTTCGACGTAATTTAGACAAAAATAGTTTTTTTATTCATTGTAAGTACTTTTATCGACCGAGCGAAGCGAAGGTCTCTGAGTTTACTAGAGCGATTTGCACTTGTCCGTCCGTCCGTCTGTCACAGCCTTATAACTTCTGAATTACTGAACGTAATTACTTCAATTTTAGATATGATAATATGTAAACCGATGGCCTCCAGCCGAAAATGGCTTAAAAAGTTATAAAAATCTTTATTTCAGGGGGGCTCCCATACGAAATGGGGGGCTTTCAAAGTGGAGATTGTATTCGAGGCTAGATTTCTAAAACCACTTTGTTTTAAAACTTGAAACTTACACATAATGTGAGTTATATTCTGTACTTGAACAACAAATACTAAGATTAGATAAATATTATAAAGAAACGAAATTATTTGAGTTTTAATGGGCATCAATGTTTTTAACAAAACTTCACTATACTGTTACTAGATGGCGCTGTCTTTAATATTGTAAATACGCATCCCATCCACGAAAGCAGATGACGATTGACGTCATCAGATTCGGCGCGTTTTAATTACAATATAATATAGTTAACCTTATACCTTATGGGAATTATGGGATACCACGAGGTCTCAGTTCGGGGCGAACCACTAGTGTTATTCAATTAGCAAATTATTATCAATAAAGGTATCACGTTGTTTTGCAAAAGTAAATCCGTTTTTATTTACAATAATTAGACGTTAGCACCTATTTACTACCGTATGATGGTACTGTGTCTATGAATGTAAAGATGAGCGCGCATCTAGACATGCTCGCCGCAGAAGCCGCAAGCGCGCAGTCATGGCAGTTTATAATTTTTTTTATTATGAAATCGTATACTACGTAACACCCGTTCATCGAACCAGCTGAATTTTAATAAAATACTGTAGGCATACGCATCCCATCCACGAAAGCAGATGACGATTGACGTCATCAGATTCGGCGCGTTTTAATTACAATATAATATAGTTAAAACTACCTTATGGGAATTATGGGATACCGCGAGGTCTCAGTTCGGGGCGAACCACTAGTTTTAAGAAAATCTTTTAAACATACGTAATGATTGTAAGGTGTTATATTCAAATCAGAAAGACGTATAATATTATTCTGAACAATTATTCTATACTTAAGGCTACAATGGATTTGCCTCTATGACTTGAAGCTCACAATATTATGATTTAATACGTCACCAGACTTGTTACGTCCGAAATAAGTACTTAATTACCATAGTAATTAGTAATTAAACGAGTCGGGCACACTGCGATGAAAAATTTACACGAATTAAGCCCTGGGTGATGTATTTATTTGAAATGATAATATTGTTATGTAATCAATTATTTATGAAAATTAAGTAACTAACGCTTACGTTCTATCGCAATCCAATTACAATATTTTGATGACCTTTTTGGTGCAGTGGTGAGTAGGTATATAAGTAAGGGTTGCTGGGTTCAATTCCCAGCAGGGGCAATTCGGAAAATAATTTGAAACTTATCTCTGGCCTGGTGTGGTGAGAGACTTTGGTCGTGGCTAGTTACCACAGTCAAAGACGTGCCGCTAAAAGATTTAGTTTAGTAGTTTTATGTGTTATGTATGTATTTAATTCAGAATATTCAAAAGTCAAAATTATTTATTTCACGTAGGCCAACCTGTGGATCTTATGACACGTCATGACTCTACCACCGGGAAAGCGGATTCTGCTGAGAAGAGCCGGCAAGAAACTCAGCAGAAGCTCTTCTCAAAATGTTCATTTTACAATATTATTATGTGGCTATTATATTGTAATAAGTTTTTATACTATCTTGTGGGCAGCTGGATGCCAAGCCGATTTAGAATAAAATAGAATAGAAATATTTTTATTCAAATAAACTTTTACATCTACATTTACACTACCATACTTCTTCCTATAATTCGACCGCTACTCTTAGACTGCATGTCACTTACCATCAGGTGAGATCGCAGTCAAAGGCTATCTTGCCATCAAATAAAAAAGACTTATTTTCTATAATTACTGTTTCTTTTTAGAACATATTTTAATTTCAATCATCCTTACTAATATTATAAATGCGAAAGTGTGTTTGTTTGTTGGTTTGTCCTTCAATCACATGCAACAGAGCTATGGATCGACGTGATTTTTTGCATGAGTATAGTTGAGGACCTGGAGAGTGATATAGGCTACTTTTTATCCCGGAAAATCAAAGAGTTCCCGAGGGATTTTAAAACTAAATCCACGCAGACAAAGTCGCGGGCATCAGCTAGTAATAACACTAATTATTTTGAAAGTGTTTCTCAAACTGTTGTAGCATGTTGTTTGAATTCAAAATTATTTATTTCATGACGTAATGTATTGTATTGTTAATTTCTTCGATTGAGGCTCACAAAAGCGCATATGAATGTAAAAATGTGGACCTGTGGAACTAATGACACTTCGAGACTCTACCACCTTTGGTAAATTTATCTAACCGTAATAGTAGCGCCACTATATTTCAGCCTTATCGTTATAATCATGAACGAAAATCCCCAGAGCGCCTGAGCGAGTCTAGCGAATGGATCGACGACATTCAGCGAAATGTAGATAGCTGATAGCGAGACAGCGCAAATGAGCCAGAACCCCATTTGTGACACCTCGGCCACGTGGGGCCCGACCGACCCGAGAGCGGATCATAGCCGAGCCAGCCGCGCACACGCGCGGCCTCGCGCCGACTGAAGCGAACTGCTCGTATGTAGATAGCTGATAGCGAGACAGCGCAAATGAGCCAGAACCCCATTTGTGACACCTCGGCCACGTGGGGCCCGACCGACCCGAGAGCGGATCATAGCCGAGCCAGCCGCGCACACGCGCGACCTCGCGCCGACTGAAGCGAACTGCTCGTATGTAGATAGCTGATAACGAGACAGCGCAAATGAGCCAGAACCCCATTTGTGACACCTCGGCCACGTGGGGCCCGACCGACCCGAGAGCGGATCATAGCCGAGCCAGCCGCGCACACGCGCGACCTCGCGCCGACTGAAGCGAACTGCTCGTATGTAGATAGCTGATAACGAGACAGCGCAAATGAGCCAGAACCCCATTTGTGACACCTCGGCCACGTGGGGCCCGACCGACCCGAGAGCGGATCATAGCCGAGCCAGCCGCGCACACGCGCGACCTCGCGCCGACTGAAGCGAACTGCTCGTATGTAGATAGCTGATAGCGAGACAGCGCAAATGAGCCAGAACCCCATTTGTGACACCTCGGCCACGTGGGGCCCGACCGACCCGAGAGCGGATCATAGCCGAGCCAGCCGCGCACACGCGCGACCTCGCGCCGACTGAAGCGAACTGCTCGTATGTAGATAGCTGATAGCGAGACAGCGCAAATGAGCCAGAACCCCATTTGTGACACCTCGACCACGTGGGGTCCGACCGACCCGAGAGCGGATCATAGCCAAAATAAAAAGAAATAAAAATATTTTTAGTAAGAAGTAAGTGAGACTTTTCTAATTTTGATTTTATTCTACCTAAAGATCAACAAAACCAATTGTATCCAGTTAAAATAAAGCAATTTTTCCTTTAAACAATGAATACCGACATTTTGTCGAGCGACATAACGCCAGCATGCCAGCCCTATATTATCTGTCGACACAAGAAAGGTAATCACAATCTGGTCGAAGATTTCTCGAGTCGACTCGTGGGAGTTAGCGAGGCAATACGATGCGATGTGGCCACATTTGCTGCAGTCTACACACCACTCGGTTGAGGCTCCGGAATTGTTTGTGAAGTCTGCACTCTGCAATGAGCGAACAGTTAAGTACTCTAACGTATATTATGTATTTGCTTGATGTCTACTTAAACTTATATGATAATATTTTCTTAGTCTATGATATATAAATTATAAATCAAAACTTCTTTACCCTTGATCTACGTTATTGGGGTGGTGAAATTGGTACTAATAAAATAAAAGAAATGCGGCGTGTATTTTAAAATCCCTCTTTATCGTGGGCTTCAATTCGCAGGGATTTTCATCCAAAAAAAATTATAAAAATACAATCATTTCTTAAAATATATGTAGTTTACATAATAGTATATCTAGACGCTGTCTCTCGCAAATAATTGGTTTCTCATAGCATTAAAAAAGAAAATTCGTATTTTGGTTTAGGTATGCGCCCTTATGCCGGCGGGAATGAGGCTACTTTCTGTCTGCCCATCTTAACATGTAGTGAATTGTGAGTATGCATTTTTGAAACTTCCCCTCATTGTGAAAACACTGCATACATAGCATAGCACCTATTCTGAACTTTATTGAAAAATAGCAACCGCCGAGTTTCTTGCTGGTTCTTCTCGGCAGGAAGGGAATTCCGAACCAGTGGTAGACTCATCTGACCATTCGAAAGCACTTGTAAAAGTTTATTTGAATATACATATTTCTATTCTATTTTATATGGTTTGCAACCTGCGATATTAGCACCACAGTTTAGCGATTGAGCGGGACGCAGCGAGCAAGAGTAACAAGAATCCTTGTTATTACGCCTCATGTGCCGCGCGGGACACATTTGCATAACTATTACTTTCAAATTTGCGTCGCCGCTTGCCGCCATTACCGCAGCACTGGGGATATGAAAACGAGCCACAACCGAAGTGCACCGTCAGTGTTGTAGCTACCTGTACAATTCTAACGGATTCTGCTTCTTCATCAACCTATAGACGTCTCTTGCTGGACAAAGGTCTCTTTCATGGACTTCCACAATACTCCATCTATCAATCATTAGATATAATTAGGTATGTTTTTATGGAACTTTTTTGTGGAATTTTGTGGAACTTCCCCTCATTGTGGAAACACTGTATACATAGCATAATATCTATTAAATTGTAAACTTGTTTTGAAAAGGGCAACTGTCGAGTTTCTTGCTGGTTCTTCTTGGCAGGAACAGCATTCCGAACCAGTGGTAGACTCAACGACGATTCAAAAGCACTTGTAAAAAAGTTTATTTGAATAAGAAACATTTCTATTCTATTCTATTCTATTATCAACCTATAGATGTCCCTTGCTGGACAGAGGTCTCTGGCATGGACTTCCACCATACTCGGACTTGCGCCGCCTGCATCTAGCGGCTCCCTGTGACTCGTTCGGTCTACCTAGTGAGGGTCTGCTACACTGCGTTTGCCGGTGCGGGGTCGCCACTCCAGCATCTTGGGATCCCAACGACCATCAGCTCTTCGAATAATGAGTCCCGCCTATTTCCACTTCAGCTTCGCGATTCGCTAACGCTGAGCTATGTCGGTGACTTTGGTTTTCCTATTTATTGGTCATTTCATTCTAATGGATTAGTATATTATTAAAAAAAATTTGTTGTCTGTAAAGTCGGTTTACAGACGATAGTTTTACGTGATAACGTCATAATGATGAAAAATTGCATACCTACTTTTATGAATTGAATTGAATGATTATCACTGAATTATCATTATTTTGTATAATACAAAGAAGGATTTAATTGAAAATTACAATTTACTCTAGTCACACCTCACAAACCAACACGACGTCTATCGCTTTTTCCGCGCTCTCGCTTGCACGCGCAGGCTCAGGTGGAACGTGACACTTTTTCATGCGTGCAGCCGGTGTTCATAGATTTATAAGACGTTATCACGTCAAAAATACAGGGTGTTAAAATTTGCCCTTTCGTAGTCAGTTGAAGCTTTTCTAAGATACAAGTTTAAAAGAAAGCGGAGGAAGGTTTAGTGAAAGTTGGGAATTGTTGGTAACACACGTCCGCAACTATTGCCAAAGAAAATAATTCAGGTGAGGGAGCCTTGCGGGCGAGGGCGGGCGGGGCGCGGGGCGCGGGGTGCGGGGGCGGATGTCGACAAGAAGTTAGAAAAACTTCTAACCTTACACTATTTATTTATCGCACCAGTGGGCCCCGAACTTTGGCCCGTAATGCCGTAGTTTAGCGAGCCTTAAGTTTGGTTACGTCTATAGAATAGGATAAGTAGAGAAGCCAATCTATGTAAACTTTTTCAAATGAGTGTCAGCCGATTTTTCAGTCCGCAAATTACTTGATGTTTTAACAGATTTACTACAAAATACTATTAAGCGTCAAAACTATCCCGTGTGAAGATTATATTTTGTCAAAAAATCAAAATCTGGTCCTCAGTGACGAAGTCTTGAGGTCTATGAGTACATAATATTATTGTAAATAACCGTGCATCCACGATGTGGCAAATGTAATCACAGGCAGAGCCTTGCGACGCAGCGTTTGGTGTACCGGTGTATTGGATAAGATCATCATAATATTAAAATAATAAGTTCTTTGCTGATTTATTTGTGACTAGTTGATGCCCGCGACTTCGTCTGCATGGATTTAGTTTTTATAATCCCTCGGGAACTCTTTGATTTTCCGGGATAAAAAGTAGCCTATGTCACTCTCCAGGTCCTCAACTATACCCATGCAAAAAATCACGTCGATCCATAGCCCTGTTGCGGCGTGATTGAAGGACAAACCAACAAACAAACACACTTTCGCATTTATAATATTAGTAAGGATGATTGAAATTAAAATATGTTCTAAAAAGAAACAGTAATTATAGAAAATAAGTCTTTTTTATTTGATGGCAAGATAGCCTTTGACTGCGATCTCACCTGATGGTAAGTGACATGCAGTCTAAGAGTAGCGGTCGAATTATAGGATATATTATTATAATATTAGTAAGGACTGCTAAACTTTGATTACCTATGTGTTGGTACATTAGTATAAACTTTTACATCGTTGGAATAGTAGCGAAAATCGCTTGAACATTAACACTATCAAATAGACGGTACTCATGATACGAATGAACTTGAACATTCGCGTCTTCAACCAAACATAAGCGAAAATACAAAGAAACTTAAAATATTTCGCTAAGTGCGTGTTAAGTAACGGTGTTTTCTCTCTCTGATTACTTATAAATATTCATTGTTTCACTTTTCTTTCTCCCCCACCTCGATAACTTTGGAAGTAATCAGATTGGTAATGAGCCGCGATAGTTAAAATATGCCGTTTTATATTACATTTATTTAATTAAAATTATAATATAAAACAAATTCGGACTAGTTACACCATTTTAAAAGTCAAAAACAGCTGGTCTGATTTTTATGATCTTTGATTTTTGGATTTTTCTCCGCTCCGAATAGCAGAATAACTATTATAACGGAAAATTTTACAAAAAAAAAAAAATATGACGAAAATTCATTTTCTCATACATCTTGTATGTAACGGATTTTTTGATGATAATAATGTCGATAACGGATGGATATATTTTTTTGTAAAATATACTTAGTACTTATGAATAAGAGTGTAGTTAAGGGTTCCTCAAATGTAACCCGTGGAGGGTTAGGTGTTTGCGAGTTCTGATTTAGTATTAGTCAAATAATAAGAGACGTTATTAATAGCCCCTAATTAATATTCATCATCCATATTTGTAGATTTTAAATTAGATACCTACGTCATAGGATATAATGCTGGTTCTTGGACTGGTAAAACAGAGTTTGAAAATGTCCAGCTATTTTACGACTTATATCCAACATAGTAGGTAGCAGTGTTCAGGCTTCCACACCTAAGGCGTACTTAGTGCTCAAGTTTACAGTTCATACGGTTAGAGTTACGGCACAGAAGAATATATAATAGTATACTGTTACGGCGCGGCGCGCGGGGCGGGGGCGGTATATCAGCATTGCAATTTAAACGCTCGGCGTCGCCCGCGTCGGCAGAACTCAGCCAAGTGTCAAACAACATCCAACTTTCGCACCTGGCCGAGAGTCCACTACCTGACTCGAGTACAGAGCACAAGCGGCTCGCGGCATAGAACATTTTTGAATGGTAAAAAAATTTAGCTACAATATAAAGTCTGTGTCTGAATCGAGTTGCTGAACGTCTGGAGTAGTAGATTCACTCAATGCGTGATGGTTTTCTGAATCTGGTTTCCAAATATTGCTTTAAAAAATAAAAATATTTTATTTCAAACAGTAAATAAATCCATAGGTAGATATCAATAGGTAGGTATCATAGGCTTTAAGCCGGAGCAACATGCGTAATTCAGCAGTGCGATAAACTACAAATTATTGTGTCTTCTTTAGCTACTTGCGATCAATGTTATTTTTGTTTTGGATAAATAAATGTTCCTGCATAAAAAAATTAAAACTGGATATTAGTTACAAAAATACATCAATATTCACGGCGTTTGCACCGTGTTTACTTTATAGTGTAAAGTGCAACGAGAGTGTACACACATAATATAAGACAGTTTTCACGGCGCGGTTCTCACCCGCGCCCGCACCGGTTGCGGTACCGCTGTTTTATTACTCACGACACCGCAGCCGCCGCGGTTGCGGGAAAATACCACGGTAGTAAATATCATTCGTCTATGCGCTAAAATGACAACAGAAGGAGGCGTCGCCCAGTGTTCACGCGACCGATCGCAGAGTCCGCGGGCGACGGCCGCCAAGTTCGCGAGCAACCTCGCCCGCCGCGGTCGCAAACAGCGCCGTACAAATTGTTACTTCATTTTCCATACAAATATGCATTCTACGGAGGCCGCGGGCCTGCAACCGATGCGGGCGCGGGGGAGGACCACACCGTGTAAACTCAGTCTAATACAATAGAGTATGTCCACATGGGCTTCTTTTTATAACGGAAAGCAAGGAAAGAAAAGAGTTCTTATGAGATTTAAAAAATTTAGACCATCATCAGCAATAGTTTTTATTGGATCCTTAAGAAAATTTCATATATACAATACTATATTAAACCTAAATTTAATTCTAAAATTAAAACTAAAATAAAAACTAATTAAAATCTAAAACCCCATCCAAGCCACCGCAGTGTGGCATAGTACCCAAGATGCTGGCAGCATTACCTCTTTGGATAGCCAAGTTAATCCTTTGGCCAAGGTAGCTGCCAGCTCTTGGATCCCCGGTAGACTCGATCACTTTTTTTGATATCTCTAAAAAAAGTGCGCGAGCCTCCGGGCCCCACGGCCCCAGGGTCTCTACACCAAAAGGCGCAAATATGAAACCACTGTCAAGTTTTTCATATTTGCGCCTCTTAGCCTGTTCGGCGCTAGTAGCCGCTGCACCCACCACAGAGGAGGTCGCATGGATGTGGGAAGCAGCTAGAGTATCTACACAGGTGGCATCCCACACAAGCGACCTCCCTGTCCTCCAAGGAACAAGCGTCATACCATCAGGTCTCTTGCCATCACTACGTGCCAAACCAATAGGTTCTAATACAGCTGGCACGTGAGCAGTAGCAAGAGACCTGCGGATGATGTCGTTGAGGGCATTGTGGCGGAAGAAACGACCAGCGCTCTTCGAACAGGAGAGCCCGTGATGACCGTAAGCGTCGACGTGGTCACCGCAGTGGCAACGGTGAGGCTGGGTTATTTTGGCGCCAAGCCTAAGACCAACTATCACTGCAAGAGTGGCGTGGTTTAAAGGAGTGCCCAGATTAGCAGAAGGGATAGCATGGAGCCAGTGTCCGGATTCTTTCGCAGATACAGCGAGAAGACGAGCACGGTCTTTAGAATTTGCTTGCATTAACATTGCGTCAAAAGTTTTTTTACAAATAATGTCATCCCACTGTCTCTGGGAAGGAAGAGAAACCAGCAATTGATTTGGGCTAATCGCTGACCAACCATTTCTTGCCTCTGCCAAGTACGACACCTCAATTGATCCCAAAGACTGGGATATAATTTTTTCAAAGAGAGTGTGTGTACTATAAGCAGAGGAAAGAAAAGCTGGCAGAGAGACACTAGAAATTTTGCGGATTCCCAGACCTCCATACCTGATCGGAAGAGAAGCCTGGGCCCATACTTGATCATTTATCGGACAATTTAAGATTTCAGATAGAATATTTTGTATAAAATTATCCAAATTTTCCAATAAATTATTAAATTTCCAAAGAGGTGAACATCTAACGAAATAAGTAAATTTTGGAACAAATAAGCAGAATCGAATGATGGTCATTGCCATATGAGGATTAATATCGAACAGCTGATGATGGGAAGTGTTTTTGAATTTAGAAATTAAGTCAGTAAAAAATTGAGGAACTGAGGCCTCTAGAACAGGTGCTCCTAAGAGGCGAAGTGACTCATCATTTAAAATTTTAATACCCGGAGCTAAAATATTGAATTTATTTAATATGTGCAGTTTGGATTCGGCCGAAAAAGAATTTGGAATATAAATTTCACATTTATCAAAGTTAAGTTCCAAGCCAATAGTTTTAAATTTTGATATAATTATTTCTAAATCCTCCAAAACCGAACTCACTTCGCCGCCCAAGGTTCCATCATCCAAATACCAAACATTGAATATGGAATTTAGAACCGAAATTATAGGGTGTATGGCCAAACTAAAAATAACTGGTCCAAGCGGATCCCCCTGCTGACAGCCGACAGCGGAGCTCAGAACATTCTTTTTGTGTACGAGCTTTGAAGGTTCCCGGTAGCACTGCGCCAAGTATGGGAAAAACTGTGGAAATTTATTTTTTACTTCTGAGAGGAGGACCCCCCGATCCACTGAATTGAAGGCATTCTTCACATCAATTTTAAGGAGTACCTCCTCCCGGGAGTTAAGGAGGAATGTGCGAGCAGCATGAACAGCTGCTTCGCATCCCCCCTTTACCCCAAAGCCTAACTGAATTGGGACAAAATTAGAAGATATTAAAGGAAGAATTTTTTTACAGCAAATTTTGGAAACGACGCGCCGAATCGTTGAACCCACTGCTATGGGACGAATACCACCATCCTTTTTTTTAAGGCACATAAATTTGCTCCATATAAGGTTTTAGTTATTTCATGGGGTACTCGTCCAGATAGCATCAGGTTCACCAGATCAGTGATCGATTTCAGAAGGGTACCACCTACGTCAACGTTTGCACCACAAACTAAGTCTTTAAAGTGCTGTGGTGACAAACCATCGAGCCCTGCAGCGGAACCACTTCTGAAAGACATCAGAGCTCCCAGCACGTCATTTGTAGTGGCCTGAAAAATAAAATCGTTATTTGTCGGTGGGTCTGGAAAAGAGGAATCAGGAGAAGGAGATGGGTGTTTAGAACGCAGTGCTTCCAGAGTCTCCGTTGTATCAGGGGCAATTGTGTCACTGGAGAATAAGAGTCGAGCCGCTCCCTTAAGGTCGCCGTCGCTTATTTTGTTTTCAATAATTTTTTTTTATCATAATTGTGTTTCAAATATGGATGAGATTGTGTATGTGTCACGTGTAGTGGATTTAACTGTATGTTAGTATTATAAATGTTGCTGTCATTTAATGTGCAGTTATTTTTTATTTTCTGTGTAAGGGAGAGGTTTTGACTCTTATCCGCGTGTAGCGTGCGGTACGCGAAAGTGAGCAGCAGCTCCCAGCTTCGACAGGTGTTATGAGTGATGACATTATCTATGGTATGGTATGGGTAGCATAAGTATGTCACGCACTCTTTAAACATTTCTGTGGTGGTGTCGTGTGATGCGGGTTGTTACGTTCCCTCAAATATGGTTGAGCGAAGCAATGGCTGGGTCATGCGTCATGCTCGTGAACGGGTGCCACCGGCGGGAATGGGGCTACTTTATGTCTGCCCATCTTAAGATAGAAGTTAGTCTGTATGCATTTTTGGAACTTTCCTCATTGTGGAAACACTGCATATATAGCATAGTATTTACTGTATTGTAAATCTGTTTTGAAAAGAGCAACCGCCGAGTTTCTTGCTGGTTCTTCTCGGCAGGAAAGGCATTCCGAACCAGTGGTAGATTCATTGACTATTCAAAAGCACTTGTAAAAGTTTATTTGAATAAAAAATATTTCTATTCTATTCTATTCTATTCTATGGTTTTTTTTTTAGCGAACATGAAACTGAATGGCGTGATCCTCGAGGAATGCGTCTGATTAATGGGATGGAATTCTTAAATGTACTTAATGATTCGCAGAGGTTATCAACACATCCATTAATTGGAAGGGAAGAAAATGGAATGGGAGGTATCGATGGCGCAAATGACGATTTGTGAACTCTACCTACATGAATTTTTAATCCTCAGCAATAAATAGCATATTCTTAATCACTTTTTATTTTCGACCAGCTTCCGCTTACAGCTTGTGCCCGACGCCAGTCGTTTAAAAACGCCTCAGCGCGGCTCCGCGACGGTCGAGGCGCAAAAACTTGGGTCACTCGGCGCCCTCTCGACTCTCGGGAAACTTAAACTTTCAGCGAATTTGGTTTTAAGATGCTTTCCACTGCTACAAGTTTAAAGAACTCCGAATTTTTCGAAACATTTCTTATTTACAGGTTTGAAATATTGTTCAAAAGATGAAAAATGTTTTGCTGAAAATGTTTTGTGAATTACGAACTGAATAAATTGTTAACGCAGCTGTACCGATACTGTTTGCACCAGCACTTAGCAGCTCAAGCACAATCTATACCGACGACGCTTTGTCACGTGTTTCTCGCAACTCTCGCAGCTTTGTCATAACAAAAGGTTGTAAAAAGTAAAAACTGTGAGATGTGTCACAATATTAATTTACAACACTAACGATTTCACCAACGTAAAATAAGTCTTGTTCGAGCGTAAATTTGATATTTTGACAGTACTCGTATTTTCAATAGAAAAAACATTCAATTCATTCGGACTCGGTAAAACGTCACTCGTCTTCGGTGAAATCGTCCATAAATCTTTCAAGATATTTTATTGGGTTAGTTGCCGATATTTTTTATTTGTATCGCCATTTAAAACGCAGCAGCAAATAAAATTAAAAAGAGAGGTTTCTGTGAAAACAAGATATGAATTGGTTGCGAAACGAGGCAGTAATTAATATTCTAAATGAAGGCCTGATGAAGAGTGGGGGAACATTTCGCCATCTCCCTCGCACGCACATAAATAAATTGCGGTGACGTCACTATGTATGTACGTGCATCCCTTATCTGTCATGTAACAGAACCCCCACCATAATAATATTATTTTCATGTCCCCGGAAATGGTATTTTTGCTTTTCGATATCTGAGTGCAAAAGCCGTTTTTATCCCCTAGACTCTAGCAATTTTATCCGATAAAGTAAATTGAACTTAGAACATCGTGTCCACTAAGTTTGTGAATTCAAAACATCATTAAACCTATTTACTTCAACCTCCATGGTGCCGAATTTATCATACAACCTTTTTTAATTTGTTAAAAACTCATACTCGGAACCTTCTTGGTGTCTTATTTTGATTCCCTCGCTAACGCTCAGCAATTTTAGGAGCCTTCACTTGCCTTCACATCAAAATTGAGCACGCGGTTAAAAAGCAACTTTGCACTCTTGTATAACAAATAACAATTAAAAGGCTTCCAATTTATTTGTTTTAAAGCAGATTTTAAGATTTACAAAGGCAAAAAATCACTTCGAAATAGGTATATATGTGACTGTTTGAGAAACTCTTTTTCGACGGTTGAAAAGTGCATTATTACTGTTATCATACAGGATTCACAGGAGTGGGCGCGGCGGCGGCAAACAAGCGCGCTAGTTTAATTGCCTTTATAAGCAAAAACGATGATTAATGAGAGCCGGCAAAAACAAATTACCTCCAGCTCGCCGTGTACTGTTTCCCTTTCATTCATTTTTATCTCTTCGGTAAGCTAACGACCTGCACTCGACATTTATATAAAGGATAATTTACTATAAGTGAGTACTGAGTAAATATTATATACCTACTCTTTTAACCACTGACTGAACAATAAAGTTGAAAATTTAAAACACCCCCGACATGAGAATGTCGAAGTTATCAATTAATTGTCATTTAACGATTATACTGGCACGCGTGAAGCACTTAATCGAGTAATCATACGCCAAAAATGCCTTACATCATTTTGGAAAAGAGCTGATACTCTTACACTGCTGGACCGTTATTAACTAAACATAGTTAAGAACCACCGCAAGGAAACTGGCTTTCAAATGAAAAAACCGCATCGAAATCGGTCCATCCGTTTGAAAGCTACGATGCCACAGACAGTCACACACACACACACACAGACAGACATCGACGTCAAACTTATAACACCCCTCTATACCACTTTGTGTCTGTGTGAGACATCGCAGTGCTCAAACAATTTGAATGGGTTTTTATTCGAAAGCAGGTTTAACTGGGATGTTACTTAGCTATGTTTGATGAAAATCTGTCCGCCATTCATGAGCTATCAGGATTTTTTAATTAATATCTATAATACTTAATATTCTGATCAATTAACCAAACCCTATGACGCTACAATTTAAATTGATTATCTGATCATGAAACGTAAAACACTCGTATAACATCTATTCTATAATTTACAGTAATATTAGGTAAGCGATATATCCCGCTGAAACAGACGAACTGCATTTCTTTGCGCTAACTTTGACAGTGACATGTTTTCCGTACAAACAGTTCCGTTTGTTTGCGAACTTTTGAACCTGATATCTTTATCTGATACGAATTTAAACGATAGAGTTTTGTTTTACAGCTAAACAGAGGCATGGAATTTAAATAGTTTAAGTATTGTTTTAAAATATTTTATTTTCTAACCGTAAGTACGTATAGAACAGAACAGCCTTGCTGATGCTGATGTGTGTGCGGCCATGGTGTAATGGTAATACACTCGGGCGCGATTCCCAAGAGATGTGGGTTCGAATCCCGCTGGCCTCGGAATTTTTGATATGTGTTCATAAATTTATTCAGAACAGCCTTCGAGAACACACCACCGCGTGGTTCCTAATACTTAGTAACTATTGGCTTGTTAAGCTTTATAAAAAATATTTTAATTTCTTGTATTTCATAAAATTATACTCGCCCAGACTTTGTCAATCTATGTTCTATCCAGACGACAAGCAAGTCAGTTTCTTTAATAAATTGATAAAAAAGTATTTTAACTGTACTTAAACAATAAAGAGGTTTTTAATCATAAAAGAAAATATCTTTCTTAGTACCTACGCCATAATAAACTGATTGTACCACAGATGCCAATTAATTGCTATCGATTATTTATTTTTCGTTTAATAAAGTCTACGCCATAGGCGTATTATATTTACTACTGAATAGTCAAAGGTCTACGCAGTAATAATTAATAATTAAATTCATAAAACCTCTCGAACTGTACGTAGAAAATAACACAGAAAACAACTAACGAGATACTTTGTGTTTGTGTTAGACTTTTGCATCAAAATTCGTGAAATTTAATCCTGTCTGGATGGAAATTGATTTTTTTGCTTGTGTAGTCTGTGTACGAACAGTAAACAAGTGTCGTCTGCTGATGATATTGTGAAATTATCAAACTAATTTGAATATTTCTGTAATTTTAATTTTCGCAGTAAATCATTTTAAATAATAAATTGTCGGCGAACTACTGTGGTAGTCTATTCTCACACCTTTGATTACATTATGGAGAACTTTACTGCATGCAGGTTTCCTCACGATGTTTTCCTTAACAGATAAACTATCTACTTAAGTCATATTCAATTATGTACTTAAAACCACAGACCGTTAGATACTCTAGCAGGTAACGCCGAAAAGTTAGTGGTTAGCCTGAGATTCAACCTCATATCCCTCGAAATAGAGGCTAAAGTTAAACACTAAGCTAGGAATTATCGCACATCTTTGCCTCCTTAATGTTTCTGAGTTGATTTTCAAAATGGCTTATGCTGTTTTGACGGAACTCTTTCAAAACTTTCAAATTCATATTGCTGAACTTTTCCTACGTGAGGCGGGATCAAGACAACAGCCCGACCGCTTGCATTGCTGTTAAATCCTCCATCCGCATCGCATCTATTTCGCGATGACACTCCGTCCGAACGAACGCCCTCGATCCCAAGATTTATGTTACACCTTTGAACCTCTACGCGAAAAATCTGAGATCGTATTACCTATTCATATTATATATTACTGTTTACTTTATTTTTATCTTATCTTGCTTTTTACCTCCCAAGCGTTGTGCAGTGGTTTTGCATTCAGATGATTTCCATGGCCATAGGTATTCGGTAAGATGTTAATAAATTGAGTTAATATCTTTTAATTGACTAAGGATTCTTGATAAGTCGCTGATCATGATTATGATGATTAGCTTTCAATGTAAGAATAGCTATTGAAGATTTATTATTGAAGAAGACTTCATCCGCGTGGATTTGGTTTTAAAATCCCGCGGGAACTCTTTGATTTTCCGGAATGCCTATGTCAGCCTCCAGGTTCTAAACTACATCAATCTATATAATCTATCCAAAAAAATCACGTCAATCCGTAGCTTTGTGCAGCGTAATTGACGGACAAACAAACACACTTTCGCATTTATAATTATGTATTAGTAAGGAAAATAGCTTAATAACTTAGCTTTCTATTGGTGAAAAAATCGGTTCAGTAGTTACAGAGCCTATTCGGTACAAACAAACAAACTAACAAAAAAATCTTTCCTCTTTATAATCTCGTAGTAGGTATAGATAACTGTTTGAGGTTCAGAGTGTTTCATTTTTCTTCAGATTAGGTTGAAGGCTAATGCCCATTTTCACCAGCGTTCCTTCAGGCTACCTAAGCTAAGTTAGGTAACGCTTTCTGTCATTTTCGTTTTCATGAACCTTTAGGGAACACCAAAACTAAACGTAGAAATGTTATTGGTTAAAGGATTGTGTTTAGGGGCAATCTACGTAAAAAGACTCTTACTTAGAGTATGATTTAGGTATGGCTGGTGAAAACGGGCATCCCGTCACCGACTGAAAAAAATGTCCCCATTTATTTTTCATTGCAATAGTTAACTATGCCAACCAGCTTTTGCCTTCGTCTGTATAGAATTAGATTTAATGGTTTATAACATCCCTCGAAAATCATTCCCTTTATTTTTCCGGGATAAAAAGTATCTTCTGTCACTTTCTAGGTTCTCAACTACATATTCATCATCATCATCATCATCTCAGCCTGCGGACGTCCACTGCTGAACATAGGCCTTTCCCAGAGAACGCCACCACACCCGGTCCTCAGACTTCCTCATCCAGCCACTTCCCGCCACCCGCTTTATATCGTCGGTCCAACGTGCTGGAGGGCGCCCCACACTACGCTTACTAGTTCGCGGTGTCCACTCTAGAACTTTTCGGCCCCAACGGCCATCGCTTCTACGAC
Source organism: Oeneis ivallda (assembly GCA_029955525.1). NCBI lineage: Eukaryota > Metazoa > Arthropoda > Insecta > Lepidoptera > Nymphalidae > Oeneis > Oeneis ivallda. Next base: position 24,065,539 of record JARPMR010000020.1, read on the forward strand.
AAGCATGGCCTGCCCACTGCCATTTCAGCTTGCTAATGGTTTGGGCTATGTCGGCGACCTTGGTTCTCTACATATTCGGTACTGTGAAATTCAAGAACAAACCAATAAACAAACACACTTTCGCATTGATAATATAGGTATAGTAAGAATTCATGGCATGGCTGTATTCGTCCTAAAAAGCAATCACTCGATTGTTGTTAATTACCGAGTTGCTGTAACAAAACGTTACGTTCCGTTTCCGCCCACACGCAGCTCCGCCAACTTCCGCCGGCGCGCGTCGCTTTGTGGCGTGTTACGTTCTAATTGTAGTTGAAGCCGTAATTGAGTCTTAACGCTCGTTACCTACTCTTACGTTACCTGCGCCCGCTCTCGGCATTCACCGTACAAACCTTTCATTACGAGACAAAACACCGCTCGCTCCAAACTGGGGGTGTGCTGAAAAACGGTTTTGTTTTTATACAAAGTTACTGTAATGTATAGGTAATATTATGTTAACGGAAATTAACGTATCACCTACCTATTCGCTCGAAACGCTTTAGTTCAAGGTTTCTGAAACGAACCGCTAAGGCGTGTAACGCACTTCTGGCATCTGTGTGTGTGTAACATTTGAGTTGAGCACCTTCAAGGCAAGAGTGAATAAGCATTTTCTAGGCAAGTGCGCTCCAACCTAGACCTCATCAGTGCTTTCTAGCATGGATTGTCGTCAAGCGCAAGTCTATCTCAAAATATAAATAAATACATACTTATATATAATATATTTATATGAAGTATAGATTTATTAACTTTATTTTATATTTATGTTATGTATGATATACATAATGGCACCAGCCCCATTCTGAAGGTGGTAACTGATAAACCTGACTGCCCCATATTGAGGCATTGGATACAGACGCATGTACATGTACCCAGTGCCTCAGTACGTCGTGGCAAGTACATGAATTAAGTTTTTTTTTTTACCTTAAGAACACTAACATAGATTTTAAGAAATTTGTATTACTAACATTATGGGCCAATGGTCTGAAATAAAAAGATTTTATTTTATTTATTTATAATATATTATTATATAGTATGTCATATTATTATTTATTTTAATATAGTCTACTCTACAATATTTACAAAAGATCAATATTGATATATTTGCATTACAATAACATGTTTTTAACTTTCCTCGATCTCTGCTTGCACTATCCCATTTTCTTCTTTGACGTTTTCCTCTCCAGACAAGGGTTGCCTGGAAGAGATTGCTTTTGCAATAAGGCCGCCTTTGCACCTTGTATTTATTTTACTCTTTCTTGTGTACCTTTATTTCTTGTTGTGCAATAAAGAATTTTCTATTCCATTCTATTCTATTCTACCTAGCGATACGTAGCTACGGTTGAAGCCTTTTTATCAGATTAGACCTGATTAAAATATTTTGCTCTGCCAGGTATCGAACCGGAGACTCTCACTCTTCTCGGCAGGAACGGCATTCCGAACCAGTGGTAGACTCATCGACGATTCAAAAGCACTTGTAAAAAAAATTATTTGAATAAAAACATTTCTATTCTATTCTATTCTATTCTAAGTACGACCACAATCCTAACGTTGTTTGGTAGTGAGTTTATCTTTATAGCCCCGCTCGCCTGTGCCCTGTGCACTGGTCAGGTAGTGGACTTTTGGCCAGGTGTGAAAGTTGGATGTTGTTTGACACTTGGCTGAACTCTCCCCCACTTGCCCCTTAAGTAATTCTTACTTTGGAACTGTTGCACTCTGAGCTGTTTAAAAAGACTTCACTAACAGACGTAAACTATGTTACTACAGCTTCAACTTACAGCTAAGCTATTGAAACTTAAAATTTCACCTTAAAGTAACACTTTTGCACACGGGCTATTGCACATGTTGAGGCCAACGGCTTGGCCAACGAGTCAAGGCCTGGAACCCTGGTTATAGGGGCCCATCAGCTATAACCTGAGTCCAGGGTCGCTGCCCTAAGGGCCTTTCACCGCGGTCAGATTTGTTCTCAACGTAGTGGTGACTTAATGATGGTAGGGTTGCACTGACCTTCCTTGCAGCAGTCAATCCTGGTACGGCCTGAGATAGTATGAGAGTGGTGAGTATGTGAGTGAGTATATTGTTAGGTTAAGTGTAAGGTGAGCTTCTCAGGCCACTAGCAGCAGCAGGCAGGCAGCCAGTTATGGCCTGCAGCTGTGGGCGTTGGGCTGGCGTAGCACTGTAGCACTGTACACTTGGTTTATCACTAGTTAGGTCCAAAACCTTAATCACACACACTTTCGCCGATCGCGTGGCGGGCAAAGCTCGGCGAGTTCCAAAAAAGAGGTTCTTTGTTACAGACAACAGTAACAATTATGCTTATAGCTAGGTCGACACATAGACCGCTCGACGGCGCAACAAAACCGTAAAATAAACCAAATCTAGACACTCAAAAACAGCAAACGGTGCGCGCGACCCGAGATTTTTACATGTACGTATTAGCTGTCAAAAACAAAAAGGGACTTGCAAAAACTACGCCCCAAAACGGAGGGAAGTTTAAAACTAAGCAGCTGTCAACTTCATTGCGAGCCAAAGAGATCGCTAGCGCCCCGACCATGGAACAAGGAATTATGGACAGGTACATGGCGCGAACAACCCCCCCGCCTGTGGACGTAAGGATTTACGTCCACTTACTAGTAAATGGGTAAACGTGATAAGGAGCAAACGGCTCGCTGCAAGACAGAGTCTCCGACCATTACCTCGGCAACCCTGGGAACCCCATCAGACCCGTAGATCAGCTTAAGAATGCGCCCACGGCGCCAGTATAAAGGCAACAAATTAGGTTCCTTAATCAGCACTAGGTCACCAACTTTGGGTGGATCAGATTTGTCAGCCCGCTTAACCCGCTGCTGCAAAAGATGCAAATACTCTAGTGACCAACGGTGCCAAAAACTCTGAGTCATCTGTTGCAGCAGCTCAAACCGGGACAAACGTGAGACCTTCACGTCCCTGAAGGGGTATTCGGGTAGAGCGTTAAGGGGCTGACCAATCAGAAAATGACGGGGAGTTAAGACCTCCAGGTCATTTGGGTCAGATGAGAGGGGACAGAGTGGCCGAGAATTGAGTACAGCCTCAATTTTGCAAAACACGGTGGCGAGTTCTTCAAAGGTTAAAACAGTTTCGCCTATAACGCGCCGGAGATGAGTCTTGGCCACCTTAACCACAGCTTCGAATATTCCACCCCAATGAGGGCAAGCTGGGGGGTCAAACTTCCAGGTTACCCCCATCTTGGACGATGCTGTACTTAATCTAATCTTATTGCTAGACAGGAATTCGACAATTTCTTTTAAATATCTATCAGTGCCCTTATAATTGGTGCCGCAATCAGTGCGAATCAGGTCAGGCAATCCTCGACGAGAGACAAATCTACCTAGCGTGGCTACAAAAGCTTCAGTGCTTAAGGCACTCACAAGTTCTAAATGTACCGCCTTGGTAGCGAGACATACAAAAACGCAGAGGTAGGCCTTGAGCGATTTGGCGTTGCGGAGGTTAGAGCTCTTGATGGCAAACGGGCCAGCAAAATCAGTGCCAACCCCAGCAAAGGGTCGAGTGGCTAGAACGCGGTCGGAGGGCAGATCACCCATCATCGGCTGTGAAGTATTAGCCTTCAAGCGGTAACACGGAATACATTTGAAAGTGACGTTCCGGATGGTGCGTCTCCCTGCCAGAATCCAAAACTCGCACTGTAAAATAGCCGAGAGTGCATTACAACCAGCGTGGGCATTTTTAAGATGGTAGTGTGTCACTAGCAATTTGACAAAGGTGCCGTCCTTAGGTAGCAAAAGGGGGTGGCGAGCACCATAGGGCAGATTGGAATTCTCGAGGCGTCCTCCAACGCGTAGCATTCCGTTATTGTCCAAAAAAGGGCTTAGGCGAGCAAGGGGGCCCTTCAAAACTAAACCTCTCTTTAGAGTGTCAATCACGGATGAAAAATGCTCCACCTGAACCACACGCACCCAGTAGTTCCGGGCGTCTTGGCGTTAAAGAGGGGAAAGCACAGGACTCAAATTTTTATTTTCTGAATTCCGCCCATTATGGATAAAACGTCGAATCCAACCGGTAACACCAATTAGTTTATCAAGGGAACTGTAACGGTTCAAAAGAAAGTTCAAGTCGGGGATCTGTTTATCCTCAACCACTCCGACTCTTAAGCCCGGCAATACTTCGGGAGCGGAAAACCGATTTTGAGGCCAAGTCGTCTCGGATTGGGATAGCCAACTTGGATCCCACCAAAGGTGATGGTGGACCAGTGAAGAGGCCTCACAGCCGCGGGAGGCGCAATCGGCCGGGTTCAGTTCTCCGGGTACGTGTCTCCAAATCACCGGTACTGCAGAGCTCTGAATTTGGGAGACCCGATTCGCAACAAAGACCTCTAAGTTGTGAGGCGCGGCTCGTAGCCAGCAAAGGACAATCTCACTGTCCGTCCAAGCATAAACGTCGGTCAGATCGACCGCAGATGCCAAAGAGGAGCGGACGTGGTTCAAGAGGCGTACCAGAAGGGCGGCGCCAGACAATTCTAATTTCGGGATAGTTAACCGTGACCGAATAGGGGCCACCTTGCTTTTTGCCAAGACGAGATGCGTCGCGACCTCACCGGCGACATCGACAGTCCTCAAATATACCACGGCGGCGTATCCTCGTTCGGAGGCGTCGCAAAACCCGTGGAGACTGGCATGACACCTTCCTGTTGGTAGGAAGCGTCGAGGCATGGAAATTCGGTTAACTTCAGGAAGTGAAGACACAAGGGAGTTCCACTCCTTCAATAACTTCCCAGGGAGTGGTTCGTCCCAACCGAGTTCAGCAATCCAAAGCTTCTGGAGGAAACATTTAGCCAAAAATATTACGGGAGTGATCCATCCATTGGGATCGAAGGTGCGAGCAACCGTACGGAACGCTTAGTCCAGACCTTAGGAGGTGGGTCTAATTTGACCCGGTAGGTGAAAACGTCTTGGACGGGCTGGTACTGTATTCCAAGGACCGTCAGCAAATTGGGATTTTCGGGATTTTCAAAAATATGAGGATCCTGCTGATCCTTTCCCGGAAGATCCTTCAAGACGTGAGGGGAGTTGGACAGCCACTTGCCCAACTCATAACCTCCGGACTTCAGTATTGCAATCAATTCATCGCGAAGAGTCAGAGCTTCCTCAACGCTCGAGGCTCCCGTGCAAATATCGTCCATATAGACTGACGATTCCAAGGTGGCTGATGCGCGAGGGTAATTCAGTCGCTCCCGGTTAGCTAGTTCTAACAAGGTCCTGATAGCAATATAGGGGCTTGACTTGAGTCCATAGGTCGTGGTGTTCAATTCAAAGACACGCATTGGCTCATTAGGATTTTCGCGCCACAGAATCATTTGGTATCTCCGATCATCGCGATGTACCATCGACTGTCTAAACATCATCTTGATGTCAGCTACGAAAACAATTTGATGCCGGCGGAAATGCGTGAGGATATCGGAGATATCCTTGATCAGCTTAGGACCGGAGTGCAAGCATTGGTTCAATGTCACCCCGTTGGATGTGGCCGCGGAGCCGTCAAAAACCACTCGAATCTTCCCCCCAGGGGTCTTCAAGACGGCATGGTGGGGTAAGAAGTAGTGCTCGTGTGCGCGCCAATCAAAATTGGATGGTGACATATGCCCCAGGCCCTCGTACTCGCGCATAAATTCAACGTACTTGGAGCGGAAGGTGGAGTCGCGCCGCATGCGCCGTTCCATAGACAAGAGCCTCTTTTCCGCCAAGGCCCGCGATTGACCAAGCGGGGGGCGAGAAGCGAGAAAGGGCAAGCGAGTTACAAATCGCCCATCAACACGGCGGCCTGTGTTGTTTTGATAAAACAACTCACATTCAAGGTCAAGAGGGTCAACTCGTGCGGCATGCGGCGGCTCCTCAACTTCCCAAAAGCGCTGGACCACGTCCGACAGCGTCAAGCCGGCTGCTTGCAATTGGTCCAGCACCGGTAGGTCCGAAGACCGTAGCACGGGTCCAAAAAAGCTAGAACCGAATATAGTGGACATGGCACATAGGCCGTCCTTCTGCAAAACCCTAATTTCCCCTGACAAGACCAGGCCCAACACGTCGGAACCCAACAAAAGGTCCGTAGGACCGGGTTCAGTCCAGTGGGGGTCAGCTGGGTTTAGGCCTGATGCACAGGACACCGCAGCGTCAGTTATTCGGACCTGCGGTAGGGGACCTAAGATATTGTCAAGGACTGACACCTTGACCAAGACCCTAAGATTGCCCGTAACGGGGCTAAACATTAATTCCGCTTCCCCGTTAGGAGTCGAGGGCTCTATACCCCCGATACCTATCACCCGTCCTGTTCGAGGACTCCAAGGGAGCCCTAGCTCACCCACCAAACGAGAAGAAGCAATACAGCGCTGTGAACCCGAATCCAAAAGGGCGCGAACGATTAAAAATTCACCCTTCGGGTTGAATACCTTCACTGAGACAGTCGGCAAAAGAATGGTCTGACAGACGGACTGCCGGAGATTCAAGGTCTCAGGAGAAGTTGCTGTGGTGGGGGCTAGGGCGGCAACTACCTATTGGTGGTCGTCCTCATCAAACCGGTCCTCTAACCGGGGAGTCTCATATTGAGACTCAGGGGGGACCTCCAAAGGTGAGTGGGACGGACCTCCATTTGGGTAAACCCATGCGTCATCTCGTGGCGGCAGCACGGGCCTAGTCATACGGGCTGAGGTCGGTAGGCCGTAGTAAGGCTGTCGACCCGCTCGAGGTGGGCGGCGTTCGAGGCGTGGCCACTCATGAAGCGGAGGTGAATAGCGGGCAGACTGAACCGTAGACAGAGCCGCCACAAATCTCCCATCAGAACGTCGAGGGGGGTTGGCGCCCCCCTCACGGGGGGGTGAAGCCCCCATAGGCGGGGTCGAAATCCGAACGCGTCGGGATTCATGGCCCTGATCAGGAGACCGACGCAAGTAATCCGGGGAGCGACCGGTAAGAGCGCCCCCGCCCGTGCGGGGCGCGCCCTCACTCTCCACCCGGCGGCCAACACCATTCTTGTTGGCGCACAAAATCTCCAGGTGGTTACCCCTACAAATTGGGCATGGCCGTTGCTGTTGGCAGTCCCGTTGCATGTGAGCTCCCAGACAGCTATAGCACCAGTGGCGGTCTCTTGCAATGCCCCTCCGATCCTTGATCCGCTTAGAGAGAAACTGGGGGCAAGAAAGCACCCGGTGGCCTGGACGCCTGCAATAGTTACAGGGGGCGGGTTCAGTGGCAGCAAGTCCAGTGTAAACGGGCATTGGTCTCCGGTCGGAGGCCCTTTTACCAGGGACGCCAGTGTGACCCTTTTCCTTCCTCAGCTGGGCAGGCCGCTCTGGGGTCCTTGAAGGACCAGCCATACCAGAGTTATCAGCCTGCCGGCACTCTTCCTCAAGGAACTTTAAAAGGTCCGAAAAGGGGGGCAGGTAGCTGGCCCCGTCCCCACCATACCTTTGCTCAAAACGCAGTTTCAACTCGGGAGGTAGGCGGGACAACACAATGTGTAATAAAAGGAAGGACCACTGGTCCACGGGAAGCTCTAAACGCTTAAGAGCGTTGCAGGCTACAATCAGTGGATTTAAGAGTGATTCTCTTAAATGGGACACCCCATAGACACGTGGCAGCGCTAGAATTTGTGCCACGTGTGTGTCTGCTAACCGGCGCACGTTGGCATACCGCCGAGTCAGTAGTTCCCGCGCGGTGGTATAACTCTCCTCGGAGAGGTCTAGGTGGCTAACTAAACCCAGAGCCTCTCCCTGCAGGGAAGAGAGTAGATAGGCCAGTTTCTGGCAGGGAGACAGGTCCCTTCTCGCGTCCACCAGGCTATCAAAGAGGCTAAGAAAGCCTAGCCACTCGCTCAGGTTGCCAGAAAAGTGGGGCAAGTTTATTGTTGGCAACTTGCCCTGTAACGCAGGCTGCGTGGTGGGTCTGGTGGGAGACTCAAGAATAGAGCTCATTCTCGCCTCCTTCTTGAGCCTCGCGGCCTCCTCCACCAGACCGTCTGTCAGCTCAAAAAACTGTTCGTAGTCCCGCACTGAGGACTCCAGCGATTCCGGAGGTAGCTCCAATGCCATGAGGTCTCGGAAGGCCTCTTCGACGACCGCCTGCCTGGTCCGCACCTGCTCGCACCGCTGGAGCAGTGCGGATGCCCGGTCCACCCGGCCTACCAAGGCGTTGGCTGTAGCAGCCCAACGCAGCTCTGATTGAATTTGCACGCTCAATTTTTTGTGGGCTGACATCTTAGGTAGGTACAAAACAACTTAAATAAAGGTAGTTACAACAAATAGATAACAAGATCAAAACAAAGTTATTTGTTACAAGTTATGTTTCAACTTCAACCAAACAAATTAATAATCAAACAAGAATTACCCACTTTAAACACAAACAAATTACTACTTAAATACTATTTATTAATTAGAATTATTTACCTTAAAACAAGAATTATTTATTTTAAATACATCAAACAAACTACTCTGTTACCTAACCACGAGGAGTTCTAGTAAACAAACAAAGTATTTGTTGGTTAAAAGTTCCAAAAGATACAAATTAAGCTATCAATAATTTATGTTAAGTCAATCAATAACAGAAATTAAGATAAAAGAAAAATTAAGTTTTTAACTACCCGTACTAAGCCACTAGACTCATACTAGGCACTGCAAATTACAAATTGGCTTGGTAAGAACCTACAATTATCAAATTATACCAATATTAAGTTTATCTACTCCAGCATCGAAATGTTCCAATTTCGAGTTTGACAGCTGAATCGAAATGAACCCTCTTTCGGTTTTGCTTCTCATTTCGATGCAGCTCGTTATATGGGAGCTGAATCGAAATGGTTATCTTCTTAAAATAGGATACCTAAAGCTAAGGCTCTGAGTTCTGGCACTTTTGTACCGTTCATATGACAGAGGCGCCACAGGCGGCTGGTGGCGGCTTACGGAGTTACTTTTTGTTGACAGAGGCGCCACAGGCGGCTGGTGGCGGCTTACGGACTTACTTTTTGTTACTTTATTGAGCCTACGGCGTATTTTGTTAATGATTTTATTTTCCTTGTCGTAGATAAAATCTTGTATGCAACTGAACGTAATTAGTCATTTTAATTCTCGTACTATCCTATTTTGATACTCGGCAAGCCTCGTATCAAAAAACAGCACTCGAATTAAAATGACCCTCATTACGATGCAGTTGCATAAATAGCTATTATTTATTACAATCTACATCTAACTGTTGGCCAGTTACGGGCCACAAACAACAATTAGATACTATTAATTATTAATCAACAAAAATTAACAAAACAAAATCTCAATAATTGCAATCATTATACAGGCCTACATGTGACAAGGTAGGCCACGTACTAGTAACTCAATAAGCCTGTGTATTAACAAGTTATAAATCAATAAGTTTACAATTAATGAGTTAACCCTAGAACGGCCAAGTTAAGTCACAGTAATGCCAAATCTGTCCGCGGAATCAATTTAACCACGCTCTTGGTACCAAATGTTGAGGCCAACGGCTTGGCCAACGAGTCAAGGCCTGGAACCCTGGTTATAGGGGCCCATCAGCTATAACCTGAGTCCAGGGTCGCTGCCCTAAGGGCCTTTCACCGCGGTCAGATTTGTTCTAAACGTAGTGGTGACTTAATGATGGTAGGGTTGCACTGACCTTCCTTGCAGCAGTCAATCCTGGTACGGCCTGAGATAGTATGAGAGTGGTGAGTATGTGAGTGAGTATATTGTTAGGTTAAGTGTAAGGTGAGCTTCTCAGGCCGCTAGCAGCAGCAGGCAGGCAGCCAGTTATGGCCTGCAGCTGTGGGCGTTGGGCTGGCGTAGCACTGTAGCACTGTACACTTGGTTTATCACTAGTTAGGTCCAAAACCTTAATCACACACACTTTCGCCGATCGCGTGGCGGGCAAAGCTCGGCGAGTTCCAAAAAAGAGGTTCTTTGTTACAGACAACAGTAACAATTATGCTTATAGCTAGGTCGACACATAGACCGCTCGACGGCGCAACAAAACCGTAAAATAAACCAAATCTAGACACTCAAAAACAGCAAACGGTGCGCGCGACCCGAGATTTTTACATGTACGTATTAGCTGTCAAAAACAAAAAGGGACTTGCAAAAACCACGCCCCAAAACGGCGGGAAGTTTAAAACTAAGCAGCTGTCAACTTCATTGCGAGCCAAAGAGATTGCTAGCGCCCCGACCATGGAACAAGGAATTATGGACAGGTACATGGCGCGAACAGCACAGTAGCACCAACTTTACAACCTCGGCTGGACGAGTTCAATTAATAAACTGATACTCTTTACTCTGTATATCAAGATCTGGTCTACACCATAGACTATACCCTGTCCAGTCTCACTCACTCTCACTATGTGAGAGTGAGTGAGACTGAGCTGTCAAAAAGAAAATAAACGGTTGGACAGGGTATAAGTGCCTGTTTCACCACCTTCGAGTAAACTTTAACAGACAAATAAAGTTGACGTTTCGACCGTTTTTGTATGGCCAATCTGTCAAAACGTCTTTATTCGTCGGTTAAAGTTTATTTGAAGAAGGTGAAACAGGCCTTTATATATAATACTTAATAACTACCTACCTACCGTAAGAAGACATATAAAGGAGTGAGGAGCGAAAAAAATCTCTTACGGCAATATCTAAAGATAGAAAAAGAAAGACAATCTAATATCGCCAAAATAAATGCTATGAGCTTTATTATCGTCATAATTAACAACCCATCAACGGCTCACCACTGAGCGCAGGTCTCCTCTCAGAGAAGAGTTATAGGCCATAGTCCACCATGCTGGCCCAATGTGAATTGGCAGAATTCACACACCTTCGAGAATATTATGGGGAACTCTTAGTTGTGCAGGTTTTTTCACGATGTTTTCCTTGACCGTTGAAGCAAGTGATATTTAATTGCTTAAACGCACTTCACTCTGAAAAGTCAGAGGTGCGTATGGGCTTTATTATAATAAGTGCTATATTTCTTTATATATTATCACCAAAAGATTGATAAATCAAAATCGGTTGCTGTGGGCTTTATTATAAGTACTACATTTCTTTGTACATGACTAGAAGTTTGATAAATCAAAATCGGTTAGTAAATATATGGGCCGATTTCACCACCGTAAAATATGTCTAATCCGAGCATAAATTTGATATTTTGACAGTATTTTCAATACAAAAACTGTCAGAACGCCCAATTTATTCCTTGGTTAAACGCGTCAATCGACGTTGGTGAAATCAGCCATAACACATGTCCATCGGTCGTCCAACAAACATTGGTCATGTCACGCCACTATCATTTCGACGTAGGAGCTGTCAGCCCTGAGAGCTATGTCGGGTATTTAGTTCTTTGGCGAGTTATTCAGTTACGGACTTTAATCCTTCAAGAAATTCCGAGCATAGCTCTTTTCATAGCATACTTGCTGAGTGCCTTGCAGTTAAAAGCATTTACTTATTCAAATTCTAAATAATTTATTTCATGCAGACCACCCGTGGCTCTTATGGCAAGTCGAGACTCTACCATCGGTTCCGAAAGAACATTCTGCTGAGAAGAGCTAAGTTACAAGTTGTTACTCTTTTCAAATCAAAAGTGAAGCAAGAACTATGTAGCTTATTGATTTATTAATTATAATATTATATTATATGATTATCCATCCCCATCCTGTGGGCAGCTAAAACTAAGCCGATTGCTTCAATGCAACTAAGTACATAATAATGTGTCATTAACGGTATAATAAACTCTGCTTAATACAGTACCCGGCGATATATATTGCACATCGGCCTTTGGAATAAAACGCAATTCTATTCTGTTGCAAGGAAAGCTAGCCAGAAATTCACGTAGTAATTACTGAAATCTCTTCACAATCGGCGAGCACATCACGTAACATATATAAAAAAAATGCAGTCGAACTGTGAATAGAATAGAATAGCGTTTTATTCCAAAGGCCGATGTGCAATATATATCGCCGGGTACTGTAAACGTGTTTTACACAAACGTGTTGAAATTTATCAAAGAGCTAAATTTATTATTTATTTCGGAATCCGACAGGATATGCTGTTACTAATTCATCACGCTATTTAGTTAGTCGATTTTGTGTATCGTCGCCTATTGTTTATAGTGATTAATATTAAGTTCGAGTGGGAACATTATACTCGGCCCACACTAAAACTATCTACTAAATCATGCAGCAGTTCCAAAGCCGGGATAAATCACAAACAACAAAGTAAATCACACGTGCCTCGTGAATTCGCACTAATCTCACAATCACGCGCGACCTCCACTCCTCTCCACTCCTCTCCACTCCTCTCCACTCCTCTCCACTCCTCTCCACTCCTCTCCACTCCTCTCCACTCCTCTCCACTCCTCTCCACTCCTCTCCACTCCTCTCCACTCCTCTCCACTCCTCTCCACTCCTCTCCACTCCTCTCCACTCCTCTCCACTCCTCTCCTCTCAGCGTTTGTCGAACTAAAAGACGAAGACAACACCGGTAAGGGAGAGGGAGACTGGCTACTTTTAGTGGCAGCGACCGGCGTTTTTGAGACTGCATCTCGTTTTTGTTTCAAAAGCGTTCGATAGGATGCTTAAAGTAGTGTAAGTCAGAGTTTGAAATCGCGGATTACCGATGCTTAAAAACGCAAATCGTTGCGACAGGCGTTTGTTGTGTGCCCACGTAAACATTCGGACCTCAGTAGAAACAATGAAACCGCAACACTAGTCCGATTCACACATACGTGTGCAAACTAATATTATTTTATATACTTTGTAGTGGCGTTTGAAGTCGGATTTTTTAAAAATAAGTTTTTAGTGGTAGCTTCATAGGATCAATTCTCACATTCTCTGATCGCGAGCGATCTGCTCTTATTAATTGAGGAGTTCCGTCCTCCATCACCGAAGATATTCATCAGATCTTCACCAAATTTAAATGGGACCAACCTGATGGTATGTCTTTTAAAATAAAATAAAATCGGCCAAGTGCGAGTCGGGCCTCGCTCTTTTAGGGTTCCTTTAAAAAAAATTAAATAAAAATATTTCCATGTACCCATGGAAATATTTTCTTCTTCTTCTTCTTTATCAACCGATAGACGCCCACTGCTGGACAAAGGTCTCTTGCATGGACTTCCACAGGCCTCGGTCTTGCGCCGCCTGAATCCAGCGGCTCCCTGCGACTCGTTTGATGTCGTCGATCCACCTGGTGGGGGGTCTGCCAACACTGCGCTTCCCGGTGCGGGGTCGCCACTCCAGCACCTTGGGACCCCAACGACCATCAGCTCTTCGAACTATGTGCCCCGCCCATTTCCACTTCAGTATCGCGACTCGCTTAGCTATGTCGGTGACTCTGGTTCTCCTCCGGATCTCCTCATTTCTGATTCGATCCCGCAGGGACACTTTTAGAAATATTTTAATTTAATTTAATTTTTATTATTTATTGTTATAGCGGCAATAGAAATACATAATATGTGAAAATTTCATCTGCTATTCCGGTTTACGAGATACAGCCCGCTGACAGACGGACGGACGGACGGACGGACAGACGGACGGACAGCGTAGGCTTAGTAATAGGGTCCTGTTGGTACCCTTTGGGTACGGAACCCTAAAAATGATTGATAACAGTTCAAAATTGACGAAGATAAGCAGTAACATCAACAAAGATTGAGGAGTCCCATCATCACCGAAGATATTCATCAGATCAAATAAAATCGCGTCGAATTGATAACCTTTTCTTTTTTAAGTCGATCTTGGGGGGATAGGGGTTGAGGTCCCGGACTTAAGCTTCTACTAAACTAGCTCGGCTTTTTCTATATTCACTGCACGATCGGTATATTTACCAAAATCTTAGGTTAGGTTGGGGTTGTACATTAAATTAAACTTAAGTTAAATAATATTAATAAAATCATAATAATAGGGAATCACTATTCCCTAATCCCTATCACGAGAACCTCGTTTGATGCTAGTTTAAATTAAATAAACCGGCCAAGTGCGTGTCGGGCCACGCGCAGTGTAGGGTTCCGTAGCTGAAAGTCTCAAATATTATTGCTGATCTAGGATAGTGCTTTTGTTTTATTTATGAATATTGAATAAATTTTGAGTTCCATGGTTTAAATACTATAATATTCTACAAAATATGCAACTTACACTACGTGTAATACCTAACTTAGAAAAACAGATATAACTCCTTAACTAATGAACCCTATTTAGCCGTGATAGTTTTCCTTTAAAATTCGTTATATATACTACCGGTGGGGATTTTTTTTTGTATCCTATATATAACCATTAAGCTGGCAGGGGGGGGGGGGGGACACTTGACTCTAATAAAATTTAGCACTTTAAAATATCATATTTCACAAACGGATCCCTAAATTGAAAAATGCTGTTCCCACACCCACAATATTTTTGAAAGACCTATTCAACGACACCCCACCCTATGGGATAGACGAGAAAAAAAAAATCATCCCCACTTTACATGTAGGGGAGGTACCCTAAAAAAAATATTTTTCACAATTTTATTTGACGACTTTGTCGGCGTAATTGATATTTATACCCTTGTCAAATTACAGATTTCTAGTACCAATAGTCTCTGAGCTAAACCGCGGACGGACAGACGGACAGACGGACGGACATGGCGAAACTATAAGGGTTCCTTGTTTACTACGGAACCCTAAAAAAAACGGAGCTTTTAACTGATATATTCATACACTCCTTATTAGCGGCGAACCCATTATAATATAAATGGTACCAACTCAAGTTTTTTTTAAACCCATATTAGTTTTACTTAGTCGCCGCATTAAATACATGCCTTTTTAACCGACTTCAAAAAAAGAGGAGGTGCTCAATTCATCGGAATCTTTGTTTTATGTATGTTCACCGATTACTCGAAGACGTCTGAACCAATTTTGAAAATTCTTTTTTGTTTGAAAGGGTGTACTTTCCAGGTGGTCCCATTTGAATTTTATCGAAATGGGTCGAGCGGTTTTTAAAAAATCAACAATCAATTATATACTTTGTAGTGGCACGGGTGTTTGAAGTCATTTTTTAAAAAGAATTTTTTATATTAAATTATAATAATGCTGGAACTAAGTTTGAGAGCTGGAAGCCATTGTCTCCTGATATAAAAAGCAGTCTAGATAACTCCTCGTGCTATCATTTACGAATGCCAGTCCAAAACGATTTTGCCATTTCGTTGATTCGTGTACTTAGGTAGATTGTTACTATTACAACTTTCATCAGTTCCATATTTTAGACTAGAACACGAAAACTTCCATACTTTTTGAGAAATACGCAATAATAAAAACGTGAACAACACAACAGTAACCAGCAAACGCCGGTTCAGTCGACCGGGGAGCGGCCAACTTTAAAAATATGCCGAAGTTTGAGCACTCCTTAAATAAAACTCCGCGGATATGAAATGATAAAGTTTTCCTATTACGTGCCTTTTACGCGTGCTCCTGCTAGCGCGGATTGGAATTTTACGGATAACACTTGCTCGCTTTGCTTTAGGAGCCTTTGTTGATCTGTTCTCAATCCGACCAGCATCGCACCTGATGATAGTTGGCAACGTAAGACTATATGTATTTTATCATCATTTTATGTATCGGTCACTCAACTGTTCATTTAACTATTGAATAGAATCAGGCGTTACTTTGCGGAATTCCATGATATTTCAATAAAAATTAATATTCCTTTGCTATAATCCGCCAAACAGAATAATTAATCTTTTTAACACTCGACGTACGTTTCACTCCGATACCGGAACGTATTCCTCTATAAGGTATATCATAATAAAACTATGTACATCTAGAATATCCGTCAAAAGAACACCTTGTCAAAAGTATCTGAGATTATTAAAATATTTTTTCAATATTTCCAATTAAGAATGCGAAATGTAATAAATCCTCTTAAAAATAAAAAAAAAAACCGCAGAAAACATTTCGGGGAAACGCGTAACCGACGAACTGAGCTGGGTGCTAGGTGCTTGTGTGCACTGGGGATTGGACTCTACTTATTGCGATATGATTTAATTACTAATGAAGAAACAAGCAACAATAATTGAAATTAGTACCACAGAATATTACAGTTTAGGAACAAACGTTAATTTTGTTTATAAGCGACAGCCAGCGTGGCTACGTACCGCTCAAAATGTGTAGGATTTGTAGTAAAATGAATCCTAAAAAGCTGTTCTTTTTCTTTGATAGCCTTTGTTTTTGACATTACAGACAGACACTAAAATTTTTAGGGTTCCGTAGTTTTTTTTTCGATGACAAGCTAGTCCTTGACTGCGATCTCACCTGATGGTAAGTGACGTGATAAGCGGAAAGCCTGTGTTAGGAGTGGGTACGACAATAGTGCAACGGGACGTGGGATCCGAACCTGCGACCTTTCAGTTTTCAGTCCGCACCTTTAACCGTTGGGCTATTGAGGCTTATTTAAATGTTTATTACACGTTTGTAGTGTGTATTTATTGTTAGTTCGACGAATTGTTAATAGATGGCTCTGTAGGTCAATTTATGGATACAACTCTATCATCGTTCACTACCTATCTACGAGTCACAGCAATTAATATTAATTTTATGATGTTTGCAACTTAACATGAAGTTAAAGTAGGGCCGTTCCCTTTTTTCCCCTAACTACTCGATAGCTAAAGCTAGTCGCATACCTTTGCTATATTTTAACGTTGGCATTTCCACAGGTATTTCTTTGTGAGGTGGAAATACTTTTTCAATTAATCAATTTGACGAAGCCCGGACACTGCCGTGCGTGCGTCGGGCCGAGCAATCTCTATATTACACAAATGTGCACAGAGCTCTGACTTTCAGAGCATTTATATATTAATTTATATGGCTTTGACTGTATATTACATGACTATAACTGATTCCCGCGAATTCGTCCGCGTGGATTTAGATTTTAATAAACCCGTGGGTAACAAGCCGTGATAGCCTAGTGGTCAGGACTGTGGTCTCCTATTCGGGGCGTCACAGGTTCGATCCCGGGTACCTGTGACTTTTTGGAGTTATTAAATATCACATGCTTCAACGGTCAAGGAAAACATCGTGAGGAAACCTGCACGCCTGAGAGTTCTCCATAACGTTCTCAAAGGTGTGTGAAGTCTGCTAATTCGCATTGGACCAGGGTGGTGGACTATGGCCTTTATCCCTTCTTTCAAAGGAGATATGTGCTCAGTAGTGACATATGAGCTATTGATGGGTTGCTGATGATGATGATGAAACCCGTAGGAAGCCTGATTTTCCGGAATAAAAAGTAGTTAGTAAAGTAAAGGAGTTAGTAAAAGTAGTAAGTTCTTGTCCGGTTTTCTTCGGGTGACCGCTCTCGCCACCGACTCACTGCATCGCACTGCCCGCCCGCGCTGTTACTTCGTTTTCTTCAAGTTTTTTTGATAGTTATATCTATTCAAATACAACATATTATATTCAGAATATCTTGAATTTTAATAGTAATGTAGCTATCCAATGTCCAGAAAGAGGTAAAACACTGAATTATTAAAAAAACTGTTTATTTGATAATGTTTGCCCATGAACTCATCAGTGTGGAACTACATTTTAAAAAATCCCGAGGATTTTTTATATTTCAGGAATAAAAGTTGCGTGAATTTCACACATTCGCATTTATCAAGCGAGTCAAATGCACGCGTTTTTATTGTTTACTTATAATCCACAATAGTAGGTAAGTTTTTTCATTTATTTATAGTCCGATTGCTGATATCGCAGCTCTATAACTCAACTATTGGCAGATTAGCGTATGTGGCGGGGCCTGTGCTGTGACGCAGGGCTCCGGGGTGCCATAAATAAATAGTTTTAGGGTCAAACTTATTCCAAGTCACGCCGGTCGTCCCTTCGCCTCACCTGGAATATATTTTTTGCTACAGGTAGCGAACGAACGAGACTTAGCACGGATGAATAAAGTTCAACTCGGTATATAGATAGCTGTTTTACTACTTCTACCTGACTTCGGCAAATCCATTAAGATTTTAGCAGTCTATGTTTCCCGACATAGAAGGCAATTGACCCTGAAGTGAGAGGTGGGGACACATGTGCCCCGGCACCCTTTGCCCTGGTATGTCAGGGCGGGACGGCGGCGGCGGCGGCAGCGGTGAACCCGCGGAGGGCGGGCGGCCACGCGGAAACCAACCCCTCTCGATAACCGCGACACCTGCCCCCTCGCCGACGTGTCAAATGGACATGTGGAAAAACTACATTAGAATAGAATAGAATAGAATAGAAATGTTTTTTATTCAAATAAACTTTAACAAGTACTTTTGAATCGTCAATGAGTCTACCACTGATTCGGAATGCCGTTCCTGCCGAGAAGAACCATCAAGAAACTCGGCGGTTGCTCTTTTCAAAATACTTTTACAATATACTCAATAGATATTATTCTATATATGCAGAGTTTCCACAATGAGGGGAAGTTCCACAAAAGCATTGAGGATGTTTACAATGGAACATTATTCGCTGAAGATCCATTTCTTGAAGATGGTACTTCGTGATATACCGAACGCAAATGCCACACAAAGTGGAAGAGGCTTAGAAAGAAAGTGGACCCTGGTAAAAGCTGGGACAAACGCTATGAGGAAGAAGACAATTATGATGTCACGTAGAAACCTTAAAAAAAGTGGGCTCAATCAATACTTTCCAAAATAGCCCGCTTCCATTTTTACTGCATCTTAATAAGGCCTCCGTCGAGGATGTCATCGAATAACAGAATAATAAACAATTATTGATAACACTTTATGTTAAGAAAACTAGGTAGTATTCTTTAGAATCCCAAGGAAAATAAAGAAAATACATGATCCTTAGAATTTTGTTTTTCAGCTAGAGTTTAAAAATGATAATTGGACGCGACGTTGCCTAGTTACTATTCTACCTATTTCGAATATAAAATTTCTTTAGGTTCGTATTTCTTACTCAAATATATTTCCCTTGTTAGTATTCAGCAATTTACTAATAAACGAACAAAAATGACAATTATTTTTTAACCAATAAATGTATCGCAAATCATTTCTTCGTCCTGAAGCCTGATAAAAATCTAACAGAAAAAAATAATCTGTTCGGAAACGGAGAGGCTGAAAAGGTAAATATTTGGGGATCTTTTTAACGCGTAATGGCACACTAATGAGGTCGCGGGTGGAGGGGAGGTGGTGGGTGGGGGGGGGGGTCACTATCGCGATGGATCTGTTTACGGAATGCTCTCAAACCTTCCAATTCAAGATAGGAATAACGTGCGATTGCCATTTGGGAAGTTGAACTCCGTGCTTTAATGTTAAGCGAAATAAATACGTTTTTAATGAATATTATGTTTGAAAGAAGTGAATGTATAGGCTATTACTTCTCTACAAACATACTTATTAGGTAATATTTTACCACTGTATTTGGACGATCGCAAATTCGATTCCCGAGCAAGAACCTCTGACACTTTTCAGAGCTAAGCAGGTTTTAACAATTAACTATTACATCGGTGAACGCTTCAACGGTGAAGGTATACATCGTGAGGAAACATGCACGGCTGAGAGTTCTTCATAATGTTCTCAAAGAAAAGTAGGTATGTGAAGTTTGTGTTACTTTGGGCCTCCACTATTTCTCTCAGTGCGCCAAAATTATAAAATTACTTACAAATTCATGAAATATCTTATCAGAATTTCCTTTAAAAATTTGCACATTCGATGTTTCCACGCAACCCTTCCCTCATTGGGATGCAAATAGGCGTTTTTCTAAATTGCTTTATTTAACCGAAACGTGGTATCCAATAATGGAGCCACGAGTACACACGACGACGGTGCTCTGAGTGACAAAATATACCTCGTTTTGTTAATTCGTTTTTAAATTAAAGTTCCTCCACGTTTAATAAAAATAAAGTATTAATAATATGATAGTAGGTTACATAGGTATTAATATCAAACCAGTTATAGCCCAGTGGTTAGAACTGTGGTCTCGTATTCGGGACGTCATAAATTCGATCCTGGACCTTCAAATTTCAAAGATAATGTGCGTTTTAAACAATAATAAATAATAACAATAATAATAAATATCACTTTCCTTGACTTTTATTTTTAACTAGATGATGCCCGCGACTTCGTCCGCGTGGATTAAGGTTGTTTTTAATTTCTGCGGGAATTCCTTAATTTTCCTAGATAAAATCATTAATTAGTTAAGATAAAAAATAAATTTATTTATGACTAGTTAAAATGTAGCTTATTTATTAAGCCTGGTTATGAGTTATCGTGAAAGAGTAACAAACATCCATCCATACATCCTCTTTTCCCTTTTCGCATTTGTAATATTAGTAGAATTACCGTTTTACACTGGAAGCTGTACCTTCCATTACGTCTTCACTTTGACGACACACACACACACACACACACACACACACACACACACACACACACACACACACACACACACACACACACAACACACACACACACACACACACACACACACACACACAACACACACACACACACACACACACACACACACACACACACACACACACACTTTTGAACTTTGGAACCTTGCAAGTTAGAGACCGAAATGCGGGAGTTGTATCTAAAGCGTATGTTAACTTTCGTTCTAAAGTGCCTTATAATTTATTAACAATGTAGAAATGAGTAGTTATAGCTAGTTAGGTATGCATAGATTTATTTAGATTTATTGTGAAGCAGTGATAGCCTAGTCCCTGCGAAATCAAATCAGAAATGAGGAGATCCGTAGGAGAGCCAAAGTCACCGACATAGCGCAATGAGTTGCGAAACTGAAGTGGAAATGGGCGGGGCACCTATTTCGAAGAGCTGATGGTCCTTCTGCACCTGGAAGCACAGTGTTGGCAGACCCACCACTAGGTGGATGGATGATATCAAACCAGTCGCAGGGAGCCGCTGAATTCAGGCGGCGCAAGACCGAGGCCTGTAGAAGGTCATGCAAGATAGTCGTTGAATGCCATCTAACCTGATGGTGATGATGCAATCTAAGATGGTAGCGGCCTAACTAAGAAGGGGCATGGATTTGAACTTTCAAGTCATACCCCTAATCGGTTTCCACACACCATCGTGCCGTAACGCTAAATTGCTTGACGGTACGTCTTCTAGGGTAGGGTGGTAACTAGCCACGGCGAACCTCTCATCAGACCAGACCAGAGAAATTATAAATTCCCAAATTGACCCCGCTGGGAATGGAACCCGAGACCTCCCAGTTATAAGACCACAGCGCTCACCACTGCGCCAGGGAGGTCGTTAAGAAAACGTCGTGTTATACGTGTTACAGTTAGAACCTCCCCAAGGAACTCAAGTACCTCGAGGAGATATTTTATCCCGAGTAACAAAAAAGAGCTTTAAAAATTAAAAAACAAGCAATTTAAATTACCTACCACTTTATGTCCCTTTACCTAATACCTACAGCAGTGAAATAAATTACTAAGGTAGAAGTTCTTAGTTGGCGTCTTTTGAGTTAATTTGCAATGAAATTGGACTTCCGAACTTGAAATATTAATGAACACACAAATACTTGAAAGAGATTTTAATGAAAATGAAGCAATTCGTGCCTTAATGGAGATAAAAATTGGGAAGGAGTCGAATACAGTTAGTTACATCTATATATAATAAATTTTTACCTGAGTTAAGCATGATGTTAACATAACCTCACACACATCGCACATTATATCAAAGACACGAAATAAAATAAAAGAAAAAGGTACCCCACTGTTGGTTTCTTTTCATTTGGTTATAAGTTAAAAAAGTCAGTGCATGTTACCAGTGATGACTTGGATCCTTAACGTAGTCGCTAACTGTGGGCCTCATAAGAAGGCTCTGGATTACTCAGCGGGCGATGGAGAGAGCTATACTCGGAGTATCCCTGCGAGATCAAATCAGAAATGAGATCCGTAGGAGAACCAGAGTCAGATAGACATAACTCAGCGAGTCACGAAACTGAAGTGGAAATGGGCGGAGCCCATAGTTCGATACTTTAGATTGAGATTAGAGCTGATGGTCATTGGAGGCCCAAGGTGCTGGAGTAGCGACCACCCCGGGAAGCGCAGACGCCCCACTAGGTGGGCCGACATTAAACGAGGCGCAGGGAGCAGCTGGATTCTGGCGCTGCAAGACCAAGGCCTGTGGAAATCCATGGAAAAGACCTTTGTCCAGCTGTGGACGTCTATCGGTTGATTAAGAAAATTGATAAAAAGTTACGGTTTTGCGGCCGCATTACTACATTGTTACTATTATACTATAATGCTACACGATGTCCATAATGGGATTTAAGATTTCCCGCCGTTAGGTATGGAAATTTGAAATTCTGTCTGAATACTCAAATAACATTATTTTCTATTTAAGTTTAGGTCGTGCGTTAACATTCAGTCAGCTATGTTGCTTATAATATTTTATAGGTGTAGAATAATAGATTATAGTCAACCCATGTAGATGTATATTATTTGAACCTTTCTTTTGAAAATAGCAATCACCGGAAACAGACACATCAATTAATGTAGACGAGTGCTGTATTAATTCGCGGACCTTAGGAGAGTTTCTCACGGGTAATTCCCACCGCGCGGATTTGTAGAGAGAATCAAATATCATAGGACGAATCGAATAAAACTACGGATTGCATTGCATCTCATCCAATTATAGTCATGATATTAGAATTTTAGAAACTCATTATCGAGTCAAAATCACATTAAGTTTTAGATCAAAACTTTTATTAACATAAATCTAAAATAATATATATCTTAAAATTAAAATATATATAAATTACGTGTCACGTTGTTTGTCCGCGATGGACTCCTAAACTACTGAACCAATTTTGATCAAACTTTGTAACTATCTGTAATTTGGTCCAACTTGAAAGATAGAATAGTTTTTTTTTATTAAGATAATTTATTCGTTTTATTTATATAGGTAAGTTGGCGGTACGAAGTTCGCCGAGTCAGCTAGTGATATATAATAATTGTTCGTGGTGATCAAATTTTGTTTTCTCGTGATATCCCACAGAGATTCACAAGTAAATGTGTAGACAAAATTTTCTCGTGACGCGCATCTTAGCCCTACTGCTGTGGGATACTGTAAAAATGACTGCAAGTTACTAGAGTTACAGTGTGGCGATCGTAATCACCTGTGATCGACCGGTGCTCTCTCGCTATTGGTTAAAATGTATTGATGCAGGAATAACGCCATACATTCAGCCAATCAGTGAATCACAAATGATGCGGGTTGTTGCGTTCCCTCAAATATGTTTGAGCGAAGCAACGGCTGGGTCATGCGTCATGCTCGTGAAAGGGTTCCGCCGGCGGGAATGGGGCTACTTTATGTCTGCCCATCTTGGGGTATATTGCATTGTTAGTAGGTATGCATCTTTGGAACTTGCCTCATTGTGGAAACACTGCATACATAGCATAGTATTTATTGTTTTGTAAACTTGTTTTGAACAGAGCAACCGCCGAGTTTCTTGCTGGTTCTTCTCGGCAGGAAGGGCATTCCGAACCAGTGGTAGACTCATCGACGATTCAAAAGCACTTGTAAAAAGTTTATTTGAATAAAAAACATTTCTATTCTATTCTATTCTATTCTAATCAGAGGCGATTGCGAACTCTTCATCAATCATTTTTAGACAATTCCTCATCTGAATTTAACTTTGACCTTCACGACTTAGAGATTAGCCGCACCGTAAACTGGTCCTGTGTGCACCCACCAAGCGGCGCGCAGTGTAAAGTGTCACGTCGAGCCGAGGACGCACGGATGGCGCTCATAGTTTACGTTCAATTTATTAGGGCCTCGGAACATGTTACACCGAGTGTGCCCACGGCTGACACTTCCCGATACTAAACATAATTTTACTCGGTTGCGTAGAGCCGTGACAACACGGCTGTTGTTTGCGTGCATTCTTACTAGGGGTCGTAGGTTCCCTATCTGGTTTATACATAAGATCAATGGTTTTTGACGTGATAACGTCTTATAAATCGATGAACACCGGCTGCACGCACGAAAAAGTGTCACGTTCCGCCTGAGACTGCGGGTGCAAGCGAGAGCGCGGAACAAGCGAGAGGCACGATCGGCCCAAGCGTTGGCGTGTTTCATCAATGTTTCTTTATGACGTTATAACTTAAAACTATCGCCCGTAAACCGACTTTACAGACAATCAATTTTCTATTGGAACGAAGTTATTTTTCGGACGGTTTGGCGGATGGAGGCTAGGCGAAAAAAGTGTAAGAATTTTCCGTCACGACCCTTGTTTTCTTCGTTAATTACACACGCTCCATCATAGCTTCGGTACCGTAGTGGCTAAACGAAGAAGTGAAACTATCGTTTCGGGGGTTCAAAATCTGAGTTCAGAGCATGTCTTTGTTCTTTTTTTAATTTTCGGAACGAAGTTTTATACAAGAGAAATTCTGAATAAAATATTTGCGTTCAAATTTACAAACGCCATCTATTGCGGGCAGCGTGAACTTGCTTGAACTTGCTTTAATGTCTGCTTATTTTTTACGAGATGGTTCCAACATATGGCGAGAGATGGCACTTCGTTCCAACCGAGTGTTCCACAACACCCACACATTTTTTTAATTTATCTATATTCATCCCATACATTTGAGAAAAAAAACGTGATAAGGCCTTATTCAAAAGCAAACAAACAGCGCCAGCGGTTCTGCGACTCCTGCTGCTGCTGATTTCACTCACAACATTAATGAATGTAAGCAACATAGATGTTAGAAAGTGAAGTTAGCGGTTGGTGTTAAGCTGTTTCTGTTACCATTTGACAAATAATTGGCTGTCATCATCATCATTAGCAACCCATCAACGGCTCACTACTGAGCGCAGGTCTCCTCTCAGAGAAGGGTTATAGGCCATAGACCACCACGCTGGCCCAATGTGAATTGGCGGACTTCACACACCTTCGAGAACATTATGAAGAACTCTCAGGTGTGCAGGTTTCCTCACGATGTTTTCCTTCACCGTTGAAGCAAGTGATATTTAATTGCTTAAACGCACTTGTGTCCGAAAAATCAGAGAGCGTACCCGGGATCGAACCTACGACCCCCCGAATAGGAGACCACAGTCCTAACCACTAGGCTATCACTGCTACGTACTAATAATTGTCTGTACCGCAACTATATTTTCCAGAAAACTCCACTGAGGGAGAGGGCAGACTGGCTTCTTTTTGCGGCAGTGATCAGCGTTTTGACGACTGCATCGCATTTTTGCGCTTAAAATCGCGGAACGCCGATGCTAAAAAACGTAACTCAGTACCCAAAAGCACAGAATAATAACTAGTAACTAGCGTTACCAAAAGTCAGTACACAACACACGCCAGCGGCCAGTCGCAGCGACCGCGACTGGCGTGTGTTGTGTACTGACTTTTGGGTTCCGACGCTGAATCGAGCTTCCGAACAGCGACTAAAAACCATAAAAACGCCGATCGCTGCTGCTGAAAGTAGCCAGTTTGTCCTCTCCCTGAACTATAACTACCTGTGGCCTGTGTGTGTGTGTGTGACCTATAACGTATGATCTATACGTTTTATATATCGATCCACTGATCCTGTTGCTATCATGTAGAATGTGGATACTAAATTATATTTGACTCTAGTCAGTTGATCCGTGAAAATGAAACGCTGTGATCTGTATCCCCCCTCCCAATTCTCCTCTCCCCACCCCTAAATTTATCGTTCGTCCCGTGAGTCGTGATCCTGCTAAAAAATTCCACCTCTTTTGCTTATAAATTAGTGGCCGGATTGTATGAGAGATCGAATAATCGAATTTATGCAACGCTCTTACAATTTTGTCAGAAAATTTTCCATTATAAATCTGTAATACTAATCATACTAATATTATAAATGCTAAAGTGTGTTTGTCTGTTGGTTTGTTCTTCAATCAAGCCACGCAACAGAGCCACGGATCGACGTGATTTTTTGCTTGGGTACAGTTGAGGACTTGAAAAATTACATATTCTACTTTTTATCCCGGATAATGAAAGAGTTCCCACGGGATTTTTTAAAACTTAATACACGTTAACGAAGTCGCGGGCATCTAGTGAGTCTATATTGTGGACATTCTAACCATATTTTACTAGCTGATGCCCACGACATCATCCGCGTGGATTTAGTTTTTAAAATCCCTCTGGAACTCTTTGATTTTTCATGATACAAAGTATTTTATGTCACTCTCTAAGTCCTCAACTGTACCCTTGCAAAAAACACATCGATCCGAAAGTCTGTTGCGGCGTAATTGAAGGACAAACCAACAAACACACTTTCGCATTGATAATATTATTAGTATGATGGCACCAATAGCTCAAAGGTTACAATGCGGTCTGAATTGTGGTATAATTGACCGAGCGAAGCGAGGTCTCTGAGTCTACTAGGTGAATTTGCTCTTGTCCGTCCGTCCGTCCGTCCGTCTGTCAGAGCCTTATAACTTTTGAATTACTGAACGTAATTACTTCAAATTTAGATATAATATGTGAACTGATGGCCTTCAGCCGAATATTGCATAAAAAATTATAAAAACCTTTATTTCAGGGGGGCTCTCATAGAAGTGAATGCGAAGTAAAAAAAAAATTATCGCGTTATATAAAATTGTAACATATGATATTAAAGATAATTTCGAACCGAGTACAAAAATATATTTTTTTTATTTTTTCCTTTAAAATTGACGAAATGTGGGGCTTTCAAAGTGGCGATTTTATACGCTCGCTTGAAGACGCTCTCTAGCAAAATCCGCTATGTATTTTCAACCTGTTTTATTTTTATTATTTCACTTATATCCTGTACTTGAACAACAAATACTAAAATTATATGAATATTATAAAGAAACGAGATTATTTAATTTTTAATGGGCATCAGTAATTCATATAGCATCAACATAGCTTCACAATAATGCTAATAGATGGCGCAGTCATTACATTAGGCACTATTCCATGGAACTAGGAGATTACGACTACGACCTATCCCAAAAACAGTTTTGCGTCGACCATTATTATTTAGTTACATAATAATATAATACCATATTATTCAATTAAAATTATTTTTTAGTTAAATATCAAACTTATTGAAGTTTGATATTTAACTAAACAATAATTTGATGATTTAGGTATGTTTGGTAAAAACGGGCATAATAATAATAGAATAGAATAGAATAGAAATGTTTTTTATTCAAATAAACTTTTACAAGTACTTTTAAATCGTCAATGAGTCTACCACTGGTTCGGAATGCCGTTCCTGCCGAGAAGAACCAGCAAGAAACTCGGCAGTTGCTCTTTTCAAAATACTTTTACAATAAACTTAACATATATTCTATGTATGCAGAGTTTCCACAATGAGGGAAAGGTCCACAAAAGCATACGTAATTATTTCTAATTATAATTCAACACATGTCAAGACGGGCAGACAGAAAGTAGCCCCATTGCCGCTGGTGGCACCCGTTCACGAGCATGACGCATGACCCAGCCATTGCTTCGCTCAACCATATTTTAGGGAACGCAACAACCCGCATCACACGACACCACCGCAGAAATGTTAAAGAGAGTGTGACATACTTAGGCTACCCATCCTAAGGCATGTCAAGGCATGTAATGTCAGGTTTGGTCGTCATGTATCGATTGAATGAATAATCATGGGATATCGTTACCGCGAGGTCTCAGTTCGGGGCGAACCACTAGTAATATTATGCTATATACTAATAATATATAGCAGTGATAATAGTTTTTAGGACTGTGGTCTCCTATTCGGGGGGTCGCAGGTTCGATCCCGGGTACGCACCTCTGACTTGTCGGGAGTAAGGTGCGTTTAAGCAATTAAATATCACTTGCTTCAACGGTGAAGGAAAACATCGTGAGGAAACCTGCACATCTGAAAGTTCTTCATAATGTTCTCGAAGGTGTGTGAAGTCTGCCAATTCGTATTCGGCCAGCGTGGTGGACTATGGCCTATAACCCTTCTCTGAGAGGAGACCTGCGCTCAGTAGTGAGCCGTTGATGGGTTGCTAATGATGATGATATACTATGTGTATCCGCGTATGAATGTGTGCGTTAATTAGACACACACACTACGCCAAGGTCATTGCCACCCCCACACACCCCCGCGGTACGGCGATATGAACACAGAGATAGCACGCCTCCCCACGCTGCGGTCAGCTGTTGGTTCAGGATCACTGCACTATGTACATTCAGTTTAACACCTAATGTCCCTCCGATAACCGCCACACAATGTATTGTAAGTAATTTGCTACGTAATAAGTTGGTAGTACGTAATGCAGCTTTCTATTCTCTAAAAATTACTGCCACAATAATGATGGTTGCGATCGTCTCTGATTTGCCGCTTTGGATTGGATTGGTCGCGAATACTTGTATTATTTAAAAAATATTTTTAAAAAACAAGCTTATAGTAGCTGGCTACGTCATCAGGACAGATATCATCTAAAATCAGAGTTCCTCTCAAGAGGGATGAAACGAGCCCAACTCGGTGAGGTTACGTCGTTTTATTACAGAGGTTCAAAAACCACCTTCCAGCTTCATCATCAAACCCTAGATACCATCTAGAACAAGATAACTTGTCAAGACGAATCAAACGAGCCCAAATTCGATAGGGATTCGTCGTTTTATTACAGAGTTTCCACAGCTAAGTTCCGGCTTCATCATCAGAACATGGATATCATCTAGGACCAGAGTACTTGTCAAGACAAATCAAACGAGCACAAACTTTATGGGATTACGACGTTTTATTACAGAGTTTCTAAAACCATCTTTCGGTTCCATCATCACACCCTGAATATCATCTAATGCCAGAGTACCTGTCAAGACGAATCAAACGAGCCCAAACTCGATGAGTCACGTCGTTTTATTACAGAGCCCCGATAGCCATCTTACGACTCCATCATCAAATCAGCTCCATGTTACAATAATATTGCATTGTCATCCGATTTACATATACATGCAAAATTTCAGCTCAATCGGAAACCGGAAAGTGGTTCTAATTTAGCTTGCAAGATTTGACCTAAACATACATACATACCTAACTAACGGTTATAAAATTAGGTGCTCGTACCTAAATGGTACATTTTCTCAATATATTATTAAATGGACAACACAAACTGTACTCTTTGGATAAAACTTTAGGAACTAAAGAAACTTTAGGAAGGAAAAAAAAACTTTAGGAACTGGGTGACATCCCGAAGGCTTTTACGGCCTAACTGTCGATAAGTTTAGTGTTGCCAGGAACAAATGCCTTCCAGTGGGCAACGACTACAATAAGAGAGACTTCTTGACAGTTCTTGGACAACTAATGCTCAAATTAAGGTCTCACTACAGTACCTACTTCTCTGTCCACATCCGTACGCTCTGAACTTAGGTCATAAATAACGCGTAGAAGATTCGGTTTTATACTAAAGTTATTTATCCATGTTTCAAAGGATCATGTCTAATACATACTTGAATTGATTGACTTATTTTGAACTTCCGTCAATTTATTACAACTCTAGCCTTAGATTAATTACTAAGTAAATATTCTTAGACTCTAGCTTAGTTCACTAATTTAAGCATATAATATCATAATATAATATTATATAACTTCGACTAGGTTCGTCAGTTCTGCAAGCCGTCTTATCGGAAATTATTATCAGAACGTAATAATATGATGTATGTATGTAATGAGGCACAAACCCAACTTCTGGGTAAAGCCTCTACATACGTGACCAACCTTCAATTCAAGTTTAATTTGTAGGGACTTACTAGCCTATATTACACATTTATTCCACGGTATAAATCTCCTTAGTAAGAATCCTACTAATTTCTAATCCTACTAACATCATACTAATATTATTATAAATGCGAAAGTGTGTTTGTTGGTTTGTCCTTCAATCACGCCGCAACAGAGCCATTGACTTGATTTTTTGCATGGGGATATTTGAGGACCTGGAGAGTGACATAGGCTACTTTTTATCCCGGAGAATTAAAGAGTTCCCGGGAGATTTTAAAAACTAATTAATCCACGCGGACGAAGTCGCGGGCATCAGCTAGTTATAAAATAATGCCAATTTGTTTCTTTTTCTATTGGCGAGAATAGAAAACCAAAATTTTAAGTGGCTATATTAATAGGCTCTCAAAGCGAGCATACCAAATTAACTGGTTTTGGCAGTCTCACTTTAAGGAATCCGAAGAATTACAGTTTAAAGGAACAAGAGTCGTTATTATTTCCGACAGGGATGTTGCCGCCGCCGACCAGGTCGGAGTGTCAGTCAGTTCCTTGTGTAGTCGTTTACGAGGTTACGAGGAGAACAAGGGGACGCGAGGGGGCGGGGGTGCGGCGGGCGGAGGGTCCGAAGGCGTTAAGCTTCGAGTGTCATAAAGCGATCAGTTTAGAGTTACGAGAGGAATTCGAGCAGTGAAGCGATCCAGCGGTTGTTCGTTTTATGACTCTAGTTCTCGTCTCATCGCCATAGCTGGTGGATATACTACAGCGCTGTAAACTGCCGAGATTCGCTCAATGTAGTTTCATGTTACTAAACTTTAGGTATAATATATAGAACAAAGGCTTCAAATGTGCTTCTCATTTCAAGATTTATGAAGCGTCCATTGGACCAAGTCAATAATATGTTAACAAAATCGAAACGCAGGAGTTAGGGTTGCTCATAATATAATGATTATTTTACAATTTATAGGCTACATCAGTTAATATATAAAAGGAAAAGGTGAATGACTGATCTATCAACGGACAGCTCAAATCACTGAACGGATTATACATATATTAACTTTAATTATTATAATGAGATAATTTAGAAAATTAAAAATGTAAAGTAGGTATTTACGTAAAGATCCGAATTTACGAGTGGCGTGTTCAGATTCGATATTCCCGCAACCCTTCCTCGTTGCGATGCAAATGGGAGTTTTTCCAAATTGCTTTATTAAACTGAAACGTGGCTCCCAATAACGGAGCCACGATCACGCGCGACGATACTGACAAATACACAGGTTTTTAGCGACTTCAATAATTAATTTTAAAACGACTTCAAAAAAAAGGAGGAGGTTATCAATTCGTCAGAATATTTTTTTTTATGTTTGTCCACCGATTACGCGAAGACGCCGGAATCGATATGGAAAATTCTTTTTTAATTTGAAAGGGTATACTTTCCAGGTGGTCCCATATAAATTTTATCGAAATCGGTTGAGCGGTTTTTAAAATATCAACAATAAAATAGTGTGTGTGTAATGTGGTAAAGCGGGAGTTTGAAGTCGGTTGTTTAAAAAAGAATTTTTTATATTAAATTATAGATGTAAGACTGCGTGTTAAGGAGAAAACAAAATCTCTGACTGAGGACTTTCTGGGGACTGACTGACTGAATGACTGACTGACTGACTGATCTATCAACGCACGGTTCAAACCACTGAATGGATCGGGCTGAAATTTGGCATATGGATAGTTATTATGACGTATGCAATCCGCTATAAGAAAGGATTTTTGAAAATTCAAATTTCAAATTCAAACCCCTAAGCGGGTAAAATAGGGAATTGAAAAATCGAACTTAACGTGAGCGAAGCCGCTGGCAATAGCTCGTATTATATTATATACTGCGAGGTGATAGCCCAGTGGTAGACTTCAGCCTCCCTTTCGGGGGGCTGGATTCGATTCCATACGCTTCTCAGGCTTTTCGGAGAAATGTGCGTATAAGCAATTATCACTCGCTTTTACGGTGAAGGAAAACCTCGTCAGGAAACCTGCACGCCTGAGAGTTCACTATGGTGAACATTGTTACACCACTGGGCTACATCATTGAACTCCAAGTACCAATTCCTCATTCTTTATGCTGCTGGGTACCGGCTGAAGAAAATGTCGATTGTGGGTTGCTATTGTAGCTCTATACCACGTAGTACGGACTAGATACTGGCGTAGTGCAACGAAAAAGCAATTTTTAAAAACTTTTTCCACGCGGACGAAGTCGCGGGCATCAGCTAGTCTGTGATAAACAAAGTAGTTTCGCTGTGGTTTAGCTTTAGATTTAAATGCCTACTAGCTTTTGCCCGGTGTTTCGCTCACGTTAAGTTCGAACAAACCCCTATTCTACCCCCTTAGGGGTTAAAATTTCAATTTTCAAAAATACTTTCTTAGCGGATGCCTACGTCGTAATAACTATCTGTATGCAAAATTTCGTCCCGATCCGTCTAGTGGCTTGAGCTGTGCGTTGATAGATCAGTCAGTCGGTCCCCTTTACTTTTTATATATTTAGAAGATGTAAACTCAATATTCAGATACTCCGCTGCTAAGGTTTCAAAACAGTTTGATGACTCAATAGACTAAATCAGTGTTTTTTTCGCAGTGTCTGTCACGTCTATTTTCTAAATTCAATCTATCTGTAATTTATTGCCTAGCAAGCTAAGTACAATGCTATTTAAACACGACGACAGATAACAAATAGATTGACTATAGAAAATAGATTGCATCTGTTAACGGATCGTCGTATCCTACTTTATGTCTTATCCATAAAAATGTCGGTAAAATTCCTCATTGAAAACAAAGGAGAATAGCTATCAAAGACAACTGCAGTGAACTGCGAACGGTGTTTTCGCTCGTTCCCAGTTTGCTGTTTCATCCGAGCTCTATCCATCACATCCGCGGCCCCTGATGCGTGACGCTGATCTCACGGAATTTCGCCTCCGATGCCCCCCCCCCCCTCCGACCTCTCCCCCCCCCCCTCCCGTGTCCCCTCAAAACTCGTATAATCTTGAATTCATTCAAACCCCCAGGATATGAGGATAGGAGTGGATAAAGTTTTAAAAAATCCCGTGGGAACTTGTTGGTTTTCTTTGGTTTTCTCTGGTCTTGGTGGGGATTAGAAGTAGTTTATGTCACTCTCCAGGTCCTCACACAAAAAGTTATGTCAATCCGTAGCTTTGTCGCGTTTTGATTGAAAGACAAAGAACAAGAAACTCACTTTAGTGGGGATAGTGTAGCGATGCGAACTGTGTGTTAGTTGTCCGAAGGCGCGGGTCCTTTGGGTACGAAGTGTTGAGTCAAACAATTGAGAATATTACTCACAATTTAGACCGCATACGAGTAGAACAATTATTAAGTTTTTCTTTTTCATCAACCGATAGACGTCCACTGCTGGACAAAGGTCTCTTGCATGGAGCGGCTCCCTGCGACTCGTTTGATGTCGTTGATCCAGCTATTGGGGGAGTTTGCCAACACTGCGCTTCCCGGTGCGGGGCCGCCACTCCAGCACCTTGGGACTCCAATGACCATCAGCTATTCGAACTACTTCGAACTGTTCCCCGCCTATTTCCACTTCAGCTTCGCGACTCGCTGCAATATGTATGCTAATTATTATATTACTCTTTCATCATCATCATCATTAGCAACCCATCAACGGCACACTACTGAGCGCAGTCTCCTCTCAGAGAAGGGTTATAGGCCATAGTCCACCACTTTGGCCCAATGCAACATTATGAAGAACTCTCAGATATGCAGGTTTCTTCACGATGTTTTCCTTCATCGTTGAAGCAAGTGATATTTAATTGCTTAAACGCACTTGACTCCGAAAAGTCAGAGATGCGTACCCGTTATCGAACCTGCGACCCTCCGAATAGGAGACCACAGTCCTAACCACTAGGCTATCACTGCTATTATATTATATGCTATATTACTCTTCAGTAATTGATATTTCAAAACGTTGTCATGACCGATATAAAATAGACCGCGTGGTTCGAAATGTCCGCCTCAGCAGCCGGCTGTTGGTTTAGGATCAGACCGCCATCCATGGAGCAACGATAGTTGGCTCGTAGAGGGCCTGTTTATTTGTAATTTTACGATAACCGACATCGACTTACATGTTAATGTGTAATACTGCACACGCTCGAGTTTCGGTAGGAGAGGGCGAAACAAGCACAATTATTTATTGGGTATTTTCCTGTTACCAAAATGTTGATATTCATTAATTATTAATATAATCAAAAATGAATTATGTAAGAATAACATTTGTAAAACCAGAAAATAAATCTGTAAAAAATACAAATAAGTTATAAACTGTGTTTTGCTATGACTATTTTCTTCTTTATCAACTGATAGACGTCCACTGCTGGACAAAGGTCTCTTGCATGGACTTCCACAGGCCTCGGTCTTGCGTCGCCTGGATCCAGCGGCTCCCTGCGACTCGTTTGATGTAGATCCACCTGGTGGGGGGTCTGCCAACACTGACGCCACTCCAGCACCTTGGGACCCCAACGAAAATCAGCTCTTCGAACTATGTGCCCCGCCCATTTCCACTTCAGTTTCGCGACTTGCTGAGCTATGTCGGTGACTTTGATCTCCTCATTTCTGATTTGATCCCGCAGGGACACTCCGAGCATAGCTCTCTCCACCGCCCGCTGAGCGGTCTTGAGCCTACTTATGAAGCCCTATGACTATATCTGTCTCTTTCTAAAATGAAATTTTGTATGCAGAGTGTATGGAGCTACTGTCTTGTGACGTCACACTTCAGTAAAGCTCTCCTTGTCTAACAGGAATCTTTGAAGCTATATTTCCGAAACTAGTTTAGATATTGAATTTGAAAAATGACATTGCATTTATAATACCTATTTAAAACTTTATTTTAATTAAGATATCAAAACAAATATCAGTCAATATCCTATTACTAGCTTTTGTAGCGACTTCGTACCTGTGCAGTTAAAGTGCTTTAATACCACAGGAACCTTATTTTACCGAGATAAAACATAGCCTATGTCCCATTTCAAGTCCTCAACTCAAGTCCATGCAAAAAATCATTTCAATCCCTTGGTCTAGGACAAACCAATAAACAAAGAGACTTCCGCATTTAGGTACCTTTTATCCCGGAAAAACAAAGGGTTCCCGCGGGACTTAAAAACTTATGATGTGTTCTCTGCTGTTATCTGAATACAAATCGTGTTAAATAATTATAACCTTGCGCTGACTTTATGAAAGCAATCATCGCGATCATCGAAATACATCTATTTTAATTGAAAATGCACCATTACCGGAGAGCTTAGCGCGAATAGGATCTAATTTTCAACAACGATAGTTTAGATATGTAATCGAAATGCGAAATTCGGAAAATTGCTGCTCGCAGTTCTAATAATAATTCGATTTATCACAAAACACACACTAAAATCTAGTTACATGCCCGTAATAATGAAGATTGGTAGTTCGCTACAATCATACTAATATTATAAATGCGAAAGTGTGTTTTTTCGTTGGTTTGTTAGTTTATCCTTCAATAACGCTGCAACAGAACTACGGATCGTCGTTATTTCTGCATGGGTATAGTTGAGGACCTTCAGAGTGACATAGGCCTACTTTATATCCCGAAAAATCAAAGAAGCCGTTAAGCCAATAGCCGAGGGATTTTAAAAACTAAATCCACGCGGACGAAGTCGCTGGCATCAGCTAGCTGTAATTAAAATTATGTTTGATATAATTACGACGCACAGAACTTCTTCTTTATCAACCGAAAAACGACCCGTTCTAGACATAAAATATATCTATAAAAGGTATCTCGTATGAATTTCCACATGTCTCGGTCTTGTGCCGCCTGTCACAGTCGATTATTTCAGTAACTATTAAAGCTATCGACATGAAATTTGGCATAGTTGTGTATAATAGTGGCCCAACATCATTGGAATACAGAAAAATTGAAAATTATTATTAGTTTTATTAAAAAAAGGGGAAAATCGGAGGTTTGAAATTTCAAAGTAAAATAACTATACCGAGTGGGGTATCATATGAAAGACCTTTACTTGTGCATACTAAAACAGTTTTTTATTGATTTCTATATATAATAGTTTTTGAGTAATCGGCCAAAATGTCGAAAAAAAATACCGTTCCCCCCCCCCCCCCCTTATCTCCGAAGTTTACCAATCGAAAAATCTGAAATAATTATGGTCAATAGAGGTTTATGTATATTTTACAGGAAAAATAAAATCAACGCGAAAATTATTTTAGTTTAATAAAAAAAGGGGGAAAATCAGGGGTTTCAAATTTCAAAGTAAGATAATTATACCGAGTGGAGTATCATAATATGAAAGGCCTTTACTTGTGCATTCTAAAACAGTTTTTTATTTATTTCTATATATAATAGTTTTTGAGTAATCGGCCAAAATGTCGAAAAAAATACCGTTCCCCCCCCTTATCTCCGAAGTTTACCAATCGAAAAATCTGAAATAATTATGGTCAATAGAGGTTTATGTATATTTTACAGGAAAAATAAAATGTGGTATCATATGAAAGGCCTGTACTTGTGCATTCTAAAACAGTTTTTTATTTATTTCTATATATAGTAGTTTTTGAGTAATCGGCCAAAATGTCGAAAAAAATACGGTCCCCCCCCCACCCCTTATCTCCGAAGTTTACCAATCGAAAAATCTGAAATAATTATGGTCAATAGAGGTTTATGTATATTTTACAGGAAAAATAAAACCAACGCTCTAATTAGCATAGTTTTTTTTTTATATTAACAATAAACCTCTACAAACAAAGTTAACGATAAATAAGCAAATTAATATAATATTATCGTTTTACTTTTACTTTTGGAGTACGGAACCTTCGGTTCGCGAGTCCGACTCGCACT
Organism: Oeneis ivallda; assembly: GCA_029955525.1. Taxonomy (NCBI): domain Eukaryota; kingdom Metazoa; phylum Arthropoda; class Insecta; order Lepidoptera; family Nymphalidae; genus Oeneis; species Oeneis ivallda. The sequence continues at coordinate 24,102,143 of JARPMR010000020.1, forward strand.
TGGCCGGCTTTATTTCAATCTAAGCCTGCCTGAAACGTCCCTCGCTGACCTCGGAGCACTATTTCAAGTTTCACCTACTTAAGTTTCCAAGTAAAAAGTGCACGAAGTTCTGTGTTGAAAGTAACCGCTCGTGTGGAACGGGCGACGTGAATTATTATTGTAGACTCAGTTTTTACCACGATGCTGCGATGCTTCTCAATGCGGGGCCACTACTTTTCATTATAGACGTTTTCAGTAAGTCGCGAAAAGGTGTAAATATAGCTTTGGGTCACTCAGGGGCCGATATGGTAAGAGCTACGCTGAGAGTAGGTATATCCTTGCATCAAATTAGTAATTAGTAGATATGCATAAAAACCTAAGTCTAAGCTTAACTATTGGCATAGCTCATCGATCTGTGACGATGAAGTGGTTATAGACGGCGCGCGGCGGGGTGGACAAGGAGTGAAGAACCTGAATAAGAATAAGGATGGGATCCCGAGGCTAGCGAATATTCAAGAAATCTCTATTAGGTCAAAGGTTATTACATTGCTACTTCACACTACAAAACAATAGTAACAACACGTGCTGCTCGGTAAGTGAATAAGGTAGTAATGAATCAATAATACTAATAATTGCGGACACTTAGGTATTATTTTTACTAAAAAAGGATTTTGATCACACAAAGTAAGGAATTCCTTCATTAAAAAATTAAACAAAATTATCCATTACTCAATAATTGAATAATCAAAACATCAAACACAAGTAGGTAAAGAGAGATGTAAATGACGTGACAACCAGAAGCAGAATGGCCACTGGCGCTATAGGTAAACCGCCATAAGCTTGACCCTCCTGATGGTCTGCGGGGCACGGGGCGGGAGCGCGCTCAACCAATCAGCTAGTCTGCCGCTGTCCGCCGGCAGTGACTGACGTGGACGCTAGTCTGCGCGTGACATTTTTCCAGAGACGGCTACACACGATAATATTCATCTTGCGACATGAATCAGGATAACCTACCTACTCTGCGTAATAAAAAATTAAATAGACCATATTTTATTATTGAACTATCGCAAGATACATCATCGGAATCTTCGAATGAAGAAAGTTCATGTGATGAAGAACGTTCTGATTAATGATAATAATTATAAGACTATTTATTAATATAAGTTTATTAATATTAGTTTAATATTAGTATAAATGTACAATTGACTTTAAAAAATACTTAAACTAAGAATAAATAAATTCTGTTAAAAAAATATCATAAGTGCCTTTAATATAGTACTCGTTGGCTTCTATAGAATCGACGAGTAGCCAGGCACGGCTAAAATTTTAAAAGTCTACCCTCCTCCAACAATTATAATAAGAATTTTGAAGCCCACCAACTTAGGTGATAGCAGGAAGCAGAATGACACAGCGCATGTTCCGTGCGCATTTTTTTTTAAATTGCCTTCTAAATTCTCTTCGCATGTGACTGCCAGTGAAAATTGCATCCATTCAACCTCCGTAGACTTCAGTCGCCACAGTCGTGGCCCCGCAGTGAGGGGCAAAAACTGTAGCAAGTGACAGCGACGCTTGTCAGCAGTGTGGCGAGCGCTGCCCGCCCGCGACACGCCACGACACGCCGCGACAACTCGCGACAACTCGCGACAACCCGCGGGGAAGGAAACGAGGAAACGTCAGCCGCGCACTCCATCTATCATTGTTTATTGAGTTACCACAGGGAACATACTCAAAACTCAATTCTAAAGTTTTCTGCGAGACTTATTCGAACATCTCAATTTTTGTTTCAAGCAAGTTTGAGCAATCTTGGGGTGCTTAAATAGATATTAAGTTTTCCTTCTCAACTTAGCTAACTGTGCGTACTGAAGGTCTCTTACATAACTTATACTAATACTGACTGATGCGCGTGGATTTAGTTTTTAAAAATCTCTCAGGAACTTCCACAGGCTTCGGTCTTGCACCACCTAAATCCAGCGGCTCCCTGCGATTGATTACGTCGGTACATCTAGTGCGGGGTCAATACTCCAGCTCTATATTGGGACCCCAACGACCATCAGCAGTTCGAACTAATGTGCCTCACCCATTTCCACTTCAGTTTCGCGACTCGCTGAGCTATGTCGGTGACTTCGGTTCTGCTCATTTCTGATTTGATCTCGCAGGGACACTCCGAGCTTAGCTCACTTCATCGCCTACCGAATGACCCTGAGCCTTCTTATGAGGCCTATTATAGTTAGCGACCATAAAAATTGAATCTGGATGCGTTATTACAACCAGAATTGCTTGCTGAGTATATTTGTTAGTCTTCATATTTACGAGTACCATAAATGATCTATTCTATTCTATTCCATCGGCTTTCGTACATTTTGTAACATTTTTGTTTTGAAAAGAGCAACTGCTGAGTTTCCTGCCGGCTCTTCTCAACAGAACCAGCTTTGCGAACCGGTGGTAGATTCTTGACTTGTCATAAGAGCCACAAGTTGGCCTACATGAAATGATGATGACCTACATGATTTTGAATTTGAATTTTTGACGACCTCCCTGGCGCAGTTGTGAGCGCTGTGGTCTTATAACTGGGAGGTCTCGGGTTCGATTCACGGCGTGGTCAATTTGGGAATTTATAATTTCTGAATTGTTTCTGGTCTGGTCTGGTCTGGTGGGAGGCTTTCATTGGCCGTGGCTAGTTACCACCCTACCGTCAAAGACGTACCGCCAAGCGATTTAGCGTTCCGGCACGATGGCGTGTAGAAACCGATTAGGGGTATGGGTTGAATTTTCACAGCCATACATTACATACATACATACATCTTAGACTGCATTATCACTTACCATCAGGTGAGATCGCAGTCAAGGAAAAGGATCTTGTCATCGAATTAAAAAAACAATTTGATCGGAACTAAGTCACCGCATCGTCTCCCAGGTGAATTGGCAAAAAGTCGCACGCCAGGGCGGCGTACTGCGAATGTATGAGTATGTGCTCGGCGGCTGGCGGTTTCGAGGTGGAAGTTGTCAATTGTTACTTGTACGCGAGTCGCGAGTCGCCGCTAACAGAGTTACAGACCGCGTGAAGTTGGCGGGCACGTGCGGGGAGCTTGTACGCTGGCTTTGATTTTAAATTGTCGCAATTTACTTTTCTTAGTTCCTATACATGGTTGACATCATAGATTTTAGGATTGGTAGCTATGTTGCTAGTATATATCGCCCTTGCTACAAACAAATACGACCAAAAACAAATAGCTTCATAAATGCGGCAACGTAATGTCATACTTTGCTTGAAAACGTCAAACATTGGTTGCTACGTGGCTATGTGGGTATGCCAGTTCAGGCGTACTATGAATTGCCGTAATTTACTAGTGTGCGGACAGTATCTAGTAGTGTGCGAAGCGACTACCAAGTTTGGTAACATCAATATACCAATGTTCCATACGATGTTGCCTAAAGACAAGTACTACCCGTTCAATTAAAATTGGCCCTCGACGACCGTTACAAAATGACGTTATACTATAGCGTTGACATAAAAAAATATTGTATTTTTTACTGTTAGTTTTCTTTTCGGGCAATGCTTTTCATGGCAATGACGTCTTAAATGTCGAAGGGCGTGGTTTTAAATCTCTTATTTTCCTGCTCTTCTAAGAAAGTCATTAATTACAGTAATTAAAAAGTCTGCGCTATGCAAAACCTTCTTTTTTTACTCATCGTAGAAAACTACACGCAAACAATAGTAACCAAAAAACAATAAATTACCAATTAAAACTATAAAAAATTCAAAACGTAACTATAACAAAAGTTTGAAAAATTACGGTAGTGACAATCGCGAGCGGTATGTTGTTATCTGTACTAAGTGGGTCTGACTTAAGGTGCAATGCGGGGAAGCGCGAGGGAGGTAGGGGCCAACTTAAATTGATCGTGTAGTATCAAAGGTGTAGTAGCACTTCTGAAACTCACGGCTTTTTGTAAGTAGACTCTTATTCGACTTCATAGTCGAATAAGAGTCCAATACTCGCTATATTTTGTCATACATGAGTATGACAGCGACAAAAATATTATGACAAACTAAAAAATGAAACGTTATAGCGTGCATTAAATAAGCAATCTCCAATATTTGGCAATTCCAAACCCTTTTACTGGTGATACAAACATGAAACTTGGCACATAACTGCCAATAACAAATCCTAAACGTTGGCGACACTGCCACTACAACTTTACTGACTTCCTGGCTCTATCACAGGGGAGTAGAGTCTAGTATTTGCTGTGTAAAGGTATTGTTATTTTGGTGATATAGAAGGAAATTAAATCACTAAGAATGGAAGCAACCGTGTCCCGGCATAATATCCTCGCCCCTCCATCACGAGGGTCGCTAAGACCCCGTGGGGATGCGGAGGGTTTTTGCTTCACCTACCGATATTTATACTTTGATAATATATGAGTATCGTTTACCTAAGAATGTGGTGTGGGGTGATTATGTTACGATTACTATTTGTTTCCATTTGCATTTTCCTTGACACTAAAGTTTTATAGATTCAAAATTAATACCTACCTTTAGATTTGAAATGAAATGAGTACACTTTATTTTACTCCACTTAAAAAAAATACAACTGTCGTCCTTATCACTTAGAAGCGATATCTTCCAAGCAACCACGTTGCAAAACATATGACGCTCTGAGAGGAAGGGTTAAGGTTCTAAGGATTAAAGACAACTGTAGGACAAAGATAATTCTACTGTACCTACTATAATATCTACTACACCATCAAACTTGTGAACTGCGGTCTTCAGTAAAACTTGTAAGATGCCACCAAGCGGTACGCCTTACGAGTATAGCAGTCAAAGGATAACTTTTTAACCCCCGACGCAAAAAGAGAGGGGTGTTATAAGTTTAACGTGTCTGTCTGTGTATCTGTGTATCTGTGTATCTGTGTATCTGTCTGTGGTAGCGTAGCCGCCAAACGGATGAACCGATTTTCGTTTAGTTTTTTTTTGTGTCATAGATAATTTTATCCCGAGTGTTCTTAGCCATGTTTCATGAAAATCTGTTCAGCCGTTTGAAGATTATCAGCTCTTTTCTAGTTGATTAGGGGATCTGACTAACTTCCTTATGTCCGATCGATTCGAAATTTGGTACCGTGTTACTTCAATGATATTGAAAGTATATGGTAAGGTAACCATGACCTGATCAGCCGTTTAAAGATCATCAGCTCTTTAATAGTTGATGAGGTGATCTGACTACCTTCCATATGTCCTATCGATTCGAAAGGTACCGTATTACTTCAATGATATTGAAAGAATATGGTAAGGTAACCATGACTTTAAATATGACATGTTAGCGTAAGGTTTAGATTTCGAAGGTGGGTAATTAAATGGGATCAATTAGGCTCAATTACCACTGCGCTAACAAATCACTATAAATACCTTCCTAATATTTATACCTACTTTAAAAAGGACTAAATAAAAGTAAAATTAAAATTTTTACAAACCCCCCGACACAAAAAAATAATCTCTAAAAACCAACAAAAAATAATATTTTATACATATATATAATTATTATCGTCACATATATTATGTAAGTTCAAATATTTTTATTTTCCAAGTGTCGTCGTCGCGTCGGGGGACCGCTAAGTGAGAAAAACAGGTGTAGTCGCAGATTGCAACAAAAGAATTTACTCCGAAAAATTCGCAAAATCGACACAACCGTCAACGTCGTCTGCCCTTACGTGTCGCGCGCGGTACTACGTAGAGCGTAGACTATATATATGCATGAAACTTAAGATCGCTCGTACCTAAATGTAATTCGTAATAATTAATTAGCTGTTGGAAAAATACTTTATAAACTTTAGCGGTCCCGCGACGCGACGACGACACTTGGAAAATAAAAATATTTGAACTTACATAATATATGTGACGATAATAATTATATATAGGTATAAAATATTATTTTTTGGTTTTTAGAGATTATTTTTTTGTGTCGGGGGGTTTTTAAAAATTTTAATTTTACTTTTTTAAAAAAAACGTAATCCAAAAATCCCCGCATGGGCCTTTCTCCACGCGGCGCGCATCGGGCGGGCGTAAAACAGAATGGGTACTCCAATTACAGGTAGAAAGGGCAGCCATCAGCATCGTGAGGGATAATTATTGCCCGCGCTAATAAGGCCTGGCGCCTTCCGCCGCCGCCCGCCGCCCGCCGCCCTAACAACCTCGTGAGGAAATACTGCCTTTGTTATTGTTATGCTGCTTCTGTTGTGCGAACTGCGTGGGCGATTGATGGGCCGTTAATTGTGCCTTCCAGTCCGGAGAGTGTTATACGACATATTGTGGCGGTCTCTATGTACTAATAACGATAATAATGTCCGTCCGACCCGGCAATGGTTTTGGTGACTAATTTAGGAGATATTAAAGGATTGCATTCTTTATTCTAAGGCCTAACTTTACACAGACGAAGCTGCTTACCAAAACTAGTCTAAATATATAAAAAGGAAAAGATGACTGACTGATCGACTGACTGAAATATCAACGCACAGCTCAAACTACTGAAAGGACTAGGCCCGCTTGCAGAGACGCCGGGTTAAAACCCAGGAATAAATTCGTAATTTTGACAGAAGTTTTATACGAAATCTGTCACCGCTCTGTCTTTTTTTAGCAGCTAACAGTGAATTAAAAGGATAACTCGACGTTTCTGCAAGCGCGCCTTAGGCTGAGCATGTAGATAGCTATTATGTTATAGGCTTCCGCTAAGAAAGGATTTTTGATAATTCACCCCCTAAAGGGTAAAGGGTAAGGGTAGGGATTTGAAAAATCAAACTAAACGTGAGCGAAGCCGCGGGCAAAAGCTAGTTTAATATATTACTCTTTTCGGGTTCAGTGTCATTCTGCTTCATCATTAAGCATAAATTAAGATTGTCCATAAGCAGTTCCACCTAAAAACTAGTTCTATTTAAAAAGTTCCCGCTGCTACTGTTTGAAAGATTAAAAGCTGGAGCGTGGTGTCAAAATAACTGCGCGTAGAACTTTTTAAGTTTTTAATCAGCTATTATCTTGAGCTACTCTCCGCCGCGGCCGGCGCGGAGAGCGGAGAGCGGAGAGCGGAGAGCGGAGAGCGGAGAGTGGCGGGACGTGCGCAAACAATTAGCGAGTTACAGACTTGTTGAGCAAACTGCGCTAAGTGAGATGACAATCTCATTGTGGCAGTCTTAACACTAACTACGTTGTTACACTACACAGAATTACAATTTTTATTTCAATTTGCTTTACCACGGTGTTAGTCCTTGAGTTTGACATGATTTTGTATTACCCTAGGTAAGTGTCTATGTTGTATTCTGACTTCTGTGGTATCACCACAGAGGATCACCATGATTGTCATAGAAAGTTATGGTCATATTGGTTATGGTTATGGTTAAACATTAAACGTTTATATTTATAAGCGCATACCGCGCTAAAATACGGCGTTAATTTGAAAGCCGAAACAATGTTAAAAGTTTTTTTCCAAACATTCAAAATGTTTTACTATCATCACAATATGTATTGATTTTTTGAATTGTATTCGATGGAGAATTTCTTACTCTTTCAGAAAAAAATTACGCAAACCACGTTTTTTGGCCGGACGAGTCTCGCCTCGACGAGTCCTGGTAGGTTTTTCCAAACAATTCCAATACACAATTTTCGAATCCACTATGAGGGGACTTTCAGTTTTTAGTACCGCGAGTAGTTGTGCTTTCGGTTACTACAAGGCTGGTGAAACATGTTTGAAAGAAAATCAAACCGTGATGCGTTCCTGAAACGTACGTACATTACGTTAAGTTTGTCGTATCTTTGTGTAAGTTATCCAGATTATTATATATTATGTTGATGCACACCACTACATCGACCTCTTCCAAAATGAGTGGTAAGCCCCGTCCATATTATTAATAAGTATTTTCCATCTAATTATCATCATTTACTATCCTCAGGCGTGTTGTAGTCAACAGCAAGTTTCAGCATCGTCGACAAAAAAATTGTAAGCATAAACGTGTGTTTGCTAAAGTGCAAATCTCAGCCCTCCATAAACAATTTAGGGGACGCGACTCAAGTGGAATGTGATGTAATTGTCATGTCTACGGTACACGCCCCGCCTCCCCCCGCGCCCCGCCGCAACCTCTCAGCAGCCCCTCTGCAAAAGATGCTACAAATTTTGATCCAATTATGTCATACTTTGTAAGATTTTCCCTGTAATTACTTAAGAGTCTCTATTAAGCTCAAGTTTCCATACACTTTTGTCTGGTGGGAGACTTTGGCCGTGGCTAGTTACCACCCTACCGTCAAAGACGTGCCGCCAAGCGATTTAGCGTTCCGGCACGATGGCGTTTAGAAACCAATTAGGGGTATGGGTTGAATGTTCACTGCCATACACCTTCCAAGTTAGTCCGCTACCATCATAGACTGCATCGTCACTTACCATCAGGTGAGATCGCAGTCAAGGACTAGCTTATCATCGAATAAAAAAATACACATGTAGTTTCAAAAAATGTAACTAATTCCATTTCTTCTGCCCAAAAACCAATATTTCACAACCCGTGCGTATATTTCCAAGTTTACTATCAGTTGTCACTGATTATGACGTAGTTTCTAAACTAAGCAAAACTAAATTTGTATGAAAATTGGAATTAACTTGATCTTACGTGACACTGAACTACTCGTGAAGTAATCAAAATCGGTTAAACATTTCGCGGCTGTCAGGGGTCTACTTACGGTAGTAAATATAATATACTAGACGATGCCCGCGACTTCATCCGCGTGGATTAAGGTTTTTTGACTCCCGTCGAAACTTTGTAAATTTCCGGAATAAAAAGTAGACTATAATAATAATAATATCTTTATTGTTCACATAATACAGGTAGTTACAGTTTAATAGCAAGGGTGGCACTGCACTATGTGTTAATCCTGCGTATGAGCTATCTCCATTCCAAATTTCAGCCAAATCGGTTAATTCCTTGTGGCGTAAAAGAGTAACAAGCATCCATCCATACATCCTCACAAACTTTAACATTTATAATATTAACTTTCCTCGATCTCAGCTTGCACTATCCCATTTTCTTCTTTGACGTTTTCCTCTCCAGACAAGGGTTGCCTGGAAGAGATTACTTTTGCAATTAGGCCGCCTTTGCACCTTGTATTTATTTTCTCTTTCTTGTGTACCTTTATTTCTTGTTGTGTAATAAATAATTTTCTATTATATTCTATTCTATTAGTAGGATTAAGTCTATGATAACTACTCATCATCATTAACAACCCATCAACGGCTCACTATTGAGCCAGGTCTCCTTTCAGAGAAGGGTTATAGGCCATAGTCCACCACGCTGGCCCAATGCGATTTGGCGGACTTCACACATCTTCGAGAACATTATGAAGAACTCTCAGAAGTGCAGGTTTCCTCACGATGTTTTCCTTCACCGTTGAAGCAAGTGATATTTAATTGATTAAACGCACTTGACTCCGAAAAGTCAGTGGTGCGTACCCGGGATCGAACCTGCGACCCCCCGAATAGGAGACCACAGTTCTAACCACTAGGCTACCACTGCTTCTAGTCCTATCCACTAGGGCTATCACTGCTTCTACATAATATAACTAACTACTCGTAAGCGTAAATTCAAAGCCGCTCTAAAATTAAGAGGTCTGATAAAAAATTACAACAAGCAGCACATTTACATAATTGTCGCTCAGTGCGACACCGCGCGGCTGCGATCCGCGACTCGTCCTCTCACGCACCCTCGAGCGCGCCCGACGCGCTCACGCCTCGCGGGAGGGGCGACGCGGAGAAATGCACGAGAGATAATCTGCTTTGCAACATTCTAAGTGGGTTTTGCATCTTGATTTTTTATTTAATAAGACAATTTTACCTAAGGGCTTTTTCTAAGACTTTTCTTGCTTAACGACGTCAAAAACTTCACGAGAAACTTTTAAGTTTGGCAAAAAGTTAATGTAAAAACTTCTTAAAACAATTTTTTTAAAACGTTATTACCCAAGCTGAATTTAACTAATTCTTCTCTGCCAAATAAGTGGAAAGCTTGTGTATGACGCGGGTGCGACTGCATAGTGCAACCAGTCGGCATCTTTAACCGTCGTAAATACCGACTCAATGTAGCATGTTATTTTTAGGGTTCCGTACCAAAATGGTAAAAATGGAACCCTTATGGTGAGACTTTCTCCGTCCGTCCGTCCGTCCGTCTGTCACAGTCGCTTATTTCAGTAACTATTAAAGCTATCGACATGAAATTTGGCATAGTTGTGTATAATAGTGGCCCAACATCATTGGAATAAAGAAAAATCGAATATTATTTTTAGTTTTATTAAAAAAGGGGGAAAATCGGGGGTTTGAAATTTCAAAGTAAGATAATTATACCGAGTGGGGTATCATATGAAAGGCCTTTACTTGTGCATTCTAAAATAGTTTTTTATTTATTCCTATATATAATAGTTTTTGAGTAATCGGCCAAAATGTCGAAAAAAAATACCGTTCCCCCCCCCCTTATCTCCGAAGTTTACCAATCGAAAAATCTGAAATAATTATGGTCAATAGAGGTTTATGTATATTTTACAGGAAAAATAAAACCAACGCTCCAACTAGCATAGTTTTTTTTATATTAACAATAAACCTCTACAAACAAAATTAACGATAAATAAGCAAATTAATATAATATTATCGTTTTACTTTTAATTTTGGTGTACGGAACCCTCGGTGCGCGAGTCCGACTCGCACTTGGCCGGCTTTTTTTTTTAATTCGATGACAAGCTAGTCCTTGATTGCGATCTCACCTGATGGTAAGTGATGATGCAGTCTAAGATGGTAGCGGAGTAACTTGGAAGGGGTATGGCAGTGAAAATTCAATCCATACCCCTAATCGTAATCTACACGCCATCGTGCCGGAACGCTCAACCAATTGGCAGCACGCCTTTGACGGTAGGGTGGCTTTCGTTGGCCTTCACCTGGGCTGAAGGTCAGATCAGAGTCAATTCAGAAATTATAAATTCCCAAATTGACCCCGAGACCTCCCAATAATAAGACCACAGCGCTCACCACTGCGCCAGGGAGGTCGTCAAGAATTGGTCGTTAAGATGTTATTATCCTTACTTAAATTTCCTTACAATGTGAAAGTGAGTTTTTGTCGGTATGTTGGTTCGTCCTTCAATCACATAGTAATGGAGCAACGTGATTTTTAAATGAGTATATACATCCATCCAGGGTCTATCGTCAGACACAAGTTTCTTGCAAGAATAGGGCACTTTATTTCCTGGGTAGGTTGCTTCATGAGTATTCTGTGTTGATCGTCGTAAGCACTTCGGTCAAGTCAACAATATGAAGGTAAAAAACTTTTCAAATCCCTTCTAGAATGCTAATTAAAATATAAGCCGCGTTCTACGTTTCACGTTGCATTGCTATTGAACAAAACTATTGTAAAGTATCCTTATTGATCAGATAGATAGGTTGTTGTTGTGTTGACAGGTACAATAGCAACCTTATAACTACTATTAACAGTCGCCAATTAGAGTGGAGCATTGTTTATCATTCGATTGGATTGGTTGTTACAGAAATGGCAGTGCGATGTGGGCTCGGCGCTGATCTGACTAGCGGCGATGAATGGCAATGACTTCCGAGTTCCGACACGATATCAAACAATACCTAACTGTAGTGATAACGACACAGCGTGTTAACACGAAACACAGTGACAGCCACTAATTTGCTATATCGTGCCTAACTATCGCTCGTTCCGCGCTCTCGCTTGCACGCGCAGGCTCAGGCGGAACGTGGCACTTTTTCGTGCGTGCAGCCGGTGTTCATCGATTTATTAACGTCTTATAACGTCACGTCAAAATCTCAATATCGGTTCAGCGTTTGCTCAAGATCCACGTATTATAATTCTCTAGTCAACAGGCAGGTGTATAACATCAGTAGCTACATAGTTACATGGCAGTAGGTGCTCAGGCAATAAAGTACAGTCACTGTAACAACGCTATTCCAACTAACGCAATTTATACTACAAATACAAATTGATGAATGTCACTAATATTTTATTGGTTCTAAAATTTTTGCGCAATAAAGTTCGACCTGCAATACTCAAAACCTAGATTTTTTATACAGTGAGTCATCCATCATCATAATATCAATTGCATTACGCATAAAAGCATAAAGGTACATTAAGAAGTGCCACAAATACAACCACATCTCAGCGGTAAGAATATCGCCGGGCAGTGGGCGTGTGCGAATGGTAAATGAACTACTTACTGGGCCCGGGTCTCCTCACAGGTGTGATGGGTTTTTGGAAAGTTTTTCAGTTTGACGTGAAACCGAACCAATGATAGAGTATGACGTGTCATAAGAGCCACAGGTTGTCCTACGTGAAATAAATAATTTTGAATTTTTTGAATTTGAAGACAATAGACGTTAACTGCGTAATATCCGAAAATTTTACAACTGCTATTCAAAAGCCTCTATTTTGTAAGACATAAAAAGTAGAGTTGTGCATTTGTGACAAGAAGTTATCAATTTCGATGAAGTTATGTCAGCTAAGCCCAAACAGCAATCTTGCAATAGGCACATCGCATTCTGTTGAGATCATTCAGGCGATCATCAGCACGATGACGCCTAGGAATGACATCGTGGTCGCGATGATTGTGGGTTAACCCGTCTGAATGGACACTAAGGCCCGCTGCGTTAGGTTTAACGCAGGAATAAATTAGTAATTTGACAGAAGCTTTATACGAAATTAACTCTGGGTTAAAAGCATAACCTGGCGTTTCTGCAAGCGGGCCTTATATTTTTAAATGACCACGATCTATGTGCTGTGGATCGTTGTTTCATGAATTCAACTTTGTTGACTCACTCAATACCTTCCCAACCGACTTCATTACTTTCAACTGGAAATGTTGAAATCAGTTGAATTGAACTCCGCCCGTGCTCTGCTTGTAAACTTCACTCTTTAAGCTTGGGATTTCAGCTGTATGTTATATTTGGTTAACAAATATACGCTCTAAATAATTTTTATGCAATCGCTTTTTCTTTTTTAAACAAAAAGCAGGAAAGGAAAATACAAAACTCCACGGTCGACGGTTCGATACCCACCCGTCGCACTGTTCCAAATCGAACCCAATCTCAGCACAAGCATTCTGATTATTTTGAGGGGAGAGGAGAATATTGGTAAGTTCAGTTTGGATAATATTCTTTACAAAATCTTTTTCCTAGCAAAAACAAATTCTTTACGTAGTTTTCCTAACAAACTCAAAAATTGTTTTTCGATCAGACTATTTCCTTTTCAAGGTTTTACCACTGAAACTATGTCGACGTAATTCGACAGAGTTTACATGCAGTAGGTAATTTAATTTCCGGAGAATCAAAAGTCCCTACAGGATTTCTAAAAACCTCAATCCACGCAAACGACCGTATCAGCAAGTAATAAATGTAAAATTGAATTGCCACAGATCTAATCTAATACTAGCGTGTAATAATTGTTGAACAATTCCGCAAATGACCGCGTTCGTTCTTATCAGATGCGAGCGGTTAAATTAGCTATTATTGGGCAAGTTATTGTTTGGAGAGCGTGCGAGCCGCGCGAGTGCCGACGACTGAATTAGCGCGATCTGATTACAGCTATGTACGAGTATGGACATTAGCTCCCGACGTATGGCAGCCCGCACACAGTCAATATTATTGTCAATAAAAATATTGACAATATTTTTTTTATATGAAATAATATTGATCAATCCTTCAATACGCCCCGCAAACACGCAATATTATTGACAATATTCGAAAATATTGACAATAATATTGACTGTGTGCGGGCTGCCTGTTGATGCTAAAGTTTAAAACCAGTTTAATATACGTTTATTTCAACTACAGTTTTTGCAATTCACAAAGGCGAGTGAGCTTTACTGATGGTTACTTCGTGTACATGCACATTGCATAAGTGTGCGTGCCTGTCAAAGCCTAGGTGGGAGCGGGCAGGCGCGAGCATTGCGCTCGCTCACACTTACACAGATACGACACACACACAACCATATGTCAGTCGCCCTCGTGAATTGCAAGAACTATACTTACCTCATTTGATGCGACAAATCAAAAAGCGGTAACAGGCTAGGCTATTTTTAACCCCCGATGCAAAAAGAGGAGTGTTATAAGTTTGACGTCGATGACTGTCTGTCTGTCTGTGTGTGTGTGCTTGTGTGTGTGTATCTGCATCGTAGCGCTCAAACGGATGGACCGATTTCGATGCGGTTTTTTTCATTTGAAAGCCAGTTTTCTTGCGGTGGTTCTTAGGTATGGTTGGTTAATATCGGTTCAGCAGTGTAAGAGTATCAGCTCTTTTCCAAAATGATGTAAGGCATTTTTTTCGTATGATTATTCGATTAAGTGCTTCACGCGTGCCAGTATAATCGTTTAATGACAATTAATTGATAACTTCGACCTGTGCTGCAACCAGAATCATACATAGTCCGACCATAGACTCGGGGGATGTCGGGTGTTTTAAATTTTTAATTTTCGCTTGTTCTAGAATGTAGTTCGCACCACATAGATCAACGATCCACTAAAGATTTTATCTTTCACGGGCCTTAGATTAATTACTCATAGATCGGAAGATTCTAACAAAGTTCCGCTCCAGACGTAGGCTCAAAACAAGTAATGAATATATGAGTGCCATGTAGTTATTTTCTGTACTAGTACTACTCATTACGTTTTTGATGGTTATTGTGATGAATTATGACACCTCTTCCAAGCATAGTACGTTATTTTTTAATAATTTTCTGCGAGCTCGTCGTACTAACGTGACAATACTGCGCAGGCTCTATGCTTTCAGCACTAAAAATGGATTATCGCCGCGTCGACTATTGCGTTTCTAGGAGTATTTAGGGGTATTTATTCAAAGTTCACGGGCATTATTCAGTCACATTTACTATTGAGCATAACTTGAACATTACTTAACGAATCCACTCTTTTTATGTCGTACTGTCGAGAATAAAGTTTAAATAATTATTTATCATTTTGCAAGCTATTTAATTATATTATTTTAAATATAAATATGATATAAACCAAACGAATGTAATATCGGAGTAATATGAGGGCATTTATTCCCTCGCTCATTACGCGGGATCCAATCCGGGGCTCTCAGCTTCCAGCAACATCACATCGGCCGCGGGAACTCCCTGGAGCCAAGTCTAGGCACATCGACCACAGTACGATGACCCGTCTCAGCAGTACGGGTGAGTTGTCTCGCTGCGCGTTGTGTTAAGAGTGGATGTACGTTCGTTAACAGTTAACAGATTTGATTTTTACAGTAGTAGATCAAGTTTCAATTATCCGAAAAAAAAAAAACACGCAAGAATTACATCATACTTCCAAGGGACGTGCTTGGGCAAGAACATAAAATGATAAAATTTGTTCGATAATAAAAAATCGCGGAGTTAGGTCTTATTTTTAACCAATATTCATTTATTTTCAATGTGTTGCATATTACAGATCCAAAATTTTTACATTAAATTCCTGTAGTGATCCCTATCACCACCTAAATCACTGGCTCACTGCTACACGCCGCGGAGCGCAGGCGCACGTCCGACTGACTCGCTGTCTCACGCCAGACTAGCTCGATCGACGTTCCCCCTCCGCTCGTGTACATGAGACAGTGTATCGTATCTATTGCATAGATACAAACACTACATCCCTTCCTTTTTAACAAATTATATTCATTGTAAACGTAATCAGTATTGTTAAATAAAATCATACTTAAGTATTTTACTTATACAATCAATTTTTATTTACAATATTTTACTTATACAATCAAACATGAATCTTAACAACAAATATTGATTTACATAGTATCATTTCCTTCAATTATCTGATCCTCATTTTGTTTGATCTCGTCTTCTACTGATTTCCATTGTCCCTCCACACGCTTTAGGTGAATCACATTCCTTCGCAATCTTTGTCCAGTTTCTTCATTCCTTATTGTAATATCCCCTCCTACTGATTGTTCCACTATGTGTGGTGTAGGTTTAAAATTAGTTAAGAGCTTATTAGCCTTTTCCATTTCTTTTACGTACACCTTCTCTCCTTCTCTCAGTCCATGGTCTTCCGCCCTTCTTTTGTGATCTCCATACTCCTTTCCTTTTTCCTTTTGTATCTTGTCTTGGTCTCTAACTTCCATGTCATCTGACTCATTTATATTCTTCAGCATGGGGATTTTATCCCTGTTCAACCTTTTGAAAAAAAGTTCAGATGGTGACTTACCTGTGACTGAGTGAGGAGTGGAGTTGTACATCATTAAATATTCATATAGTGCATCTTTCATGTCTCGTTTTTCACTAGAACTTATTTTGAGTCGTTTTACTCTATCTCTGTTTTGTCGCTCGACTTCTCCATTCATTTGTGGCCAATATGGCACAGTATTAAAAAGTTTGATGTTACAATTACGACAGAAATCTTTGAATTCTTCACTTACGAATTGTCGTCCGTTATCCGCAGTAATTGATAGTGGGTAGCCCAGTCGACTAAAGAGTTCTTTCAAAATCTTTATTATTTGCAAGCTCGTTATGGTTTTAGTAATCTTGATCTCTTTATAGCGACTGTAATAGTCAATGACTACTAAGATATAATCATTATTCGGTAAGGGACCCAATAGGTCCATAGCAATGTCAATCCAAGGTTCAGATGGAAGTTCTCGACGTTTCATTGGTGCTGGAGGATTTGGTAAACTCACGAGGGTGCATCCTTTGCAGCTTTTTACCATCAATTCAACGTCTTTATCTATCCTATGCCACCAAACCTTAGAACGAAGGCGACCCTTCATGGCAACAATTCCCGGGTGTCCCTCATGAGCTGCAAGTAAAACTTGTCTCCTGAGGTTCTGGGGAATAACTATTCTGTTTCCTCTCAAAAGGATATTCTCATAAAAACACAATTCGTTCAAAAATATTTTATATGATTTCACAGACTCATCCCACTGGTCATTGTAAATCCCTTTCTTAACATTGGTGATTTCCTGATCACTTTCTGATTCTTTTACTATTTCTTGCATTGAAATTGCACAAGGTCTAGCGAGTTCAACTATTTGATGAACATAATTTTCTTCTGATGACGGGATTAGCCGATCTGAGTTCTTACACAGGCGTGATAGTGGGTCTGCAATATTGGTCTTACCCGGTTTATATTTAACGTTGTAATGATACGCCTGAAGTCGCAAAACCCATCTCTCAACACGGGCACATGGTTTTGATTTCGGACTGAACAGGAATTCCAATGGCTTGTGATCTGTTATTAAATCAAATTCCTTACCAAATAGAAACGTATTAAAATGCTCAATCGCCCATACCAGAGCAAGAGCCTCTTTTTCTGTTGTGCTATATTTTCTCTCACATTGACTGAGTGTCCTATTTCCGTATGCAATAATTCTTGGTCCTTTACTGTCTGACTGCACTAAGACTGCTCCTAGTCCTACAGGGCTTGCGTCCGCTATTACTTGCGTCTTGTCTTTGATATCGTAATATCCCAAAGTTTCTATTTTAGATAGCATCTCCTTTAGTTTCTCAAATGCTTCATTGTGATCGTTCTTCCAATATTCTTCAATGTTTGCCTTTTTTCCAAGTTTCTGTCTTAATATTTGTTTTAGAGGTTCTGTTATCGTGGCCAAATTCGGAATCCATTTGTTTATATAGTTAACTAGACCTAAAAAACTTTGCAATTCTTCTATTGTTTTTGGTACTCTAAATTCAGCTATACTTTTTATATATTTTGGCAGCGGTTTTACTCCATCCGGTTTAAGTTCATGTCCTAAAAAATGTACTGTCTGAACTTTATAAATACATTTCTCTTGATTCAACAAAACATTGCTTTGCTCCAGTATCTCCAACACTCTGGAAAGTCGGAAATCGTGTTCTCTCTCGTTGCTCCCCCAAATTAAAATGTCATCAATAAAATTTGTAACCCCTTCGCACTTTATTAACATCTTTTCCATGATTTTTTGAAAAAGTTCTGGAGCACAGGTGACTCCAAACATAAGCCTTTTATATCTGTAAAGGCCATTGGATGTTATAAAAGTCGTCAAATATCTTGAATCCGGGTGCAGTTCAACTTGATGGAAGGCATTTTTTACGTCCAGTTTAGAAAAATATTTCGCCTTCTTTATTTTTGGTAGTAAGTTCTCCATGCAAGGTAATGGATGGTTTTCTCTTAAAATGGCTGCATTGGCGCGTCGCATATCGACACATAAACGTACATCACCATTGTCTTTAAGAATTGGAACTATCGGAGATACCCAGGGTGAAGGTTCGTAAACTTCTTCGATTATATCTAAATCTAGTAATTCTTTGATTTTTATCTAATAGTATCTTATTTGGCTCTTTCACTTGCTTGTCACATTTTATGTTGTTTTTCTTTAAATACTCCCAGGTCTTGTAGGATATCAAATTTAATTTGCATCCTGAATCAATCATCATTTCTAAATCGACTCCTCCTATTTCACATCTGATTGTTGCGTCATCGTTCAAATTAAATATGTATTGTACTTCTTCATTGTCCAGAGAATTTACTGTAGCTTCCGTTCGTTGTCGCTTGTTATAGTCTTTTCCTTTTTCTTGATATTGTGCGAGTTTACGCTTTGGTCGAAATGATTTCGTTCTGCAGCATCTTTGAAAATGGCCTAATTTCCCACATCCGTTACATTTCTTGTCCTTGGCTGGGCAAGGAAGCCCTTGAGAGATATGCGAAATATTTCCACATCTGATACACTTTGGCGTCTTTTCTTCTCCACTAGGCTCTTTTCCTTGTTTAGTCCATCTTGTATTAACCGTGTTCCTAATTTTGATTACATTAACTCCATTTGTCTTATTCTTCTCGTTTTGTTCGTAACTATCCAGTTGGTAATTCACGATTTCTAAGGTATTAGCTAAAGTAATCACTTTGTCTAGTGTGATTTCATTTCCAATTGTCAACATTTTTTTCCTTAACTCTGATGATACCGATTTTTCTAGTATTTGGTCGATTATGTGGTCATCAGGTTTATCAAATTTGCATTTCGCCGCTTGATCTCTTAGCTTAATAAGGAAAGTTTCGAAACTTTCCCCTTCTTCTTGTTTGATCAGGCGGAAAATGTGCCGTTCAAAAGTTTTATTCTATTTAGGTAGGAAATATTCATCTAGTTTACTAAGAGCTATTTTAAAAATATCAACATTCTCCTCAGGTTCCACGTTTGCTCCCGGCAAATTGTAAAATATTTCCTGCAAGGTACTTCCACCTAGAACTAGTAACGTAGCTCTTTTTTTAGCTGGAATCGTAATATCGGCAGCTTCGAGGTAGATTTGAACGGATCGTTTCCATTTTTCCCATTTCAGGCCGACTGAAGTAATGTCGCCCTCAGTATCAAATTTTTCTGGTGGCGGTAACTGATTTGCCATGATTAATTGTATGGGGCGACCTGAAAATACATCCCAATTGAATGGACGTCTTAATACTTCCGATTTGATAAAAATCCATACGAACAGTGCCAGAAATATCTGCACACAAGTATAATACCTCTTATTCAAAAGAAGTCCAATATGTTTTGAATTCAATTTAATGAACTTCTAAAGTCTGTCTAATGAAATTCTTCTAAATTCAATTTAATGAACTTCTAGATTCAATTTAATGAACTTCTAAATTCAATTTAATGAACTTCCAAATTCAATTTAATGAACTTCTTTCTAAATTCAATTTAATGAACTTCTAAATTCAATTTAATGAACTTCTAAATTCAATTTAATGAACTTCTTCTAAATTCAATTTAATGAACTTCTAAATTCAATTTAATGAACTTCTAAATTCAATTTAATGAACTTCTAAATCACATAGGTACCTACTTCCGATTAAATAGAAGTCTGCGATTTAAGTTACTCCCAATTGAAAACTTAAAATCCAGAATTATTTTATTTCTTGCAGGTTGCGATTCTAAATATTCCAATTTAACGGAAGTCAAAAATTAAAGTTTATTTTCAATTTCAAAACAAAATCCAGAACCGATTTAGAATTTTCGTAGGTAGGTATTTCCAATGTAATGGCAGTCTAAACTTAGACCACAATATCGAAATAATTCCATATTCATTTACACACACACTAAGTATATTACATTTGATAAAACGAGGTTTGTAAATGTGGCATCAGCAACAGCGCGTTTCACCTTGCGCGCGGCATGGCGCGGGTGGTTTTACCTCCGCGCGCCCGCCAATAACTAGACAGCGCGGCCGATCTCGGAAAGGCGCTATCATAGATTAATAATTATAGTTGGACATAGCGCTCGACGCTCAGTCGGCGGACAGCGGCAGTGCTAATCATCATTCGCGCGCGAAGCCCGCGCTTGCCTTGACTTAGCATGCTCGTCTATTTCTTTCGTATTACTTCTTACAGTACAACTTAGCCCCTTAGCCCTTCTGCTACACAAGTAAATACATATAACTTGTAGAAAATGCAACACTATCACAATCACATCTCTAATGTATGTTCAAACGAGCATTCAATCTTTTATTTGAATTACCTACCTACCTACGAAAAAAGTGTAGGTCACAAGAAGAAGCTATTGGAAAAATTATACTTATAATCTAATGACTTTGTAAGGATTCCATTGAAAATAAACTTGTTTGCATAAGTAGGTACAATATGAAATAATATTAACAACCGACAGTAACAGGTGTCCTATTAGTTTAAACATTATTAAAAGATAAGGAAGGTAAGCAATAATAGGTTAACATTCCTTTTTTTTCTTTTGTTTGAGGAAATGAAATCTTAGATGGCTCATTAGAACCTTTTTGTGTAACAACACTGAACACATCATAGCGATCCAACGATTACTTTACTATTTTAAAATAGAATTCCTGCCTTAAAAAGATTATAATGTGATGTGATATTGAAATACCTACCCACTTTTTTTTTTTTGTATTCAAGTAACTTGATCACTTTGTATTGTCACCTTCCTTTCCTTTAAAATAAATAATGTAAGTATTTTATTTACTTACTTACATTTTTTCTCGTCGCCACTTGTAGTGATCCCTATCACCACCTAAATCACTGGCTCACTGCTACACGCCGCGGAGCGCAGGCGCACGTCCGACTGACTCGCTGTCTCACGCCAGACTAGCTCGATCGACGTTCCCCCTCCGCTCGTGTACATGAGACAGTGTATCGTATCTATTGCATAGATACAAACACTACAATTCCGATTGATATTATCAAGAGAGTAGCCTAGTGAATTGAAAAGAAAATGGGTATATACGAGTTACAAAGTATTTGGCGCTTACTACACTCCTATTCCGCGCAAAACGCTTTCTTTTGTCGCGCCTCACATGAGGTTGCGGCTATGTTTTATTTCATCGCGAAATCTGATTTTTTTTTTTGGTGTTATACGCGTTCTTAACTTCGTTTTGGTGGAAGGGTCTCGCGTGGGTGGTTGCTCGGCTATGATCTGATATTGGGTTTATTGGGGGCGGCCCCGCGCGGGCGAGGTGTCACAAATGTGTTTCCGACTCGTCGGGCCGCGCTCGTGGCTGCGTCTCGCTGGAGGAGTTTCGCCGTCCGCTAGATTTGTTCGTATGCTCGGGGGAGGTCGGCCGGCGATCACAGAAGATACCTTCAGCGCCCGGCTCGGCGCTACATCGCAAGTGTAATTCATACACGTGCGTTGTCAAACCATTTACGAGTTATAGAATAGAATAAGAATAGAATAGAAATATTTTTTATTCAAATAAACTTTTACAAGTGCTTTTGAATCGTCTGACTCTACCACTGGTTCGGAATGCCCTTCCTGCCAAGAAGAACCAGCAAGCAACTCAGCGGTTGCTCTTTTCAAAACAAGTTTACAATACGATAAATACTATCCTATGTATGCAGTATTTCTCAATGAGAGAAGTTCCAAAAATGCATACCTACTAACAATCCAGTATATCTTAAGATGGGCCTAAAGTAGCACCCGTTCACGAGCATGACGCATAACCCAGTGTATTTAGTAGTATAACGATTGAGTAACGAAATATTATAGAGTAAAACTATTTTTATTCAGTATTCTAATGAAGAATTTTTGTCCATGCCAAGTTAAATATCTCACCAGATTCATTTTTTCATAGAAAATAATAATTCATTAAATTGAAGATGTAAAATGAAAAAAAAATGTTGCAATTGTCACGACCAGGTAGAATACAGAAATATCACCTACACTACATTTATCACGGAAATACTTATGGTTATTTCGTAATAAATGAATACCTACATTTTACTACATTTTCTAGTATGGGCTTATTATTCATCTAGTCAATCTGCATCAGCAGAGCTCGAGCAGAACGCAAGTTTAATGGCTTAGATCAGCGCTCGGACAGCACAATTAGCGGGTCAGTGGTCGCTGCTGCCTGAGCTAGATTATTCCAGCCTAGTCTGAAGTAGTCAACGCAAATCCCTAGGATATAATATTTATTTAAATGTCCCGTTTTCACTTAAATTGATGACGACAGTCAAGTGTTAAGCAGTGTGCACACCGAAGCATGCACCGGTCTAAGGTGCGTTTTATACAGAACTAGCTTTTGCCCGCGGCTTCGCTCACGTTAAGTTCGATTTTTCAAATCCCTATCTTACCCGCTTAGGGGTTGAATTTTCAAAAATCCTTTCTTAGCTGATGCGTACGTCATAATAACTATCTGTGTGCAAAATTTCAGCCCGATCCGTCCATTGGTTTGAGCTGTGCGTTAATAGATCAGTCAGTCAGGCACCTTTTCCTTTTATATATTTTTGGGCAATTATTATTAGGTCACTTGGTCACTTTTTCATTCTTTTCATCCACGCCCGTCTCCTACACGATATACATATAACTGGCATCTATCTGATCTCGATCTACTATTTATTCGAACTCTACCTTGTAGCCTTTGCTCTCACCTGGTGGTAGGTGGCGATGCAGTCTAAGATGGTTGTGAACTAACTTAGAAGGTATGACAGCGTATCCCATTTTTTAACTTTGGGCAATGCATTTAGGCATGCCGTCCATTGGACCAACGGGCGAGTATGTGGGACTCGTTGGCACTGCCAAAATACCCACTACAACCCCACGGATCCGTCCTCGCTTATACGAGGCTCCAGCGATTATCAGCCTATCCCTTTCAGCAAACTATCTTTACGGCCCAGGAGGGAGGAGATGAGCACAGCGGCGCCTTCGCCTCAGCGTCGTCTGCGGAGCTGAGCGCTTGGGTCTAGCTCTCTGTCACGCTCCGCTGCCTCTTTCAACGAAATGACGCTTTCGGAGCAGGCCACCACGCTTTTCCAGCAGCTCTCACTGCCGATCATGGTATTAACCACATTCGAATAGAATAGAATAGAAATGATTTTTATTCAAATAAACTTTTTTACAAGTGCTTTTGAATCGTCGATGAGTCTACCACTGGTTATGAATGCCCTTCCTGCCGAGAAGAACCAGCAAGAAACTCGGCGGTTTCTCTTTTCAAAACAAGTCTACAATTCAATAGATACAATGGTACATAGATACATAGGTATGCAGTGTTTCCACAATGAGTTCCACAAAAGCATACCTAATTATAATTCAACACGTTAAGACGGGCAGACAGAAAACAGCCTCATTCCCACTGGTGGCACCCGTTCACGAGCATGACGCATGATCCAGCCATTGCTTCGCTCAACCATATTTGAGGGAACGTAACAACATTTGGCAGGGAATGGTCCATCCCCACAAAATGCACCATAAGGTCTGGCAGCATATCCCTAATGTAACCTAAAAATGCACAACTGTAGCATTCTCAACTCAATGTGGGTTAAAATCTATACTAAATAAAATCCCAGACAGCATAAAAGCGATGAAAAGTGACTTGGTGCTTTATAAAGATAGTAAAGCAATTACATAATCGATGATGGTTGCCAAATAATATTATGGCGGCCTTCTCCCCGCCAGTTCAATTGCTATATCCCGACGGGGTTCCAATTTTGTTTGTCTATAATATTTAAATAAATTCTAACTATAATATTACAAAATACGAAAGCATTTTTGTTTGTTAGTTTGTCTTTCAATCACGCTACAACAGGGCAACGAATCGACATGATTGCCGGGACAGTGAAATATGCTATGTCTAGGGTAAGCTTGTTATCCCGGAAAATCAAAGAGTTCCCGCAAGATTTTTAAAAATCAAATCCACGCGGACGAAGTCACCGACATCAGCTAGTTTGTATTAATTAATTAATACGTGGTATGTGGAATGTATATTTTCCACGGTAAAACGTCCACCTTTGTGGTGTCAGCTACGAAATCCCGTAGCGCGCTACGCCCTTGCTACGCCTGTAGAGCCTGTAGTGTAGACGGAGGCGCAGAACTGACGTCACGCGTCGCCGCACGATCGTAAATTACGCAGGCCGAACACGAAAGCGCAATCTGGTTTACAGAGAGGCTGTTTGCTCTTCTTATTGTTGCGAGCTGCGCGTTTGTATTCCGAGGACGTCGCGGGCGGCAGTCGGCTTCGTCGATCGACGCAGCACAGGCCGCGAACTTTGAGCGTTTTGAATGAATTAAATAATCTTTGTTTTACACCAAACAAGTGTTTCTTAAACGTAAAAATGCCTTTTCAACTCCAATGTGACTTGTCGCATTGTTTCATAACAATTTTTGGTTGAATCGCTGATTGTTATTACCTAATAGTTTCCAAAAAATTTAACCCGCCATTATTGTTTCTGCTTTTTTTGGTCGCCGCATAAGAACGCGCTAATACTTTACAAAAAAACTATAGCTGTAGAGTCATCTAAGCTAACGCAGGGATACCCATGCCCAGAAATAGCTGCTGCTCAGTGGCGAAAATCCGGTTCGCAATCGGATCGGTTCGGATTTGAATGAATATCAAATGAGGCGTGCGGCAGTGTCTCCGCTACCGGCGGGAGAGGCGCTCGTGCTAAGCCGCTTAAGGAGATGTTTGTCGCGCGGGGCTTCTTTATCTTAGACGTAATTGACATAACATTTGAATGTCCGATGATCAGACAGGCATACTGAAAATAGTGGCCAAATCATCTGTGGTGGAATGCTCCCGCAATACAACTAATGATATAATCTATAATAAAAACTATTTTTAAAAAACCGACTTCAAACGCCCACTACAAAGTAGGTATATAATTTACTAGCTGATGCCCGCGACTTCGTCCGCATGGATTTAGTTTTTAAAAATCCCGCGGGAATTCTTTCATTGTAACGGAGTGGATCGACCCGGCTGAGAGCGACCCACTTCGTTCATTAGATGTGAGGGATCGAACCTCGCTTTTCACTATTTCCTAGGACAAGGAATAAAATACTCGATAAACAATAACGACTTTTATTTACAATTCTCTTAACCTATTACATGATATTGAGAGACGTTGACGCAAGCCTAAACACGGTTACAATATTATACGAAGCGGGACCGCCCGGGCGGCTGACGGAAGGACGACGGACTCCCGGTGGAGCGCGGGTGACGCGGCGGTCGCGGGGGGAACGCAGACGCTCGGGGTGGTTGGACGGGCCGGGCCGCGAGGCCAAGCGCGAGCAACAGCCCCTGTGGTCCTACCAGAGAGCTCGTACCACTCGTCAACCCAGAGGGTAATCAGGCCGACGATGGGATCGATCCAGAGGGAAATCAGACCGACCCCGATGGTACGGGCGCCGCTGGCGAACTGCCGGTGGACGCTCTTGTTCGGCGTTTTATACTTTTCTGCTGGCTGCTTCGGTGGGCCTCGGCGCGGTTCGGCGGGGATCGCGCCGCTGGTGTCATTGCCCTGGCGTGTGCGTTCACGTCGGCCCCGCGTGATGAGTCAGGCGGCACGTGTATCGTGGGCTGCTTGCGCTGTGACGGCGTGTTCACGCGGGTCCCTCGTGCGATGATTCACGCCGCCCGTGTAGGCTGCTTTGCGTTGTGACGGCGCTCGTCACACTCTCCCCTCTCGTTTTGAGATGTTTACCTGTAAACATCACCGTTGGTTACACACCATCCTCTGAATCAAAAGAACTAGAAAGTGGTTTACTGTCGTCTGTATGTCACTTTGTATATTTCGAACCTATGCGTTTGGCTGTGCCTTCCCTCCTTTGTCACCCTTTTTGTATTTGGGTAACCTCACTATCCCCTTTCGGTGGTTACCCATGCGTTTTCTTCCTCTCCTTTTCTTTTTCTTCTTCTTTTGCCCCTCGGCTGCCACCACCTCTGTGGCCATTGCCTGGCATTCTGGTGACATCGTTCGGTCGTCATCGGGTTCCTTTTTGGTTGACGGACCTTGCATTGCCGCTTCTTTGTCCGAGCACGCTGGGGTTGTCGCGTCCGCCATCGTTTACTCCACTGTAACTGATCCTTTTTTGACATTTTCTTGATTTCGATGTTATATTTCTTGTCTTGAGGGTAGGTTGATTTCTTTCTAGTGACATTTGTGTATTCTGTGCTCTTTGTCTATGCTTTCTTATAGTCCGATGTTTGTCTGGTCGGACCTTCCCGGTCGGGTCTATGTTGGATGGTGTGTGTCGTCTTGGACTATTCGTGTCGTGTTCTGACTTTTATCGGTTACTTTTCTTTCGTTTTATTCTTGGAATCTTTTTATATCCTTTATGTGTGCTGTGCATATCTTGCCTCCGTTGAGTGCTTTTAATAAAAATATCACGGGCGATTTTCTTTCTATTATCTTGTACGGGCCTGAGTATTTTGGTGCTAGTTTCGCGCAGAACTTTTTTTCTGCGTTTGACAGTGGAAAATCTCGTTTAAGTACGAGTTGTTCCATCTTTGGTTCCTATTCTCGTTTCGATTTATCGTAGTTTTTCTTTTGGTTTGTTGATGCTAGTTTCTGGTTCTCTCGTACCATTTGATAAATTTCTTCTAGTTTTTGTTTTTCTTTCAGTGTTGGAGTTGGGGGGTTGTTTTCGTCGTTAAAATGTCTAAGTTCCCTGCCGAATAACAAGAATGCGGGCGTGTATTTCGTTGATTCTTGTACTGAAGTGTTTATCGCAAAATTGAACTCACCTAAGTACTCGTCCCATTTTTTATGGTTTTTTTCTATAAAGGCGGCTATCATGGTTTCTAATGTCCTGTTTATTCTTTCTGTTGGGTTACACTGGGGTGTGTATGGTGCAGTAAGTCTCTGTTGTATCCCGTACTTATCGAGTGTGTCTCTGAACTGTTTACTTGTGAAGACCTTTGCGTTGTCACTGAGTAATGTCTGTATTCTGCCGTATCTCATGAGTATGCACTCTTTTAGTGCGTTTATAACCGCGTTTGTCGTCGCGTTCCTCAATGGCTTTATTTCCGACCACTTTGTGAACTTATCGTGAAAAACGATGATCCATTGATATCCCTTTGACGATCGTGGTAGTGGTCCTATTAGATCGGTTGTCACTACTTGCCATGGTTCTTCCGTGTTATTGATATGCATGAGTCCTGGTCTTTTTTCCTGCGACGTTTTGTGTTTTTGACATGTCTCGCACCTGTTTACGTATTTTGCGACATCTCTAAAAATGCCTGGCCAATAATAACGTTGTGCTGTTTTGTTGAAGGTTTTTGATACCCCTAGGTGTCCTGCGCTAGGTTCGTCGTGGTTTTGTGAGAGGATTCTTCTTTTGTCGGAGTTTTTGACGCATAGCTTCCATTCGGTGTCGGGATCTAATTTGCCCCCGTATCGTGGATTGATTATTCTTCTATATAGTTTATCTTCCTGTATTCGATAATCTGGTTCTGTTTCGGGGTTCGCCATTACCTTATTGAATTTCCTTGTGTACCATTCGTTTTCGTCAACTGACGCGGCGCATACTGGGTTTCTTGATAGTTCATCTGCTATCCCGTTTTGTTTTATTGGTTCCTTATGTTTTAGTTTTGTGATATGTTTCCCCCCTTTGTTGCCTTTTGGACTTTTTTCCGCTTTTTCGAATTCTTCGGCTATTTTAGCTTGTAGTGTTTCGTGTTGTTTCTTTGTTAACTTTTGTTTGCCCTCGCGTTTTTCCTTGGGTTCTTCTTTGTCGGTTTGTCTATTTGGCTTTTGTTCCCATCTTATTGCTAGTCCAAGTCTTCTTAACAAGTCCATGCCCATTATCATTACTGTAGTTGTTGGTAGATATATCACTTGATGTGTTAGTTTCTGTCCTGCGACTTCGAGTTCGATGTTCACTGCTGTGTCCGATGTTATTTTCGAACCGTCTGCTAATTTTATAGTGTTTGATTTGGGTATTACATCCTTCCTAGTTTCTTTTATGTGGTTCATGATGGTCTTGTTTATGTACGTGTTTGTTGACCCTGTATCCACCAGTGCTTCGTACGTCTTGTCGCCTATTTTTACCTCTGCGAATATTCTATTGTCTTTTTTTCTTTCTTGTACGTTTGTTGTGTAGGCTTGTGACCCTGTTTTTCTCACTTTGTTCGCTCCGTTGCAGCAATCCCGAGTTAGTTTTCCTAGTAATCCGCAACGGCTGCAGAAAATAGCCTGTTTGCCTCGGCAGTCTCGGGCCCTGTGGTTTTTCTTTCCGCACTTCCAGCAGCATTTCCCTGGGTCATAGTCTGGTAAGATTAGTTTTCCTTCCGGCTTCTGTTTGTGTTCCTGGTTTCTGGACCCTGCTCTGGAGTGTTCTGGTTGGTTTCCCTTGTGGTAGTATGTCGGTGTCTTGTATGTATACTGATACTGATCTGTTCGAATTTTTTCGTATTCTTTTGCCAGCTGTATTAATTCCGTCATCGTGTTGAAATCTCTTCTTTTGATGTAGAACTGGTAGCTGCTTCTCATGTTGTCATAGATTCTCTCTAGTTGTTGTTCTGGTGTTAATTTCCCATATCTTCTGAATAATGTTTGCATGTTTGTTAGATAGTCGACGAAATCTTCACGTGCTTCCTGTTTCTTGTTTATGATCGTTTCTAAAAGATTTTTCTCATAATTTTTCGGATAGTAGTACAACTTGAAGCTGTCTGTTAAATCTTCCCATGTTTCCCAATATTGATTGTTGTTCCTGTACCATAGTGCTGCTTTTCCGTTGAGACATCTTGGTATGACGTGTATTATTTTGTCTTTGTTGACCTCTAATGTTTCGGCCAGTTCTTCCACTCTTTCTAGGAATTCTACGGCGTCTCCTGTTGAATCGAACTGTATATTGTAACTGAACTAAGTACCCTACGAAAATCACTACCCTATAATTCCTATAAATCTTTCTATTTTAAATTATGTCTTTAGAGTGGCACGTGAATCGCTAGTGGTAGAACCCTTTATAATGTTGTGATCGTATTAACCCAAGAACTTTTAGAGCATCAGAAGTAATGAGTTCATAATGCTTAGTTGATTTATGCGAGAGTTCAAATATTAGCTTGTGGTCATTTCCGTATTGGTTTATATTAAAGAATGTTTAAAATCCAGTATGAATGATACCGGTTTGCTGCATTATCACGAGTCTCAACACTGATGTCGAGAGACACAATTATTTCTATGGGTAAACATCAAACGAACCTACATCGCAACTTATGTACCTCGACATTCAACATCACATTGAACGTCTACACTACACATCGTTGTTTCAAGTTCCTTTGAGTCCATAGGCAACGTTCGAAATTAAGATGGCATCATTTCATTATGAAAATGAAATGATGATCGTTGGCTCCCTGCACGCCAAACGATGGTGAGCTCCTACCTTTTGTGGTACATCTAGGACCACTCAGTTGCGTCCATTAAAACAATAATGCATTATTATAATAATTGACGCAATGAGATTGCAGCTTGGATATGTTAAAATGTATTACTTTGTATAGATACTTCATAATAATTAGGAATGTGAATAAGCCCTTGAAATACCATCAAACTATGAGCCCCCCCCCCCACACTGTCATCATTCACTCACACACGAATGTGCGAGGCTTTTTTAACCGTGGTGTGCTCCACAAGACTTTTTTAAAGTGGTGTGATCCACTGAAGACACTTTTTTAACCGTGGTGTGTTTCCACAAGACTTTTTTATAGTGGTGTGATCCACTGAGACTTTTTATAGAGGTGAGCTCCTCTCATGTATAGTTGGTTGTAGGTTAATAGTTATACTGCGTGATGTTAATAGTTATACTGCGTGAAGTCACCACGGAGTGGTGAAGGACTCTGGCAACGTTAGAGTCTAGTTCGAGGTTGATGTCGGACGCCTGGACCAGACAAAACCATAATAGCAATTGCCATCATTAGCTTCATCCTATCTCAGCATCCAACAGTTGGTTGTCACCACGAAGTGGTGATAGGCTCCAACTTAACGTCAGAGCAAGTTCGAAAGTAGAATCAGACACCTGGACCAGACAGCCCGGACTGGCAAGTTTATTAGCCCATCCTAAGCTTATCCTATCTCGGCATCCAACCTACAGGTTGACACAACACTCAGCATAGAGCATCGCGATATAGATCAATCTTCATCTGAGATCGTCGGTCGCTAGCCCAAAGACAGGTTCATAAAGCACCAAGGCGCTAGAGCTCCCCATCTCTTAAGCAGCTTCCAACGTCAGATTAGGTATCACTCATATTAGATTTCGTGTATCGCCCCTTGTATTTTATCAATAATAATTGATATAAAGTATGTCTCTACATACCACTTCACATTTCTCATAAAACAGTATGTGCATGTTTAAGTCTCTGAACATATGCCCCAAACACGGACAATGTTCTTTCTTATATACGATCCGCGCGTCACGACGCTGCGGTCGTCGCTGCCTTCCCTTACAGTATATCGTTCTACAGAATAGCGTCAACGTCAAATTGATATTATATGACATGAAAATTGAAGTTCCTAAAATTATTATTTTTATGATTTCATGTGAAAGTACATCTCGTAACTTAACTACTGTGCCGAGTTTGATAAAATTTAATCAACAATTTTTAGTACTATCAAACATGAAAAATTCCTTTGTACGAAGGACTAGGGTCGTTACATTCAACCCCCTAAATTCTATGAGGCATGCAAAATAGAACGATTTCTATGAAGTATGCTGAATAGAATTTACACTAAGAAATATTTTATTCGCAATTTCCCTTATTGTTCAACTTAATATCATCACAACCTCCAGACTTCAATCATTTGTTTCTAAAATTAAATTTTACACAAATATCTGAATCTGTATCCAAGGATTACTCCACAATACAACTCATCTTCACATTTTCCTTTCCCTTAATCTAATTCCTTTATTGTATCTCCAATACTCTACACAACCCCCAGACCTGAAGTCAATTTGACTTTTAATTAAGTCAATCGCCACAATACATCACTTATCTTCACATTTTCTTTTACTTAATCTAATGTTTTGTACCTCCAATACTCTATACAACCCCCAGACCTGAAGTCATTTTTATGTTATACTAAGTCTATACTAAGTCAATCTCCACAATACATCACTTATCTTCACATTTTTCTTTTACTTAATCTAATGTTCTGTAACGTACCTCCAATACTCTACACAAACCCCAGACCTAAAATCAATTTGATGTCATATTAATATTAATTTTTATGGATAATCATGCTCCGCTTAGATTCTTTTGCACTTGGCATCAATTTCCACAGCCCCTGTCAACCAGACAATTAAGTTCCTTTCACCCATAGAATTAAGATTTGCGACTATGCTTTCACCCGTTTAAATAATAATATAAACCTTATTTACATCACTCGTCCAAAAACCCTCCTGTCTAAACCTATAATCGAACTCTCGCACAAAACGCCATGAACATAACGAACTCAAAACTTCCTCAGACTCTTTCCATTTCACGAGCAACATATTGTAGGCTTTCGCCTACTTTGTACTTCTCTAATCAGCCGTTTGATCATCCTGGTCATGTTTAAATTATTCTTTTTTAGCCGTGTTTGACCATCCTGGTCACGGCACCATATTGTAACTGAACTAAGTACCCTACGAAAATCACTACCCTATAATTCCTATAAATCTTTCTATTTTAAATTATGTCTTTAGAGTGGCACGTGAATCGCTAGTGGTAGAACCCTTTATAATGTTGTGATCGTATTAACCCAAGAACTTTTAGAGCATCAGAAGTAATGAGTTCATAATGCTTAGTTGATTTATGCGAGAGTTCAAATATTAGCTTGTGGTCATTTCCGTATTGGTTTATATTAAAGAATGTTTAAAATCCAGTATGAATGATACCGGTTTGCTGCATTATCACGAGTCTCAACACTGATGTCGAGAGACACAATTATTTCTATGGGTAAACATCAAACGAACCTACATCGCAACTTATGTACCTCGACATTCAACATCACATTGAACTTCTACACTACACATCGTTGTTTCAAGTTCCTTTGAGTCCATAGGCAACGTTCGAAATTAAGATGGCATCATTTCATTATGAAAATGAAATGATGATCGTTGGCTCCCTGCACGCCAAACGATGGTGAGCTCCTACCTTTTGTGGTACATCTAGGACCACTCAGTTGCGTCCATTAAAACAATAATGCATTATTATAATAATTGACGCAATGAGATTGCAGCTTGGATATGTTAAAATGTATTACTTTGTATAGATACTTCATAATAATTAGGAATGTGAATAAGCCCTTGAAATACCATCAAACTATGAGCCCCCCCCCACACTGTCATCATTCACTCACACACGAATGTGCGAGGCTTTTTTAACCGTGGTGTGCTCCACAAGACTTTTTTAAAGTGGTGTGATCCACTGAAGACACTTTTTTAACCGTGGTGTGTTTCCACAAGACTTTTTTATAGTGGTGTGATCCACTGAGACTTTTTATAGAGGTGAGCTCCTCTCATGTATAGTTGGTTGTAGGTTAATAGTTATACTGCGTGATGTTAATAGTTATACTGCGTGAAGTCACCACGGAGTGGTGAAGGACTCTAGCAACGTTAGAGTCTAGTTCGAGGTTGATGTCGGACGCCTGGACCAGACAAAACCATAATAGCAATTGCCATCATTAGCTTCATCCTATCTCAGCATCCAACAGTTGGTTGTCACCACGAAGTGGTGATAGGCTCCAACTTAACGTCAGAGCAAGTTCGAAAGTAGAATCAGACACCTGGACCAGACAGCCCGGACTGGCAAGTTTATTAGCCCATCCTAAGCTTATCCTATCTCGGCATCCAACCTACAGGTTGACACAACACTCAGCATAGAGCATCGCGATATAGATCAATCTTCATCTGAGATCGTCGGTCGCTAGCCCAAAGACAGGTTCATAAAGCACCAAGGCGCTAGAGCTCCCCATCTCTTAAGCAGCTTCCAACGTCAGATTAGGTATCACTCATATTAGATTTCGTGTATCGCCCCTTGTATTTTATCAATAATAATTGATATAAAGTATGTCTCTACATACCACTTCACATTTCTCATAAAACAGTATGTGCATGTTTAAGTCTCTGAACATATGCCCCAAACACGGACAATGTTCTTTCTTATATACGATCCGCGCGTCACGACGCTGCGGTCGTCGCTGCCTTCCCTTACAGTATATCGTTCTACAGAATAGCGTCAACGTCAAATTGATATTATATGACATGAAAATTGAAGTTCCTAAAATTATTATTTTTATGATCTCATGTGAAAGTACATCTCGTAACTTAACTACTGTGCCGAGTTTGATAAAATTTAATCAACAATTTTTAGTACTATCAAACATGAAAAATTCCTTTGTACGAAGGACTAGGGTCGTTACAATCTTCCATCGGGATACTGCTTTGTCGAAGTCTGTTGCTCCGCCTTCGGTACCCATTGTGTTGTCTTGGCTAGTTGCTTATTCGGTTTTTATCGTTTTTGATAACAGCTTCCTCAATTCCTCCACTGTGCTTGTAGTTGGAGCTGGTATGTTTCTCTTCTCTAGTTCTTCTGTTAGTTTTTGTTTGTTTAGTGAGTAGATCCAGGCAGTTGGCATAGTTCGCCTTCGATTTGTTCTCCCTGTCTTGGGTTTTTTTTCTTTTTACGGTACGGGTGTTAGTGACTATCTTTTTTTTTTTCCTCTACGGTAACGGTACGGTTGTTAGTTAATATTTTTATATTTTTAATACCTACGGTAGCGGTACGGGTGCTAGTTTATGTCTTTTTATTTTATCTACGGTGCGGAAGTTAGTTTATCTCTTTTATTTTTAATATCTACGGTAACGGTACTGAAGCTAGTTTATATCTTTTAGTTTTAATATCTACGGTAACCTACTCTGTTGCTAGGTTATTTCGCGGTGCTCAATTTAATTATTCCGGCGGTTACAGCAAGTACGGTCGGTCGGCGAGCGTTATTTCTACCTACTGTATTTTTCTTATTAATTTTTCCCTAATTTCCGCGGTGTTCCCCCTTGTGTCGTACGTGTAGTAGTTTTCTAAACGATGAGATGCTTTTCCCGTGATTTATCTAACTACTCGAGGTTAATCAAGCCGACTAATCCGGGATAAGCATCTATTTCGCGTTTTCTTATTCTTTTCCCTATGTTTTCTTTCTCTTTATACGATCGGTTACTCACCCTTTCAGTGGACCCGATAAATCGAATCGATTACGTGAAAGAGTTTGTGACCGTTAAGTTGTAAAAGTCGCGAGTATTCCTAAAGTGAAATGACCTACTGTTTGATTGCCACTCTGTGTTTTTCGGTACGGGTAGACGCCACCACGGTCGCGTGGAGCGTGTCTATTTTTACGGAATATGCCTGTGAACGCGACGCGGTACTTTTTCTCGCGACGCGACGTGGGCGGACGGACCGGCCAAGCGTAACGGATTGGCGCGGGTGAGTGGTTTTACGGATGCGACGCGATTCTTAAGCGACGCAGAACGGACCGGCTACCTAATTGGTTCGCGCGGTATTTTCACGGACGAGTAGGTGGTTTTTTTCTTTTTTCACGTGTTCACGGAACGGTATCGTGGGTTTTTGCGGTGGGCGCCAAATGTAACGGAGTGGATCGACCCGGCTGAGAGCGACCCACTTCGTTCATTAGATGTGAGGGATCGAACCTCGCTTTTCACTATTTCCTAGGACAAGGAATAAAATACTCGATAAACAATAACGACTTTTATTTACAATTCTCTTAACCTATTACATGATATTGAGAGACGTTGACGCAAGCCTAAACACGGTTACAATATTATACGAAGCGGGACCGCCCGGGCGGCTGACGGAAGGACGACGGACTCCCGGTGGAGCGCGGGTGACGCGGCGGTCGCGGGGGGAACGCAGACGCTCGGGGTGGTTGGACGGGCCGGGCCGCGAGGCCAAGCGCGAGCAACAGCCCCTGTGGTCCTACCAGAGAGCTCGTACCACTCGTCAACCCAGAGGGTAATCAGGCCGACGATGGGATCGATCCAGAGGGAAATCAGACCGACCCCGATGGTACGGGCGCCGCTGGCGAACTGCCGGTGGACGCTCTTGTTCGGCGTTTTATACTTTTCTGCTGGCTGCTTCGGTGGGCCTCGGCGCGGTTCGGCGGGGATCGCGCCGCTGGTGTCATTGCCCTGGCGTGTGCGTTCACGTCGGCCCCGCGTGATGAGTCAGGCGGCACGTGTATCGTGGGCTGCTTGCGCTGTGACGGCGTGTTCACGCGGGTCCCTCGTGCGATGATTCACGCCGCCCGTGTAGGCTGCTTTGCGTTGTGACGGCGCTCGTCACATCATTATCCGAGATAAAATGTAGCTCTCCCGGTCTGAGGAACCACTACTACATCCCATGCAAAAAATAAACTATACCCATGCAAAAAATCGCATCAATCCGCTGTTCTGTTGCGACGTGATTGAAGGACAAACCAACAAACAAAGACACTTTCGCATTTATAATATCAGTAATGCTTTATTGTAACACTTTTTATAATTGTCAAATTTTTTACAACCAAAGACAAAATTACGTTTAGCTGTCATTTACGTTTTGTTATTCCACTGTCATTTGCGTTTTGTTATTCCATGTCACATGCGTTTTTGTTATACCACGTTTTATAGTGACTTGACGGAAATGCGCTCGAACGGGATAAAAAGTATTCTATGTCCGTCTCCTGGTTCTAAGCTACCTCTCCACCAATTTTCAGCCAAATCGGTTCATCAGTTCTTGAGTTATAAATAGTGTAACTAACACCACTTTCTTTTATCGACCGAGCGAAGCGAAGGTCTTTGAGTTAACTAGGGCGATTTGCACTTGTCCGTCCGTCCGTCCGTCCGTCCGTCCGTCTGTCAGAGCCTTATAACTTTTGAATTACTGAACGTAATTACTTCAAATTTAGATATAATATGTAAACCGATGGCCTCCAGCCGAAAATGGCTTAAAAAGTTATAAAAATCTTTATTTCAGGGGGGCTCTCATAGAAGCGAATGCGAAGTAAAAAAAAAAAAATCGCGTTACATAAAATTGTTACGTATCATTTTAAAGATAATTTTGAACTGAGTACAAAAATATTTTTTTTTTAATTTTTCCCTTAAAATTGACGAAATGGGGGGCTTTCAAAGTGGCGATTTTATACGCTCGCTTGAAGACGCTCTCTAGAAAAATCCGCTATGGATTTTCAAACTGATTTTATGTTTTTAGGTCACTTATATCCTGTACTTGAACAACAAATACTAAAATTATATGAATATTATAAAGAAACGAGATTATTTAATTTTTAATGGGCGTCAGTAATTCATATAGCATCAACATAGCTTCACAATAATGCTAATAGATGGCGCAGTCAGTAACTATTCCCATGGAACTACGAGTTAAATTCAATGTTTGATAAATAATTCAATGTTTTCACTAACGTTCCCTAACCTTTACGGGCTACCTATAAGTTAGGTGATTGATGTTTTCTGTCAACTTATTTATCACGATCCTGTACGGGACACCTAAAAGGATATTGGGACGGATGTTAGGACTTAGGATTGTATTTAGGAGCTACCTACGTTAAGAGACTCCTACTTAGGGGATGATTTAGGTATGTTTGGTGAAAACGGGCATAATAATAATGTCAGTTTTGGTTATCATGTATCGATTGAATGAATAATCATGGGATACCGTTACCGCGAGGTCTCAGTTCGGGGCGAACCACTAGTATATATAGATTATTGATTTTTTAAAACCGCTCGACCGATTTCGATAAAATTTAAATGAGACCACCTGGGAAGTATACTCTTTGAAACACAAAAGATTTTTCCAAATCCATTCAGACGCCTTCGAGTAATCCGTGAACATACATAAAAAAAGTTTCCGACGAATTGAGAACCTCCTCCTTTTTTGAAGTCGATTAAAAATACAAATAAAGAAGCATCTTACGAGAGGCGGTGCAATCATCAAAGTGATTACTTCTATTCAACAGGCAGTTTTTGAAGCTTCAATAGTCCAAAGAATTAAACTGAAAGTACAATATTACTATCCACCCACCCGTTGCAATATTGTCTTCATCATCATCAGCAACCCATCAACAGCCCACTCTGAGCTCAGGGCTCTTCTCAGAGAAGGCACCACACAGGCCCAATGCAAATTGGCAGACTTCACATAATTTTTTAAAACTCTCAGACCAGTTTCCTCACGATGTTTTCCTTCACCGTTAAAGCATGTGATATTTAATTGCTTAATGGCAAGTAACTCCGACAAGGCTGAGGCGGCCGGGATAAAAACCCACGACCCCCAAACAGAGTCCTAACCACTAGGCTATCCCTGCTCGTACAATTTAATAGTTACATTGCAGAAGTAGTATTTAATCAAACCTGCGAAAAATTAAAACCTGCGAACGTGTATCGAAATAAAGACACGTAGCGTGCAGCGCTGTGCACACTGCACAGTGGACGCGGGGCGGCGCGGGGCGGGGGCGGGGGCGGGGGCGGGCGGCCGTCGTTAGCGGGCTCGTTACGGCGCTACTGGGTATACCACACTGCATACGTCGTTTTAGGACTATTATTATTGATTGAACTCTAAGACTGCTTGTGAATAAACTCAGAATCAGATCTGGAATTCAGGTACGGAAATCGTCAAAGCCAAAGAACAAAGGCAAGGGTACTTTAGTTTACGTCTATACATGAAAAATTGTTAAAACCGTTGAGGTTCCATTACTAAAGCATAATCATCAAATTTCCGGGCGAGCAATATCATCGAGCAACGATCCAAACTCAAAGTGCGATATGAATTAGTCAGATGATAATTCATTATTTAATAATTATTTAACCAAGGCAAAAGATGTAAAACAAATTTCATATAAAAAAAATTTCAGGTAGAATTCTGCCATTGTTCTTTGTTACGCACACAGTTAGTGAAAGTTTATCGTACTAATATTATAAATGCGAAAGTGTGTTTGTTTTATTGGTTTGTCCTTTAATCATGTCACAACAGATCCAAGGATCGACGTGATTTTTTACATGGGTATAGTTGAGGACCTGGAGTGACATAGGCTACTTTTATCAAGGAAAATCAATGTTTCTGAGGGATTTTAAAAACTAAATCCACGCGGATGAATTCGCGGGCATCAGCTAATAATATTATAATAATTGTGAAAGTAATTATGTCTGTTATCTTACATCTTCTTTCACGGCTCAACTATTAAATGAGCTTAAAGTGTGAATATAAGAGTACTTTTAGCTTAAGAAATAAAAAACCGGCCAAGTGCGAGTCGGACTTGAGCACCGAGGGTTCCGTACTCCAAAAGTAAAAGTAAAACGATAATATTATATTATTTTGCCTATTCATCGTTAACTTTGTTTGTAGAGGTTTATTGGTAATATCAAAAAACTATGTTAGTTAGAGCATTGGTTTTATTTTTTCTGTAAAATATACATAAACCTCTATTCATCATAATTATTTCTGATTTTTCGATTTGTAAACTTCGGAGATAAGGGGGGGGGGGGGGGGGGGGGAACCATACGGGCACCATCCATTTTTACAAGGCAATAAAGTATACGTTGCTTATGTCAGAGTTCCTGAGTTCATGAAACGGCTGGTCGACCCACTCGCGACGAGCACATCAATATTTTACGTCAATAAACTGATCGGATTGCTACTAAATAAATATTATGTGCGCTGCATTCGCTTAACTAGATGGAAATACACGTGCGCGCCTCGGCGTCAACCAACGGCACGCGCCAGGGCGGGCTCTGGACATTACAATTAAGAAGATGTTGGTTTGTTCTTCAATCAGACAAAAACAGACCAACGTGATTTTCCCTGGACCTGGAGAGTAAACTAGATTAGTTTTTATCCCCGAAAATCAAAACATATCCGACGACTTTTAAAAAAGTAATCCACAAAAGCCGGCATCAGCTAGTTAAGGAAATAACTCGAGAGCTATCTGTTCTGAATTGCCGCGGTTAAATGTGTTATAAGAATATCCAGAAGTAGAATACGTAAAGCTCTCTTCTCTCCTAACCTAACCTCTAAGATTTTAGATATTTAGTAATCGTCAAAGCTTGCCTGAGTGTTCTCAATAACGTTCTCAATCGTGTGTGAAATCTACTAATCCACACTTAGCCACCGAGTTTACTGTTCGCAGCCTTCTCATTCGAGTTGAGACCCGTTCTAAATAGTGGCCGGCGCCGATGGGTTGAAATCATAGACGAATAATATTTACTACCGGTTAAAATGAATAAATGAATGATTTTATCGTATCAAATGGTACGTGACATAGCCGCGTATCTTAAATGCCATTTATACAATCTGTTAAACTACAAAACACCAAAAAAAGAGGGCCAATATCATGTAGACATAGTCAAAACCAACTGAGTAACTGTTGCAGCCTTAAAATCCATATAGGAAAACATTGTTGATCTGTTTGTACAGGCTAATCAATAGAGAAAACATTGTTGGTCTGTTTGTACAGGCTTATTCATAGAGGAAAACATTGTTGATCTGGTTGTATAGGCTAATCTATAGAGGAAAACATTATTGATCTGTTAATACAGGCTTATCCATAGAGGAAAACATTGTTGATCTGTTTGTACAGGCTAATCTATAGAGGAAAACATTGTTTATCAGTTAGTACAGGCTAATCCATAGAGGAAAACATTGTTGATCTGTTTGTACAGGCTTATCCATAGAGGAAAGCATTTTTGATCTGTTAGTACAGGCTAATCAATAGAGAAAACATTGTTGGTCTGTTTGTACAGGCTTATCCATAGAGGAAAACATTGTTGATCTGGTTGTATAGGCTAATCTATAGAGGAAAACATTATTGATCTGTTAATACAGGCTTATCCATAGAGGAAAACATTGTTGATCTGTTTGTACAGGCTAATCTATAGAGGAAAACATTGTTTATCAGTTAGTACAGGCTAATCCATAGAGGTAAACATTGTTGGTCTGTTTGTACAGGCTTATCCATAGAGGAAAACATTGTTGATCTGGTTGTATAGGCTAATCTATAGAGGAAAACATTATTGATCTGTTAATACAGGCTTATCCATAGAGGAAAACATTGTTGATCTGTTTGTACAGGCTTATCCGTAGAGGAAAGCATTGTTGATCTGTTAGTACAGGCTTATCCATAGAGGAAAATATTGTTGATCTGTTTGTATAGGCTAATCCTAGCAATGAATGAACGAAATGATTATATTATGTATTATCGTGAAAAGTTTAAAGAGATTGGTATTCTTACGGTAGCTTCACAGTACATTTATAATAATATAGTCTTTGTGAGACAAAATATTCATCTGCATAAACAAAGAGGCAATACACACAATCGACTCATTAGAAATCGTCATAAACTAGAAATTCCATCATGTCGCCTGCGCAAAGTGCAAAAATCCTTTGTGGGGTTGAGCGTACGCTTATATAATATGATTCCGAAGGAATTGCTAGATTTGCCACAGCACAAATTTAAACAATATGTAAAAACTCACTTACTGAGTCGCGCTTATTAAAAAGTTAATGACTTTCTTAATGACAAAGTTGCATGGGATCTTAAAATTAGTGTTTGAATAATATTATTCAATTCGATGCTTTAATACGGGTAGACTAAGTATGTCACGCTCTCTTTAAACATTTCTGTGGTGGTGTCGTGTGGTGCGGGTTGTTACGTTCCCTCAAATATGGTCGAGCGAAGCAATGGCCGGATTATGCGTCATGCTCGTGAACGGGTGCCGCCGGCGGGAATGGGGCTGCTTTCTGTCTGCCCGTCTTTGACATGAATTTAATTGTAGTACGTTTTGTGGAAATGTCATATTCTATTCTAACAAAGATGCACGGGTTAAATCAGCTTGGCATCCAGCTGCCCACAGGATGGTATAAAAACTTATTACAATGTAATAGCTACTTATTAATATTGTACAATGATTATTTTGAAAAGAGCAACTGCTGAGTTTCTTGCCGGCTCTTCTCAGCAGAATCCGCTTTCCGAACCGGTGGTAGAGTCTTGACGTGTCATAAGAGCCACAGGTTGGCCTACATGAAATAAATAATTTTGAATTTTGAATTTATATAAGGACTTTTATGACATAAAAACGAAGACGTGCCAAAAACCTCAATTTATGCGAACGATGTCGTGGAAAACACCAAATCATCAATTACAGAGTAATTAGGTATAAACTGCCACTTAAGCCTCTAATTAGAATCGAGCATTAGAAAATATGACAGAGTTAAACTGCCTGGCTACAACGCAGATAGAGGGCAAAAAGTGTCCAAAAGAATAGCAAGTTTAAATTTTACGAAAGATTAACTTAAAGTAAATTGTTTCATCGCATTATCGTAGCGCTTTAGTTAGATGATAAAATTCAAATAAGCTTGCTGCAGAGCACAGTGTCCCCTGAAACGACGCCATAGTTTAGCGACTCTCCGTCGGTCGCCGGCCGCGTCGACACAGCGTGGACAAACGCGCTCGGAACAATGCGCCTAACTGAAGCGCTTATAATATTAAATATTGGACCAAAGTTGAACAGGCACACAGTTGGTCAAAACATTAATTTGACAACTATCGCCATGATATTCCGCTTCCACCTCACATTGCAATTGCAAAAAAAAGATAGATGTAGAGTTAAATGCCTGCGTTAGAACAGGGAGTTTTGCTGTGTTTTCTCTATTCAATTTGAAGTCTCATTTAGCCTAAATATTCACTGGAAACTGAGAGGTTGATGCTTCAATCTCCACCCGCTGCACTATAGTCGCTCCTACTCCTAACACAAGGTTTCCGCTTATCGGAGGAGAGAGGAGAATTTATGTTCAGGAGAATTTGACTGCAATGAAACTGGTGAAGGAGGCCCGACCCCACTGCTGCGGTTTCGGGCCTCCTGCACCTTTGTACTACAGACCAGCGAGTGGTTGTGACCGTTGGCAACCTCACGCGGTCGAAATCCACGAAACGCTTAGTTCAATCTTTCTGTCACGAACCGTTAAGGAGTGGAGCGCACTTCCAGCAACCGTGTTTCCTGCCACGTATAATTTGAGTACTCTAGGCTCAGGACCGCTCAGCGGGCGATGGAGAGAGCTATGCTCGGAGTGTCCCTGCGGGATCGAATCAGAAATGAGGAGATCCGTAGGAGAACCAGAGTCACCGACATAGCTAAGCGAGTCGCGATACTGAAGTGGAAATGGGCGGGGCACATAGTTCGAAGAGCTGATGGTCGTTGGGGTCCCAAGGTGCTGGAGTGGCGACCCCGCACCGGGAAGCGCAGTGTTGGCAGACCCCCCACCAGGTGGACCGACGACATCAAACGAGTCGCAGGGAGCCGCTGGATTCAGGCGGCGCAAGACCGAGGCCTGTGGAAGTCCATGCAAGAGACCTTTGTCCAGCAGTGGACGTCTATCGGTTGATAAAGAAGAAGAAGAAGAAGAAGATAATTTGAGTATCTTCAAGGCAAGAGTGAATCGGCATCTTTGACATCGGAATCTGGACTTCATCAGACTTCATAAAAAAAAAGTGTGTATCAGCTCCGACGCACGACGAGTTTACGCGCGAC
This sequence comes from Oeneis ivallda, assembly GCA_029955525.1. Lineage (NCBI taxonomy): Eukaryota > Metazoa > Arthropoda > Insecta > Lepidoptera > Nymphalidae > Oeneis > Oeneis ivallda. The sequence continues at coordinate 24,144,914 of JARPMR010000020.1, forward strand.
TCGGGTCCGAGCGCGCCCCGACCGACTTTCGCTTCGGGGACCCGATCGCTACGCGTTCGGCTAACCGAAGCGAAAGCTCTTTCGCACGAAAACCAACCTTATTTACTCAGCGTTAGGGTAGAAATTTGCATCGTTGTGAAAAACGTAACAAGGTCACGGCTTCCCTCGGAAAGCTCTTTCGCACGAAAACCAACCTTATTTACTCAACGTTAGGGTAGAAATTTCAACGTTGTGAAAAACGTAACGAGGTCATTGATAAACAGATTTTACTGCTCGGATTTTTCTCATACCGGGCGCCTAAAATCGATTCTTAAGGAGTAAACTCCAAAAACTTTCCATCATTGATTGTGGTCAAGCGCAAGCAAGGTCTCTCGCAATAAAAAAGGAATGTATTCGTACGTAATTGATTTCGTAGTAAGACAAAATTTTCTTTGCACGAAACTGGTTACGTAGCACTGGTTTCGTAGACGGCCGAAGGGAAGGCGGAGATTTGTCGGTGGTTGAAAAGCCTTGAGAATCTTGAATACACGCTCGTTGATGTAGGTGCCGTGCCCCTTTCTTTTGTCTTATCTTTCCCTACTCGTTCAGGTAGATTGTGTGATTGCTAGACGTTGAACTACCGACGGCCGCCGACACCGGAGCTCCGGACACGACGCCACATTATAACATTCAGCAACTTTACGCCACGCTCCGGTTACGCGAAATTCACCTGTACTGATCAGGAATACCTTTCACAGTGCCCGCGCAGGGAAGCGTGCGGGTCGGTAATCCGCACACCGCAGAATAAGTGCTTAATTATGCGGCGCTCGTCGGGATTATGTTTTTATTTTGGAGGCTTCGCTGTTATAAATTCTCGACAATTCCCAGTCTTTGCAAAGTAGAACACAGATTCGTGAGAACATTCGCGTATCGAGGATAAAGCAACTGGTGCTTTGTTTCATACTTCAAGCTCTGCCACAAGCCAATGAATGAATCTAAATAATTATAAAAGGAAAAACGTGACTGACTGACTGATCTATAAACGCACAGTTCAAACCACTGGACGCATCGGGATAAAATTTGACTTACAGATAGCTATTATGACAGGCGTCCGTTAAGATAGTATTTTTGAAAATTCAACCCCTAAGAGTGTGAAATAAGGATTTGGAAAGTCGAACTTAACGTGAGCAAAGCCGTGAGCAAAAAGTTAGTTAGGTATAATATTATATATATTGTGTTGAACTCATAAGTGTCAAACTTATTTTAATTTAATATAAAAAAATATTTTTAAACAACCGACTTCAAACTCCCGCTTTACTACATTACACACACACTACACAAAGTATTTAATTTTTTGTTAATATTTTAAAAACCACTCTACCGATTTCAATAAAATTTATATGGGACTACCTGGGGAGTATACCCTTTCAAACAAAAAAAAATTCAAATCGGTTCAGGCGTCTTCGAGTAATCGGTGAACATACATAAATAAAAAAATTCCGACGAATTGATAACCACCTCCGTTTTGCAGTCGGTTAAAAAGTAGGTATACCTAATAAAGCAGAGGCCCTAAATTAGTGTAACCTTTCAAGTTAAATAACGTGAGAGTGCTGTGTCAGGTTGCCAATTAACCGCGTGTCCCGTCACGCTATAATTCACTACATGACGTATTGATGACTACGCACTACTACTGGAAGATTTCTGGAGTAGTGTTCTGTGTTATCGTAGTTAGGTATTTATTTTATGTAAACACACACACACTCGAATTATTTTTGTGAAAGACATTTAATTTTACTTTAAAACTAGTAGGTAGGTAAGTAAATATTTATATAAATTAGCTTAACAAATAATGTACTTATTTTATCTTATCTGAATGTTTATTGTGACAGTAAAAACTCAGATTAATTTATTTAGTAGGTAGATTTAAAATTCTTAAGGCAGGAGTTAAGAAAACTTTTTGGCCTTATCTTAACTAGGTAGCAACAAGCATGTAATGAATAGGTTGTTACAGCTGTGTACTGGACCCACCACGAGCGATTAACCAGCCTACGAGACGCATAACTCTAGTGTAAGTATCCCAGTATCGCACAACTTAATCTCGCGGGAGCACTATCAATTCAGCTAAGACCCCCCCTCCCTCCCACTAGTCAGGCCCAAATACCAACTCGCTAATGTGTACAGCGTTAAGTTAGATTCATGTCACGTTATCAAGATTTGGAGAAGACGGGATGATACAAAGCAAGTGGGACGTAGGTACAGCCTGCGAACCGTAAACCCAGCTTTGCATTTGTGTGAGTGATTGCTACAATCACTTTAATACTATAAAGGCGAAAGTTTGTGTGAAGGTTTGTTACTCTTTTTCGCAAAAATTACTATTCGGATTTAGCTGAAATTTGCGATGTAGACAGATTATACCCTGGATTTATACATATGCTACATTTTATCCCGGAAAATTAAAGGGTTCCCACGGGAATCAAAAACCTACATCTACGCGGACTAAGTCGCGGGTATTATGTAGTAGTAGATAATTATTATAAATGATCTAATCTAGGATTAAAAGCTTCGATCAACAGTGCCATATAGACTTCGGTCGTTAAAAATTGCTTGTGAAAAACTAGTCCTCACAAGAAAGAACCCATTTTTGTAAGTTCGCAAGTTAATCTTAATGAAAAGTACCTCAAATACAGCTTGAGATGGACACTGGATAATTTCATCAACATAATCATCGGCAACCCATCAACGGCTCGCTACTGAGCGCAGGTCTCTAACCGAAAGGTAGGCCCTTAACTTTTGATAACATTGTGAAGAACTCTCAGGCGTTCAGTTTTGCTCACGATATTTTCCTTCACCATTGATTTATATTTAATCGCATATAATTTCGAAAAGTCAGAGGTGCGTGCCCGGAATCGTACCCACAGCCCCCTAACAGGACTCAGCAATCCTTACTACCAGTATCTGTAAACTATCAGTAAGCACAAATTCACAAACACCTTTACTAGAGTTCATATTATGCAACTACATTAAACTATCTATCATATTACATGACGCAAAAGTTTCTAGGACACAAATGATTACTTTGTATAAGTCCCCAAATGACTAAGTTGAAACGTGAAAATAGAGGTGTAAGAGCTTGGCAAAAACAATTGTATTTAAAATTAGCTTTCCTTTATTCAGAGGCATTTAGTTTTTCACGGAGCCGGCAGCGGCGACGGCCAACGACTCAGTTCAGGAGTTACTACTAAATATTTAGGTGAATGTTTCATTTGACTGCTTCATTTCCAGCTAACACAGTTACAACGTAATCTTTGTCAAGTTTCTAACTGTTGCCTTATAACTTTGAGCTTAGTTTTCAAACACTTAACAAATCGACACTGTTGTAGAACGAAGTTGCTTCTACAAATTTTCTACTTTACAGGAGAGCAGTTTAGTTTTGAACTTGGTTTTTTTCGGCATTCCGCAGAACAATGCTGGTTCATATTATACGACATGGTTTTTGAGTATTTCTTAATTAAGTATATCTTAATTAAAATTAAAAACATACGAAACGCGACGGCTTTCCAACTAACAACATCGCAAGTGACAATCAACTGGCGGCCGCCGGCATTTAACAAGTAAGCGACAGCAGCGTTTCTTTACAAGCGATGTTTTTCTTCGGAATGAGTTTTAGATACGACTTTGTCCGATTGAATATCTCCAAAACTACTGAATATTTTTTTTCTTTTGCTGAGGTGTCAGGCATTGTTTAAAAAACGTTAGTGTCAAAATCAAGATTTCGCTGTATATTGATATGCGACAGTGTTCTACGACAGTGTCGACATTATTATGAAGTCCACTAATTATTGCATTGCGCAAGGCAATAATTAGTGGACTTCACACACCTTCGAGAACATTATGAAGAACTCTCAGATGTGCAGGTTTCCTCACGATGTTTTCCTTCACCGTTGTAGCAAGTGATAGTTAATTGCTTAAACGCACTTGAATTAGAAAAGTCAGAGGTGCGTACCCGGGATCGAACCTGCGATACCCGATATATATATATATATATATATATATATATATATATATATATATATATATATATATATATATATATATATATATATATATATATATATATATATTTTTATATTATATATATATAAAATCTCTTGTCACCCCCTATCCCGAACATACATCATGTTCGGGATCGGGTGTCGGGCAGCTGCAGTGACACAGGTGCATGCAATCTGGCTCTACGATGGCCAACACGCCTGCCCAGCGTGGCCATTATGGGCATACCTTCCCATGAATAGCGTCAAAACACAACGGCCCTCAGTCCCTGCAGCCCTAATATTCCTGTTCACTAGCGAAAGCGTGTGGCGGGAAGTGGATGGATGAGAAAGGCTGATGACCGGGTGTGGTGGCGCTCTCTCCAGAGAACAAAGGCTGAACATAGGCCTTTTCCAAAAGGCCTATGTTCAGCAGTGGACGTCTGCAGGCTGAGATGATGATGATGATGATGATGAAACTCGAAAATTACTGAACCGATTTTGATCAAACTTCGTAACTATTTGTAATTTGGTCCAACTTAAAAGATAGGATAGTTTTTATATTAATTATTGACATCAATATTTGTTATTACAAATTAAAAAAATATTATGTTCATTACACGACAGTCATATATACAATTCGAGATTTAGGTTGCTAGGTTGCCTAGATGTTATTACGAGTATTATTATGTTGCTAGGCAACCTAAATCTCGAACGATGTTAGATTGCGAGATAGTCTTAACCAAAATAGATTATTTATCTTACTAATCCTTCCTTTACTAATATAATATTATAAATGCGAAAGTGTGTTTGTTTGTTGGCTTGTCCTTTAATCACGCCGCAACAGAGCAACGGATTGACTTGATTTTTTGCATGGGTATAGCTGAGGACCTGGAGAATGACATAGGCTAGACTTTTTAACCCGGAAAATCAAAGAGTTTCCGAGGGAATTTAAAAACTAAATCCACGCGGACGAAGTCGTGGGCATCAGCTAGTAGTATATATAATATAATCTCGGAAACGGCTCCAACAATTTTCATGAAGTTCAGTATGCAGGAGGTTTTGGGGGCGATAAATCGATCTAGCTAGGTTTCACTTTTAGAAAACGTCGTTTTATCCGTGTTTTCAGGGAATTAAAAACTGTTACAATATCATTAGAATACGAAGGTAAATTTTGCCACCATCTATCAAATGCAAATCGCAGGTGAGTGATGTACTCGCCGTTTATGTTGATGCCAAGTCCGTTCCAATCCAGAAGCTTAAAGACGTCCTCCAACGCAGCGGTAAATAGCTTCGGGGAGATAACGTCTCCCTGTCGCGGTCGCACTCCACGCTGCAAGTGGATTGGCCTCGTAGTCTGGTCCTGTATACGTACTGACATTGTGGCGTTTTCGTACAAGCACTTCAACACTTGGATATACCGGTAGTCAATCCGGCATCTCTGCAGCGACCTCAAAACAGCCCACGTTTCCACCGAATCAAGGCTTTCTCATAGTCCACAAACGCTAAGCAAAGTGGCCGGTTATACTCTTCCGTTTTTTGTATAACCTACCGCTGCGTATGAATTTGATCTATGGTGCCAAAACCTTTTCGGAATCCGGCTTGTTCGGGAGGCTGAAAGTCGTCAAACCTACGAGCGAGACGATTCGTGATGACTCTCGAGAACAACTTGTAAACATGACTTAGCAGCGAGATGGGTCTATAATTCTTCAACAAGGTATTATCACCCTTTTTGAAGAACAGGACCACCACGCTCCTGTGCCATGCTTCCAGCGTTATACCCTCGTGAATGACGGAATTGAGCAATCGCTGAAAGATCTTAAGTACCGGTTTTTCACCCGCTTTCAGGAGTTCCGCAGTGATTCCGTCATCACCTGGCGCCTTGTTGTTCTTGATCTGATTGAGAGCCATTCTAATCTCGTATAGGCTGACGTCCGGGATATCTTGGGTATAGTGTCGGGTCAGTAATTACATTAGTAAAAAAAGCGAAATTGTGCAAATATTTTTATCCTATTTCCTGACAAGGAATTTACTCTGGCACCGTCAGATCGCTAAGGCAGCAGCAGGCAAGAAGGCTTAGCAAGAGAAGTGTTATTCGTAAATCAAGTTGTTACTGTCGCCCCCCCTCCCCCCCCGCGCTGGCACCGCGCCAGTAACGCCCCCCTCGCGACACCACAATGGGTTTAGCGCTTGACAAATACCATAGATACCCACTGACACGCTCGCCGGTTAAACGAGGATTTTTAACATAATTACATTCGTTCCCTGAAAATTGTATACAGACTCGCGTGACCAAATGACTGAATGGTTCCGGTAACAAAACGAGCGAGCTATTGCTCACCTAAAATTAAAATATGTTACATGATATAATACTGACGATATTATTGAGGATAAATTCATTTGAATATAACATTGAATTTCTAACAATAAGCATAAATCGGTAACCGCAGTGCGTGGTCTGGGAACTGGTGGGAAAACGGCAGAGCCTACATCTTTAAAGTTGATCCGCTGAAATTGCATAAAAGAGGTTTGAATATTTTTATGGAGTCTAGCCTACCTCTTGTCCGCCATTTTGGTTTAATTTTTCAAAATACTAGCCACTCATAAAACCTTAACTCATTAAACAATTTGAATCAAAAGCTGGCAATAATACAAACAAGTATATTTTTTTATTCACTTTATTGTGCAAAAATAATACAATAGACAATATGGACTTAATGCTAATATTGGCGGACCCTTATTATTTTTACAAAAAAAAAAAACACAAGTAAGGAATTCTTCATTTAGCAAATACTCAATAATTGAACAAATTAATACAACACAAGTAGGTATAAGGAGACGTGACTGGCGTGATAACTCGAAGCAGAATGGCGCCTGACGTCGATATTTGTTGGCTTTTATGGAGTTGACGAATGGCACACTCGGTAGTTATTATAAAAATCTACCCTCAGCTAACACTAAAGTATTGTTATGAGGCAAAATCTTCTCGCATCAATTTCCGAGACAAAAGCTGTCAAAGTTGTGCTAGTGGCGCCACCACTTAAGATTTAAACTAAAATTAAATCTAAATTACTGTTTTCACTAATTTCGTCCATTTCATATGACGGTCATTCGTAAGAAGTAAGAAGGTGCAGGGACACATGCATAGTGCAACGCGACTCTTGTTGCTGATTCAGCGAGTCGCCCCACCGCGGTTATCGTATTTTATTATAATAAGAAATCTTCTATATAAATAAAAATGAATGTTGGTAAGCGCATAACTCAAGAATGGATGGACCAATCCGGTTAATTTATTTTTTTGTATGTTCCTTAAGGTCCACGGAAGGGTTTAAAAAAAAATACGCAGACGAATTCGCGGGCATCAGCTAGTTTTATATAATTTTGAGAGTCATTATCGGTACACTGCGCTGTACACACGGTGAACACTCGTATTAAACAGTGAGTACAAGGAAATTGGCTTATTTCTCTTCCCCCAGTTCCCTAAAGTCCTAAAAAGGCATGATCACGTACATGCTCCCAGTTCCCCGCGAGCTCTCGGCGCTGTGACAGCGCCGCGCCGGTGTGAAGCTTCGCCATGAATATGCGACGCCGGAGCCGGCGGTGGCGCGGCGACTGGCGCTCGAACAATGCGACGTTATTACAGTATTCCGTTCACAATTATTGGGCTGCCAGGCCATTATGATTTTGATATATCAAATCTATTTATACCTATTATATAAAAGAAAGTGGTGTTAGTTACATAACTCAAGAACGGATGAACCGATTTGGCTGAAAATTGGTGGAGAGGTAGCTTAGAACCAGGAGACGGACATAGGATACTTTTTATCCCGTTCGACCGCGTTTCCGTCAAGTCACTATAAAACGTGGTATAACAAAAACGCATCCGACATGGAATAACAAAACGCAAATGACAGTCATAGACGAATGATATTTACTACCGTTGACAGTGGAATAACAAAACGTAAATGACAGCTAAACGTAATTTTGTCTTTGGTTAAGTATGGTTAAAAATTTGACAATTATAAAAAGTGTTATAATAAAGCATTACTGATATTATAAATGCGAAAGTGTGTTTGTTTGTTGGTTTGTCCTTCAATCACGTCGTAACAGAACAGCGGATTGATGCGATTTTTTGCATGGGTATAGTAATGCCAAGTCGACTGGCACTATATCCAGGTGTTGAGAAGTTTGTATGAGGCCGCCACTATGACAGTCCAAGTCCAAGACCAACAAACGAATCCGATTCCCATACGAAGGGGGGTAAGACAGGGAGACGTTATATCCCCGAAACTTTTCACTTGCGCCCTAGAAGACGTGTTTAAGGTGTTGGACTGGACAAGTCGAGGTGTTAATGTGAATGGTGAATACATCTCACACTTGCGTTTTGCAGACGATATAGTTATACTGTCGGAATCGCTGCAAGATCTTGAAGAAATGCTGGCCCAGCTTAGCTGTTCTTCCAGACAAGTGGGTCTTGAGATGAACATAGACAAAACAAAAGTCATGTTTAACGAGCACGTTATCTCAAGACCGGTTAACGTCGGAAATGTCAGCATCGAAGTTGTTCAGGAATACAACTACCTTGGCCAGATTATACAACTCGGTAGAAACAACTTCGACAAGGAGGCTGACAGAAGAATTCAGTTGGGCTGGGCAGCATTTTCAAAGCTGCGTCAGGTCTTCGATTCGTCAATACCGCAAAGCCTGAAGACAAAGGTTTTCAATGAGTGTGTCCTACCGGTAATGACGTATGGAGCGGAAACGTGGACACTGACGGTGGGCCTCGTTCACAAATTAAAAGTCGCTCAGCGCGCTATGGAGCGAGCTATGTTGGGAATCTCTCTCAGGGATAAAATCCGGAACGAGGAAATTCGTAGAAGAACAAAAGTGACCGACATAGCTCTGAGGATTAGCAAGCTGAAGTGGCAGTGGGCAGGTCATATCTGTAGCAGAACCGATGGCTGATGGGGCAGACGTGTTCTGGAATGGAGACCGCGTACCGGCAAGCGCAGTGTAGGACGACCTCCAACTCGTTGGACCGATGACCTTAAGAAGGTGGCGGGAAGCGGTTGGATGAGGAAGGCGGAGGACCGTGTTTGGTGGCGCGCTCTCGGAAAGGCCTATGTCCAGCAGTGGACGAATACAGGCTGATGATGATGATGATGATAGTAATGGATGTAGTAGTGGTTCCTCAGACCAGAAGAGCTACTTTTTATCTCGGATAATGAAAGAGTTCCCGCGGGATTTTTAGAAACTAAATCCATGCGGACGAAGTCGCGGGCATAAGCTAGTACTAGCTAAATCAGTTTTAATTCAGTGGGAACTTGATCGATACGCCATCAAATCGTTAGCGATCTCTGAATGCTGAATGTATTTTCTTCCACATGCCGTAGCTTTGCGCCGCCTGTGGCCATCGGTGATCCAGACAGATATTCTTTTGTTTTATTTATTTGTTTAGTCTGCGATATAATATAACCAACTATGAAGGAAAGTTATACCCAATGATACCTATTGGTGAATTTTTAATATTATCGAAGTGCTTACCTCCTTATACTTTTCTTATAAATCGGACATTAAGTTTTTTACAAGTTGTCTCGCTGCAGTGTACTTAACAAAAGATGTCTGGAAAGTTGGCAGACAAAGCAAATTTTATATCAAGAGTTGTCTAATAAAGATACCATCCAAAAGACAATTTTCATGAAAATGATCAGCCACGCTAGCCACGCTAGCCGCGAAAAACTATACACGAAACAGATATTTCTCATTCTAGACAAGATATCCTTTGATTGCGATCTTACTTGATGGTAAATGACGATGCAGTCTCATCATTATAACATCAGCAACCCATCAATGGTTCACTACTGAGCGCAGATCTCCTTTAAGAGAAATATAGGCCATAGTCCACCACGCTGGCCCAATGCGAATTTGTCAGACTTCAGACACCTTTGAGAACATTATTGAGAACTCTCAGGTGTGCAGGTTTTCTCACGATGTTGATGTTTTCCTTCACCGTCGAAGCATGTGATATTTAATTGCTAAATCGCACATGACTCCGAAAAGTCAAAGGTGCGTGCCAGGATCGAATTTGCGACCCCCCGAATAGGGGACCACCGTCCTAACCACTAGGCTATCACTACTTTGCATTCCTCTGCACTGACGATGCAGTCTAATTAAACTTAACTTGGCCGTTTAAGCAAATGCAAAAATTTATCGCATTCAAAAATATTTGGATGAGTTTCATTCTTGAGAACATTATGATCAAGCGCCAATTAATTATTGGGCTGGTGCCAGTGATTGGCGAAGCCTAATAATGTAACATTTTGTGTTTTTGGTGTTCGTATTGCAGTGAAACTAGAACTATTGAAACTTCACCGACGAGCGACGGTTTGATATATGAGCGTCACGAGTATAGGGTATACATCTGATGTACAAACAATTCTACGAATGCCCAACTTTCCGTGAACGTGATGGCAACTCAATAGAAACAACGATTAGTTGAATTCAGAGCAACGAAATGCTACACCAGGCTAATTTATATCACGTTTAGTATTAGGTACACATTCATTAGGTTAATACCAGCTAATACATATTAGTTTACCAACCGACTTCAAAAATAGGAGGAGTTCATCAATTCGTCAGAATCTTTTATTAGGGTTCCGTACCCAAAGGGTACCAACGGGACCCTATTACTAAGCCTACGCTGTCCGTCCGTCCGTCCGTCCGTCCGTCCGTCCGTCCGTCCGTCCGTCTGTCAGCGGGCTGTATCTCGTAAACCGTAATAGATAGACAGATGAAATTTTCACATATTATGTATTTCTATTGCCGCTATAACAACAAATAATAAAAATTAAATTAAATTAAAAAAATTAAATTAAAATGGGTAGGTGGGTAGATGGAAATTTTTTAATTTAATTTTTTTAACGGAACCCTAAAAGAGCGAGGCCCGACTCGCACTTGGCCAATTTTTTTTTATGTATGTTCACCGATTACTCGAAAACGCCTGAACCGAAATGTAAAATTATTTTATGTTTGAAATGGTGTACTCTCCACGTGGTCCCAATAAAATATTTATCGAAATCGGTCGAGCGGTTCAAAAAAAATCAACAATAAGCTATATAATTTGTAGTAGCACGGGTGCTTGAAGACGGTTTTTTAAAAGAATTTTTCGACCACATCGAAAGAGCAGCTGGAACGAAGTGGATCCAGATAACTCTGGAAAAAGGAAAAATGAATAGCGGGCGCGTGAAGAAGCCTTAGTCCTGTAGCAGACTGCAACAGTCTGTGGATGATGAAGATTGAAGATCAATTTAACAGTTCATTGAAATCCGTATTTGACAACAACATTGGCACTGCGCTGGTTCCCTATAATTGGGAGACTCATAGTACTATACACATCTGGCTGGGTAGCAACATGGCTTCGTATCTCTGGGGGCTTATATTTGTACATTGTCAGGTGCATTCTGTTGAGGGGCTTCTGCCGTGTCAGTTACTGGCAGAGCTCATTCTGATACAACGGTAACAGACGGTATGCCCTCGTTATGATAGTTAGGCTGAACTTTCATCTGGACCTCATTATCACATCCCACAGTACAGTGCAGTGAAACATTTATTTTCATCGAAAGAAGACGGAGAATAATATGCAAAAGGTGTTAGTACAGAATAGAATATACGAATATACGTGTTTCCTCGTGGCGTAAATCAAATAAAACCTGTTGGGTGTCCGTGTTGGCAGCCCTCCAGCCGGCCGCAGCTCGCGCGCTCCGGTCGCCCGCGAGACTTAGCTGAAACGTCTCAAGCCAGCTCGTTTGTATGGATTAGGCGGGGAAGCATTATAAAACTGTTTTTAACACGTAGGTACCTACCTGCTTTACTTGCTACGAATGCCCAGGAGGTGTATCAGTGACCGCAGACATTTTGCTTTTAGAACTAGGTTGTCAGTTCACGGCTTGAACACGCCTTGCATGGCACACACACAAAATTAAAACATCTGAGCATACATCAGCGTGTGTGCGTGGATTATGTATGTGACTGTGGTTTTTGATAAAATAGTATTGCCAGGTCTGAGGGGCTATTCTGCATCTCAGTGGCTGTCGTTCATTCGCTAACTAGAACTGTCAAAGTCGCATTTTGTACTTATGACAAAATGCGGATTTGACAGAGCTCTTATATAGTTGGCAACTTTCCATTGCTTTCCATAGCTATTGGAAATGTCAAACTAGAGAATACATCAGCTGGTCTCTATACTTCTATGATTTTACACTGTAAAAATATTGTGTAAAATAGTCAATTAAGTCCTAAATGACCGCGTTCATTTTCACTGATTATAAATACAAATGAAAGCTAATACTCGCATATCGCGCGCTCCGATAATGATGTAATTAATAATCCTAAGCCCATAACTAATTGGAATACAGAGGGCTAGAGGGAGTGCGTGTTAGTGAACTGTGATTTGGTTCAATTACATTTTAGTTCGGGAATCCCTTATCTCTCCAAGCATTAGGACAGAAAAGGGAATCTAGAATGTACTCAAGTTGGAAGGGGTCTAGTCCGATATCAAGTTGGTTAACTTTAATAGCCGATAAGCGAATGAAACCAATAAAGCTGATTACACATCTAGCAGAAGACGCCGTACGCACTGCATGTTTACTTACTTCGTACGCACAAAACTCAATCAATTAATTCAAAGAACTTCGTCATCATCGATAAGTTTTTATTCGCCCTCGCAATCTCATATTTATCTTGATTCTCTCATCTGGAAGTGGCGGTGGACTGTTCGCATTTGTCGCAGAACTGGTGGCCGCCGAAGTCGCAAAGCCCTCGAGTGTGACGGACGCCCCCGGCCAGGTGGAGCGATGACGCCAATAAACTGGCAGGCATTGATTGATTGGCTGCGAAAGGCCGAAGATAGGCAAAGTCTGCGCCACAGAGGAGGCCTGCTTTTTGGCTCATTATGATGTTCTAAAGTCCGTTCCATTCTTGAGGCGTTTACTGCTAGATGCGTGATCAGCCTTAATGAACTACTAAGTTCATATTGTCTTCCACAGTACGTTAGTTAACGTTCCTGCTACCCATTTATTTGTATAATATTTTTTATTTTCAAATACATACTTATATGAAAGAATTACCTATTTTTGTTTCCATTTAGTTTTAAAGGAAACTGTAATATTATAGGAACTTTATAACTTGTACGTTTTCTCAATAAGCAAGTATACGAGTAAGCAGTTATAACTAAAAGTAAAGTAAGTAAGTATTTACTATTTAGTTGTCGCTGGCTGCACGCTCCACATTTCTAACGCTAAAAGTTACCAAGTTTCCGGACTTTGAATTTACAGTTTCATTTTAACGTTCTCAAGATTGTTTATGAAGTTTCGCAAACTCTTTACCCTGAGATTGATAAAAATCCGCGACAACACAGGCGCGCTTGCAGGCTACGAAATCTTTACTCCATAATAATTGCCTTTTTGACACTCATGAATTCATGACAGATTCAAAATTAAAATTGCCCGCCCGAAAATAATTCAAAATCATTTGTAATTTCAGCTGATCGTAACGTATTTGCGTGCGGCTGGTGTTCATTGAGTGAATAATCTTTTGTTCTTATATGAACTTTTTTTCAAGAAAATACCTCTCTTTGCTGTTTGGCAATTCAATTCAATTTCTTTATTGCGAATTTGGGTTTGCAGCAGCCAAATTCTGCTTAAATTAAAACATTAAAAAAAATATTTATACTAATCTATTACATACTAGCTGACACGGCGAACTTCGTACCGCCAACTTATCTATTATAAATTTTTTGTTTGTTTGTTTTTTTTTTTATTAAGTATTAAAACCTTCCGTGGACCTTAAGGAACATACAAAAAAATAAATTAATCGAATTGGTCCATCCATTCTTGAGTTATGCGCTTACCAACATTCATTTTTATTTATATAGATAGATTATTATTATTATTGTCATCGTATTATTATTGTCATTAAATGTCAAAAGAAACAATACACCACAATTAAAATTACAATTAATGTCAATGTACCAATGTAAATTTACCACTTACCAACTATCATCTAAAAATTCTTTAATTGAGTAGTAACACTTTTTCAGTAAAACTGAAATATCTTTAATTTTTTGTTTAAATAGTCTAATATTTAAGTCATCATTATCATCAACAGCAACCTATCACTACTGAGCGCAGCTCTCCTCGCAGAGAAGGATTGCAGGCTATAGTCTATACTTCACACAACTTTGAGAACATTATGGAAAACTCCAGGCACGTAGGTTTCGCCTGGTTTCGGTGCGTGCCCGGGATCGAACTTGCGACCTGGGGGTTTCAAGGATTAGGAGGCCGCAGATCACTAGGTATAGACTGTGACTGCTATTCACTGACCTCTTTTGAGTAAACTTTAGCTTTTAAAGCAAACATTTTTCGCTTTGTACAAGTTCAAGCAAGAGCGAATTACCTTTTATTATCTCGTAGTTGCTAGTTCCAGTGACTAGTGGTTTGTGAACAACACCGCTATTTGTCACACTCAATTTCCATATTTTAGCGTTTTTGTTGCTCGCCCGCCGCAACGCATAAAACTGATAAATGGTTTTGCAAAAATTTTATTAGATAGTATGCAGCGGATTAAAATGGGCAAAATGGAGGATACACTTTTATTACAATTACGTTTTTACGATATTTTACGTTTTGAAGCAATTTTCGATTGGTATGTACCTAGTATGATAGATTATACCTATTATGTAGTATTTTACAACGTTTCGTAGTGATTTAATTAAATTCAAACTTTGTAGGTTGGCCAACCTGTCGCTTTTATCTTATACATAAATGTTAGTAAGGAATTAACGAATACCTCAATTAAATATTTCGATTTAAATATTTACGATGTTGTTCTGTTAAGTACCTACCGATTAAATTAAAATGTTTACTTATTAATAATTTCTGATTGACATATTTTATTTTATTTTTATTTGTGGTTTATTGAAATCTATATATATAAAAGAAAGTGGTGTTAGTTACACTATTTATAACTCAAGAACGGATGAACCGATTTGGCTGAAAATTAGTGGAGAGGTAGCTTAGAACCAGGAGACGGACATAGGATACTTTTTATCCCGTTCGACCACGTTTCCGTCAAGTCACTATAAAACGTGGTATAACAAAAACGCATCTGACATGGAATAACAAAACGCAAATGACAGTGGAATAACAAAACGTAAATGACAGCTAAACGTAATTTTGTCTTTGGTTGTAAAAAATTGACAATTATATAAAGCATTACTGATATTATAAATGCGAAAGTGTGTTTGTTTGTTGGTTTGTCCTTCAATCACATCGCAACAGAACAGCGGATTGATGCGATTTTTTGCATGGGTATAGTAATGGATGTAGTAGTGGTTCCTCAGACCGGGAGAGCTACTTTTTATCACGGATAATGAAAGAGTTCCCGCGGGATTTTTAAAAACTAAATCCATGCGGACGAAGTCGCTGGCATCAGCTAGTTATAAATAATGAATAGTTAAAGTATGTAGCACGCCAGACATTGGCAAACTGTTTAAGCCAACTATATTTTAAGACCTTTAATTTTAACAGTTTATGCAACGAAAAGGCAACGAATAAATAAATAAATGAATGAATTTTATAACAAATCAAAAATCTACCAACGGTTTTCAAAAACAGGTCCTGTTGAAAAGTGCTGACAAGAAACTTAGCAATTTAGAGTCTGGAGAGTTTTTATCTAATGACCGTCCGGTGTTTCTTCTGTCATTTCATCAGATAAATAAAATAAAATCTGGTTTCTCACTTTTTGATCCTTAATTAGGTATAGACTATAGTATCCTACTGATAATAGCGATCGCGTCGGTGCAGTTATCAAAATTCAAAATTATTTATTTCACGTAGGCCAACCTGTGCCTCTTATAACACGTCAGGACTTTACCACCGGTTCGGAAAAATGTTTCTGCTGAGAAAAGCCGGCAAGAAACTCAGCAGTTGCCCTTTTCAAAATAATCATTTTACAATATTATTATGAAGCTATTACATTGTAATAAGTTTTTTATACTAAATATCTTGTGGGCAGCTGGATGCCAATCCGACTTATCCCATGCAACTTGTAAGAATAGAAAAGAATATTTCCACAATGAGGGGCAGTTCCAAAAATGCTACAATTCAATACATGTTAAGAAGGGCGGACAGAAAGCTTCTCCATTCCCGTCATATCAGCTAGTAATGCAGTATTCAGTAATTAAATGCAGCCGTAGTATGTCGCTACGGTGCACTGAATGGAAATAATGATTATTATTATTCAAGTCACAAGGAGATCAAGCTTGCATTGTGTACATTAATTAATTGTAGCTTATAGTCTTCCAAAATCTTAAATAGCCTTAAAAACTCACTGACTTAAATCCGATCCAATCATAAGCTTTAAGCTTAAAGAGGTGAATATGGCTAGAATCTTTTGAAAAAAAAACCGGCCAAGTGCGAGTCGAACTCGCGCACCGAGGGTCCCACCATACACCACACACTTATACACCATACGTGGATACACTTATACACCATACCACCATAATAATTATTTCTGATTTTTAGATTGGTAAACTTCGGAGATAAGGGGGGGGGGGGCGGTATTTTTTTCAACATTTTGCCTGATTAATCATTACATTTAAAAATAAAAAAAAATCTGTTTTAGAATGTACGGGTAAAGCCCTTTCATATGATACCCCACTTGGTATAGTCATCTTACTTTGAAATTTCAAACTCCCGATTTTCCCCCTTTTTTACTTAAACTAAAAATAATTTTTGATTTTTTTTATTCTTATGTTGTTGGGCCTTTATTATACACAACTATTCCAAAGTTCATGTCGATAGCTTTAATAGTTACTAAAATAATCGACTGTGACAGACAGACGGACAGACGGAGAAAGTCTCACCATAAGGGTTCCATTTTTACCATTTTGGTACGGAACCCTAAAAACGAGGCATTGATTGTGAACGAGGCATTGGGAGTTCCCAGACATCGCACGGTTAGTATAACTGGAGCGGTGTAGGCCCGCGCGCGTCGCGCAGTCATCAGTCAAACTATTAGCATGACAATAGCACGAAGCCCCAAATATAGGCATTGATTGTGAACGAGGCATTGGGAGTTCCCAGACATCGCACGGTTAGTATAACTGGAGCGGTGTAGGCCCGCGCGCGTCGCGCAGTCATCAGTCAAACTATTAGCATGACAATAGCACGAAGCCCCAAATATTTTTGCCCCTCGACTGCGCTTCTTACACGAAGTAAATAAAGTGAGAAGACCCTTAAAGGCTGAGCATTACTTCGCGTTTGGGGTTTTCACTTGTTTAAACCATATTGGTCCCTATGCAGGGAAGGACACGGTTTAAGTTAGCGGCACCTGCGACGTCGTCTTCTGGCGGATCTCCCGGGCGCTAGCTGCGTAATTGCTTGTAGCCTGTACGTCGTCGCCCCCAGCGCCGCTATTGTCCCACTCGCGACGAACAAATGCGATTTGCACCCGGACCCGTCATCGCCGGAATGGAAGACCTTTGTAAGCTGAAGGGTCTATTAGCGCTATGGAGTGTTCGACTCATAAAATTCAAGTAGCCATTAAATTTTGTCTCCGTTGCTTTTTAGAGCGACTCACCCGTAATGGCAGCGCGAAGCGTTTTGAGAGCTGAAAAAAAATGGAAAAAGGCTGAGAAGACCTTGAGATGAACGTTATTATTGAATTTAATGCGCTTTATAACTTAAACCCGCTTATATTAACAAAGAAAGTAGCTGTCAGAGACCTACAATCGCTAACCAAATCTAGATGTCAAGTATAAGTTGATAATTATGGCGTCATGAGCTGATAAAGAATAACTATTGTCAACTTGCAATCATCTGCAATTTACAGATTTACGCGGAGGTAGGTTACACGAAAAGAGTAAACAAAATTACGTCAAGTGAACGCTACCAATGATTACCTGATTATTACGGTACCAGCATTTCAATTAAAACTCAAACAAGTTATTAATAAAAATGAATAACTTGCCGATTCCAATTTTTATTTAGGGAGATACCTCAAAACTATGAAATGAGTAAGTTTTGATTTGAATAAAACAATTAACAGTAATTGTACACTGTATGTCTGCTGTAAGAAACCGATTATCGGTGATGAGGAGGGGAGAAGGAACGTTAATTCCGGACACATTTGAAAGATGAATAAAGTGGCTGCGATCAAAACAACGATCTAGTTATCTGTAACAAAGATGGATTAAAATCAAAATCGGAAATACCAAAGTAGGTTCTGCATCAGTCGATCCGGATTATCATGAATGACGAATGACTGATAGAGCAGAGAATGGGCCAACCAAAACCAATCATCCAGAACGTATCAAAGTAGCAATCGCTACGAATGTATTTAGTCACAAGTGACTAATATTCAAATGAGAGAAAAACTCTGCTCTTGATAACACTGCCTTTTACACAGTTCTAAATATTTTAAAACAAAATAATAATTAGGAATCTCTTAAATTCCTTACGAATTAAATATAACACGGCTATGAACAAAACGGCCACTTTTTTAAAGGGAAAGGGAGAGGGTAGTTATTAGACCTAATAATGTAACAGCGACGACGACATGGTGATAACTTAATATCACAATTACTTTTAGTTCTAGTATAATAGCAAAACCATTAGTTACCTTATTTTATTGGAAAGGTCATATTAAATTCAAGTATTTTTTATTTTTTTTTTTTTTTAATTCTCAATTTTTGAGAGGTCTTTGAATCTCACATGAGATTATGCCAGACCTATAATAACCTAATTAAATTATACTATACAATCTTAAAACTTAAAAAGTGGTAGGTATTAACAACATTCATTCGCAACTCGCTGCGGGAGGTGTAGTTAGGGTTGGCGCACGAGCGCTGCCGGCGCGCGTGAGTCGCATCTCTAACATTTCAGATCTGTCTCTCATCATCATCATCATTAACAACCCATCAACGGCTCACTACTGAGCCAGGTCTCCTTTCAGAGAAGGGCTATAGGCCATAGTCCACCACGCTGGCCCAATGCGAATTGGCGGACTTCACACACCTTCGAGAACATTAAGAAGAACTCTCAGGTGTGCAGGTTTCCTCACGATGTTTTCCTTCACCGTTGAAGCAAGTGATATTTAATTGCTTAAACGCACTTGACTTCGAAAAATCAGTGGTGCGTACCCGGGCTCGAACCTGCGACCCCCCGAATAGGAGACCACAGTCCTAACCACTAGGCTATCACTGCTACAATCTCTCTCTCAGTTGGGCATAATTGAATCTAAATATATAAAAGGAAAAGGTGACTGATTGATCTATCAACGCACAGCTCAAACCACTGAACGGATCAGACTGAAAGACATACAGACAGCTATTATGACGTACTACCTCCGCTAAGAAAATTCAACCCTCTAAGGGGGTAAAATAGGGGTTTTGAAAATCGAATTTAACGTGAGCGAAGCCGCGAGCTCAGGACAGGGCGAAGTCAGGACTAGACAGTACAATTCAGTATTGTCTAGTCAGGACTAGACAATACTGCCAGTACTATTATAAAGGGTGGAAAAAAATTATGGGCCCTGGAGGGGAACTACCTTAAATCCTTAAGTTAGATCATTTTACTTTTAGGAAACATACCCTTATTTTTAAAAAGAAACAAAACTGCATTCAAAGTTTTTCAAAAATTCGCTTGTCTCACCCGGGAATCGAACCAGCTAAAAATCCAAAAAATAAACATCCGCTATTTTATTGCACTAGTCGATGCAGTCGATGTTAAAGATAAAATTTCTCCAAGAAACATTATGTCTTACACTCATCTGTCGTGCAAGATATCCATGAAATCGAATATTTAGTATACAAGTTCTTTAGTCAACATTACCGAGAACTGTTCAATTTCAACAAGTAAAAGACACTTTAAGTATAATTTTCTAATAACTCTAACATCCAAAGACATTGTATGAGTACAAATCTTGCTAACAGCTTTAAAATTGCAATTTAGCTCAACAGTGTAGAAGCTAAATTGCAATTTTTTTTTTAATTCTCAAAAAAACGATTTTATCTAAATCTTCAACAAGGTACTTACAGATAATTAGCAAGCTTATACTTCATACAGTGTCTTTGGATGTTAGACTTATAAGACAATTATAACGTGTCTTGTACTTGTTGAAGGAGAACAGATCTAGGGAATGTTGATTAGAGAACTTGTATGCCAAATATTCGATTTTATGGATATCTTGTACGATAGGCGAGTGTAAGACATAATGTTTTTTGGAGAAATTTTATCTTGTGTATCGACTAGTGCAATAAAATAGCGGGTGTTTATTTTTTGAATTTTTAGCTGGTTCGATTCCCGGGTGAGACAAGCGAATTTTTGAATGCAGTTTTGTTTCTTATTAAAAATAAGGGAATGTTTTCTAACTGTAAAATGATCTTAGTTAAGGATTTAAGGTAGTTCCCCTCCAGGGCCCATAATTTTTTTCCACCCTGTATATTCTGTGATACTGCATTGTAAACTCGACATCTCCTGAGGATGCTCCGGTGTTGGAGCGAAACGTGCGTCGAGAGTAGTGTAAAAGTCTTGTGTGGTGGAGCATGTGAGTGGTGGTGGCATTGCTTGCTTGGGAACTTTGCTTTCTTGCTTGCTTGGGAAGGCGAGCGGTGCTTAGCTTGTTACTGCATGTTTGACCATACAGATTTTTTTCTGTTGGCGGATTATAGCAAAATAATTCTAACCTTTTCTTGCTAATCATGAACTTCCGCAAAGTAACGCCTGATTCTATCCAATATTCAAAAGCTAGTTAATTATATTAGCGCACCAGCATAGGCTACTGTGGCTTCTTTATTTTAACTTTAACCAATGACAGCCTAGAAATTTAAATCTGCTAAAAATGACTAAATATTTATTGCTACAAACAAAACCACAGAAGTGAAAACAGCTTTATTTCTAGAGCAAGTCCTTATAGAGTATTATTTTTATTTGTTAATTTTATAATATAATATGAATCAAACTTCCTTTTTAAGGGGTGCGCGAAGGAACTCTCGTAAGTGACTTCTCTTGGGCACGTATCAGCTGAATCCAGCCTCCCGACGCGTGGCGGCGACGATATCGATATTATTTCATCTCGTGTCGAACCTCAGCGAGCGACGGCCTGATTGAGTACGCCTTGATCTCTCGCTCTGCATCCACCACAGGCCTAATTACCAATCAATAGAGTTGAAGTTGCATTGATTGGTCGGTGTGTTATGTGGTGAGGAATTATCTCGCGCGGGACGTCATCTCAGAAGTTAGGTTTAATTAAAGTTGGCACTCCGCGGCGCTCGGCCCCGTTAAGACGATTCCTAGTAGTTACTGTTCTGAACTGCACTTCGTTAACTATTTGCATTTTATGTTCCTTACCCACTTTATTGTGGGAGCCGCCATCGACGCGATCGGCGATCGCTGCGAACTAAACTCATTATAGTTACGAATCATTTGGTTAACTTACTCGCTTCTTTAGCTGGAATGTTCTTCACATTTAAGCTTATAGGGGATTGTCTTGAAGTATTGCTGCAGGGAGACGATCGCAATCCCTCTGATTTCCTGCTATCGGCTATATGGGTATGGGTTACAAGTGTTAATATAAAACACCCCCGACATGTGAATCTACGGCCGGACTATGTACGATCCAGTTTCTGCTCCATCTTCAGATCCTCCTCCTCGATCCTCAGTTCTCGATCATCATATATCTAACACCTTCATTAAGACCATTATAATGAGCCCAAACACGCTATATCTACTGTAAGTTTGCTGAGGAGTTGGGTAGCCTGCAGACTACTTGATGCTGCAGCATCAGATCAAGATTACTATGTCTTGGACATAATCCAAAGTAACAGTACCACACCTTTCAAATCAATCGCTCCAGTGAAAGCTTGTAAGATTCCTATATTCAAGTAACTTTAATCAATTAACTTGATGATCTTGAGACGCCTGAGCAGATCTTCATTAATTATTAATTATTTATAGCTAAGATCCATCTCGATTACATTAGCTTTCAAACAGAAAAAAACCGCATCAAAATCGGTTCATTGGGAATGCTGGTATGAGGGAACTGACAGACACACAGACTCAAACAAAGATACACACTTTAAACTTATAACATCCCTCTTTTGCGTCGGCGGTTAAAAATAAAATGGACCGCAAAAAAGGGTCGGTTAGAAAAAATTAAAAACTACGCATTATTTTACATTTATCAATCAATATTTGCTTAAATGAAAATAAAGAAAAAATGAATTAAAGCTTTTTATTTTTTAATAAATGTACAATAAATGAAAATGCGTAGTTTTTCATTTTGAAGATTTTCTAACCGTCCCTTTTTCTTTGTGGTCCAGTTTACATTGAATAGCCAATAGCCATGTTTGGCGATGCGGATCAATTAATTGGCATTAAAGCAGAGGTAATTATTGTGATAATATTGTACTCTGTCTGTGTAACGGATAGCGGATGTGTGACGTCACGCATGGACGGACGTGTTATGATATATGTGGTATCATCGACAAATAAGATGTGTCAAGAATCGATACTCCGCTGACCGGACGCGAGAGACACGACGGTTGACACGAAAGGTTTGACTTGATATCCGTAACATGACCA
The DNA here is from genome assembly GCA_029955525.1 of Oeneis ivallda. NCBI lineage: Eukaryota > Metazoa > Arthropoda > Insecta > Lepidoptera > Nymphalidae > Oeneis > Oeneis ivallda. Next base: position 24,167,562 of record JARPMR010000020.1, read on the forward strand.
CTTTCAGCTAAAACTTCGATCACCTCTCAAATAGGACGGTACTTAACCTATTGAACTGCTGAAACCATCTGTAAACACAAAAAACACAGACTTAACGACGACAATTTTCTTCTGCACATTTTTACAATTAATTATTTAGTCGAAGATAATATCCAAAAAGCAGTGATAGTCTAGTGGTTAGGACTGCGGCCTCTTATTCAGTCCCAGGTTCGATCCCGTGTATGTATCATCGTATTATGTGCGTTTAAGCAATTAAATATTGCTTCAACGGTAGAGGAAAACATCGCGAGAAAACCTGCACAACTAAGAGTTCCCCATAATATTCTCGAAGATGTGATAAGTCTGCCAATTCGCATTGGGCCAGCGTGGTGGACTATAATCCTTCTCTGAGAGGAGACCTGCGCTCAGTAGTGAGCCGTTGATGGGTTGCTAATGATGATGATGAATATCCAAAAACTTGAAAGCAAAACTATCGCCTCGTATCTAAAACAGATTAGCATTAGTAGGTACGAGTTAAAACGAGTAACGTTGATTTTTCGAGTTTTTAAATAATATGTATTAGATATGCTAAACTTGCCTAATATTCCCTGCTCTCCTCCGAATAATCGTAGTTAAAATAAAAAGCTTGTGTTAGGAATGGGTACAGTGGGTACGGTGGGTACGACTATAGTGTATCGGGTGAGGATTGAACCATAGACTTTTCAGTTTTCAGTCCACGGCGCCAGGCTATTGAATCTTCAGGTAGCACGGATTGTAGTAGCTTGGATAACAGAAACCTGTTTTCGTTTAAGGATACACTTCTCTTTATTTATTCAAATACTAAAGGGATAAAGTACAATGGGGATGATAATATTAACGCTGAACCGGCGGTGAGTAAATAGGCGTCACGCTCTAAAAAGTTTGTACATAAATTCCAAAAAGCGAATAATAAATAGTACAAATAATAAAGTCCCCGGAGAGGCTGGGACGCTGCGAGGAATCCTAATGAAATGACTCGGAATTGGTTTGTTGTGAATAAAACATTCAGTGGCGTTGTAATGAGCCTCAATTAAACGGCAAGGGTTGCTTTCGCTGCATTCATTTATTGACCTCCACTGCAAAAAGAGGGGTGTTATAAGTTACACTGTGTGTCTGTGGGTCTGTCTGTTCCGTCGTAGCAACCTCCCCGGATTTTAATGCGGTTTTCTTCTGTTTGAAAGTTAATGTAATCGAGGTGGATCATAATTCTTAGCTATAACGACGATCTTCAAACGCCTAGCCAGATCTTCAAGAATTGAAGATCTGCTCACGTTTTGGACGATCATCATTTCATTTCCTAGTTGATTAAAGGGTCTTACAAGCTTTCACTGGTGCGATTGATTTGAAAGTTGGTGTATTGTTAATTCGAATTATTTCCAAGGTATGGTAACATTGAGCTAATGCTGCAAAATCAAGTAGTCTGCAAGATACTCAACTTCTCAGCACCTTACAGCAGATATAGTGTGTTTGGGCTCAAAATTTGGGCTTAGGGAAAAAACTGAGGAGCAAATTAAACCGATGGCTTGACTTCTGATAATATGAGTTCGATTCTCGGCTCAGGTAGTTTGACATTTAATAATTTCTTAATTTGATCAATCGGAAGGTTCAGCGGGGTTTGACCATCAGGTAAAGACGATTTAAAACCATAAGGAAGCCTTTTAGCATTCCCGCAATCACGTTGTATCACGGATATGTTTATATGTACGGCTTCCACTTCAAAACATCATTAAAGCGTTGATCCCCATTATAGCAGTTGTTGCATCAAATCATAACTGAATTGTCCGCCGAAGCGTGTCCGCCGACGCCCAAAACAGCTACCTCTCTCGGCCTGAAAGCGATACAGCTATACAATCACACGTCACATTTTCACTATATAACATACATTTCTTGTTACATTCATCCCTGTCTTCCGGAAGTACGTCCAAAATCAGTAATGTATGCAAACAGCACAATGAGTGTACGAACAATGAACTGACTAGATAGTGTGCGGGACGATATAGTGCAAGTGTATAATAGTGGACTGATTAAATAGCATAATTAGTTAGTAATTAATGTGTCATGTATAGTTTAGCAATTGTTTATAGTTTTAAGTACATAAGTCTCATGTATTATCTCATAAGTGAATAAGAAAAAATAATAAATAAAGATGAAAATAGAAAACCCATAGGGAAATAGGCCGCGGCTCTCCTTACGGTACAGCTACGAGCCGAAAAGATACCTTATTAATTCCTAGAAATAGACCGCGGCTCTCCCAACGGTACAGCTAGGAACCGTAAAGACACCTCTGTAATTCCAAGAAATGCCGCGGCTTTCCCTACGGTACAGCTCATAGTAGTAAAGATACCTAATTATGTAATAATACCTATTATTATTACTAAATTGTGATTGGTTTAAGATAATGCGCTCTGATTGGTGCACTGATCGATAGCAAAATTACACCAATCAGAGGGGCTACATTTTTTCTGCTATTTTTGTATAAATACCGGGCTGAATTGTAAGCCGGCACAGTTCCCACCGGCAAGCGGTAGCGGTACCCAATAAAGGAAGAAAAGTTCTTCGAGAGTTTTCCTTGCTACCCAACCAACCCAGCTACAGCGAATGTACAGAAGCGTACAGATAGCTAAAGCTGTATTCCGGTTTCTATTCCTTGCCTCGGCGTTGGTGTTTCCACCTGCCCGGACATAACGCGGGAGCATAAATGTAAGCTGAGCGCACACGCCGCATACTTCCGCAACGCCGCATTCACCGCAATTCTCAGGAAGAATAAAAATGCGAACGGCAATATTTTTATCGCCAAGATATATATGAAAATGCGTACGACATCGACAGCCACATTTTTATAAACTAGGTGTCGGTCAGTTGATTGATAAGTAACAATCAATTTTATGAAAGGAATCTAACCTAACACCGTAGCTAGCAGAGTTCTCGACTAGAATCCTCAGAGAACGAGAAAGCCTGGCCGGCAAACGAAACCCCAGACAGTATATAGGTACAGGAACTGGGTAGGTCGCGAGGTTAGGGACGACGTGAAGGAGTTCGACGATGTAGCTCCGAATCACTCGGCTGATGGCTCGTAATACTGTAAACGCCCTCTGCCCACTGAGAGTCACAGTACCTCAGCCCTCAAGGCGATGTATTCACTAGAACATCATGGAACGTCACGTATGCTTTGTACATCATCATGTATGGCAGACTGTGAGTTGTACTTGATACGTTCCCTCAAATAAGGTTGAGCGAAGCAATGGCTGGGTCATGCGTCATTCTCGTGAACGGGTTCCACTGGCGGGAATGGGGCTACTTTCTGTCTGCCCGTCTTAACATGTGTTGAATTATAATTAGATATAATTAGGTAGGTATGCTTTTGTGGAACTTCCCCTCATTGCGGAAACACTGCATACATAGCATAATATCTATTATATTGTAAACTTGTTTTGAAAAGAGCAACTGCCGAGTTTCTTGCTAGTTCTTCTCGGCAGGAACGGCATTCCGAACCAGTGGTAGACTCATCGACGATTCAAAAGCACTTGTAAAAAAGTTTATTTGAATGAAAAACATTTCTATTCTATTCTTGTCTAATTTTAAGAAAATTACTTACGATTTTGCAATCAAAAAGTAAACCTACTTACCAACCGCTACTCGAATGAAATGATCTATTAATTCATTTCTGACGAGTAGCATTTTGGTCGCTTCGCACGACCGACGTGGCGCAACCTGTCGCTTATAATGATGATTGGAACGATAGATACTAATAATGTCGGGACACATTGACGTCGAGCGAAGCCACACGATGCCCGGAGACATGTCCCAGGACATAAGTCACTAAGTAATTATACACACCGGCGTATTCTGATGACGTACCTTTACTTGACATAATCGCGTATACTGATAGTAAGTACTTATTGAAAATGCAATGTGTACGGCGCGTGCGGCGCGATACCACTAAATGTGTGATCAACTTAATCGCATCGTATTCAGAGTATTCCTCAAGCGATTCGCACTGCTAACATCATGGAACAGGTTCTACAGTAGCTTGCAGGTGCGAGTGCGTGTAGGCTGTTTCGGCGCCGATGCTGCGGCGTGATTCTAATTTGGCAACGTGGCAGGTTGTGTGCATTCTCGTAGATTTTGTAACGAACTGGAAATAATAGCGGGGTAGATATTCCAGCATTCATAGGATTTAAAAGAAAACTAAGGTATCTGGCAGCTTCTCGCACTCTCACACACTTCTACTGTCACTTAGCTCAGACTCAAGGCTGAGTTAAAATGAGACCGATTTATGTTAGGACATAATTAAATTATGTGTGTCATTTTAACTCTATCTTGAGTCTTGAGCAGAGCCAACGATCTAAAGATCTCAGCCTTTGTCTCCTCGTTTCCTATTTCGCAGCACCAAAATTTGGAATACCTACTCTTTCGGCTTCCGTTTTTCTAACTTTAACTTCGATACTTTTACATTAAGAGTGAACAGGCATCTTCTAAGCAAGCGGGTTCCATCCTAGGCTGCTTTGGATTTGAATTGAAAACAAAACAGCTCGTCCTGTATAACAATGCGATGTACCGGTGTCCGCACATGAGCCGATCGCCCTGACGACCGCAAGGCGCAAACTGCTCACAACCTTTTGAGTATATAACTTGTATATAACCAACATTATATACTCAAAGCTCACAACACGCTGAGCTCTGCCGAGCGCCAGACGACGCTCGCTGCAGAACCGTTTCTGATAAATAACAATAAACTTGTCTCGCCTGAATTACAAGGAATACAGGGATTGACCGTTGGGTTAGGAGTTTAATTAAATTTAAAAAGAGAGGTTAATTAACTGATGACGTGCAGTTCTGGAGCTTATTACAGCTGGTACCTAATCATGTGGGTATAGCCATGCAAAAATCACGCACATCCGTTGCTCGGTGATTGAAGGACTAACTCCGCAAACAAACAATTTAGATATAGCGTAATAGAGACCAGAGAGCGTAAGAAATGACCAACCAACTATCGAGAGAAAAAAGCTTATAACTCGATTTGTACTTTTCCCACATTGCTGCTTTCTGCATAACGATCGAGGTCCAATTGTGGATTAGCTGATTTATTTATCGCGTTGTTTCTGCAACAATGCATTTTAGCCAATAGCGGGTGAGTATCGGCCAATCAGATGCGATTGAGATCGTCACACCGTACCAATCATATTAGAGAATCGCACCATTAGAGAACCTACCGACATGTTAAGTACCTACCGAGGCATCGTAGTCAGAACAAACATCTCGCGCGATCGTAATCCGCTCCTAACATTCGCAGACTAATTACCGTGCTAATGAAGGATTAATGCCTCCCTGCCGAGTGCCAGACGCCAGATGCCAGATGACACGTGCAGAACATCGCGTACTGCTGCTAATCTCCCGCTCTAACTGCTATGAGTGGCTATGTGTAGCCTTCGCGTGCAAGAACTCTGAGTTCTGGCGAATATCAACCAACGCCGCACCTGTACAATAGGAAATCTCGCTAGGTATATTATGTCCAACTAACAACGTTAACTTGTCAGAATAGAATAGAAATGTTTTTATTCAAATAAATTTTTTACAAGTGCTTTTGAAGCGTCGGTGAGTCTACCACTGGTTCGGAATGACCTTCCCGCCGAGAAGAACCAGCAAGAAACTCGGCGGTTGCACTTTTCAAAAAAGTTTACAATTCAATAGATAATATGCTATTTATGCAGTGTTTCCACAATGTTATCATTAACATCTTTTAAAATAGTAGGTCTTATCTTTACTAGGTAGGTACTAGGTACCTACGTTTAGTTAACGAAAACTTAAGACAGACATAAGACCTATAAGAATCCAAAATTAATAAGTAAAAGCCCAGTTAAGAATAACGCTACGCAAGGGCATAATTTCAGTATTTCGAGCATCCGCCTAACGTTAAAGCTACAAATAGGATAAGTCGATATTAGAACAAATCTTATACAGGTATTGTTCTGCTGTACACAATGCATAATGTGTGAAAGACTTGATATTACGTTAATTCGTTCGTTGTTCACGATCACGATGCCGTGTTACGGCGCCTGTGATGAACTAAATAGCAATTATCTCGATTGGTGTCATTGCTATTAAAATTACACTGGCGCGCTATTTACTTGTATTTCATTATTTATCGAATTACACAATGATTGACACATGTTTAAGTTATTCAATTCAAATTGAAACCTTTATTTAATGTACTTCTAACAATACAGTAGTTTAGAGTAAACAAAGCGTCAACAGGTGATAATATGTGACACACCACATATAGGTACATACCTAGTTTGAACATTGCTTCTTACAATATTTGCACATTCGTTCACAAATGCGGGCGCACGCCGCCGCCGCGTCTACCTCCACAGCAAACAAGATATTTTAAGCAAATATTGTTGAAAATGCATTGTGTTTGTTTAGATGAATGTATAAAAAAATCGGCCAAGTGCGAGTCGGGCCTCGCTCTTTTAGGGTTCCGTTAAAAAAAATTAAATTAAAATATTTCCATGTACCCATGGAAATATTTTAATTTAATTTTTTTAATTTTATTTAATTTTTATTATTTGTTGTTATAGCGGCAATAGAAATACATAATATGTGAAAATTTCATCTGTCTATCTATTACGGTTTACGAGATACAGCCCGCTGACAGACGGATGGACGGACGGACGGACGGACGGACGGACGGACAGCGTAGGCTTAGTAATAGGGTCCCGTTGGTACCCTTTGGGTACGGAACCCTAAAAAATATAAATTATGTCAGTCCTCAGCGTCGCTTAGCTCTGCATCGTCACACAACACATGTTGTATTGTCACACGTGTTGTATATTGTTTTAATGCGTTTTCTTTTCTGTGTTCTTCGGAATGTATACCTATCTATGCGATACAACTTGTGCAGCATGTCGCGTCGAGCGCTTCCTTACAAACAAAAACGCTGCAACGCACCTTGTGTCTATGAATCACGGAATAGATAAATTTTATGTAATCAGTGCTATGAATCGTCACGGATGGACGGTTTAGGACGCCGCACCGGCATTCCTAATCCACACAGCACCGAACAACGCAAGCCTAATCGAAGAAAGCGCCGCACCCTTAGGATTACCAGTGGTACAATATTTTTCGGTCGAGTCTGCACCGAGCTCCTGCTAAGCAAAGCTGCATTCTACCTACTCTGAATATTTCAGCGTAAGCTTTTTGATAAACAAATAGTTGCCAGAAGCGCGAGCAAATCTCCGCGGAGTTAAATGACTTAGTAATTCCCGCCTCCCGGCGAGAGCGTCGAGCATAGTTGAACAATCTGCGCTTTGGCCATTTTATTTGTGTTGTTCCAGTTACAGATAGTGCGGGGTCAGCGTCAGTGGGCGGCGACTCGCAGCTCAGTGTGCCGCGCAGTTCATAGCAGGGGTACGTTTATGCACACGCGGCGCGTTTTGCGGCGCCCGCCGCGGTGCCCGCCTCGTTTGCCGCCGCGACTCACCTTGTCTCACTCACTCTCACTATGTGAGACTGAGTGAGAACAAAAGAGCTGCAGCTGACTGTATCTTTCTCGCTCGGGTACACTCGGCGGTCCTGAGTTCACCCGATCGAGCCTTTCACCTAAGAGCGTGACGGATCAGCCTAACTTACTACCCACCTAAATGTGTAAGTGGTGCGCCAAAAGAAGTTTTCACGTCAAAAAAAAAATAGGTAAGTAAGTCACATTTAGTGTGAATTGAAAATTTAAAACACCCCCGACATGTGAATTTATGGCCGGACTATGTAGTATGTACGATATACCGACATCTTGTTACCCAGTTTTCTGCTTCATCATCAAATTCTCCTCCTTGATCATCATCTATCTAACACATAGGTACTCATTGAGACCATTATTATGAGACCAAGCACACTATATTTGCTGTAAGTTGCTAAAGAGTTGGGTATCCCGCAGACTACTTGATGCTGCAGCATCAGCTCAAGTTTACCAAGCCTATGAAATAATCCAAACTAATACGTATACTATAAGTACACCAAATTTCAAATCAATCGCTTCAGTGACAGTTTGTAAGACCCTCTAATCAAGTAGAATATGAGCTGATGATCGTCAAACTCCTGAGCAGGTCTTTACAAATTATAGCTACACTCATACACACACACACACACACGTCAAACTTATAACACCCCTCTTTTTCTGTCGGGGGTTAAAAAGAAGCTCCCTAGTCCCTACACTTCTCTCTGCCAATTCCACTTCTCCCTGTGGCCATCGATGCCTGCGGCCGACAGCCTGCTCGCGCAATGGGCGGCCCATCGCATGGGTGACCTTCATCGCACTCTGATTCTTCTGGTGTTCCTTTTTTCTTTAGGAACTGGTTTTTCCCGGGACGATGTTATGATTCGTCAGGATCTGTGGCGGACGGCGGTCAACGCTGAAGTGTGTACTTCAGTCTAGATTTGCCTACGTATAATCTTAGAACACATTCGGATAGTAAAAGGTTTAAAATATAATTATACTGTGTAGTATAACCTATAGTGATTCTGACTTCGGAATTATGTGCGTTTTAGCAATTAAATATCAAATGAAGTTTATGCTTCAACGGTGAAGGAAAACATCGTGCGGAAACCTGCACACCTGAGAGTTCTTCACAACGTTCTCAAAGATGTGTGAGGTCTGCCAACTCGCATAGGGCGAGCGTGGTGGACTATCGCTATAACCCTTCTCTGAGAGGAGACCTGCGCTCAGTGGTGAGACGTTAATGGGTTGATCATGATGATGATGATATTGATAAGCCAGTAATATAATTGTGCAACATTTTGTAGTGCGACATAATATCTCTCGTGGGTCCCTGCAGCGGACTGCGAACTCCCGCGCCCGCGCCTCGGGAGTGGGCAGTGCAAGACAAGCGCGGGTTACGAGGCAATTTGTCGCGGCCACGCTCGGCCTGCGGTTTTGATATTGCAGCTGTATTGCTAGAGCCGATTGCTCTCCGCCGCCCCCGCCCCCGCCCAAGGCGCTGTAAGCCGGCCCTGATTTCGCTGTAAGTGTTTCTGTGAACAATTGATGTTATATCCAACTTTATTGATCTAATGTTGAGATTTACTAGCCACTACAGAATGAAGGAAAACTTTTATAGCGAGATATCAGATATCTCCTTAAAGGTAAAGTAGAACTTTGCTACTTTATGAGGAGATAATTATATTATAGTAGGTATTGTAAATAAAAATAGCTGTGCTTGAAATGCACTTTATCTGATAACTTGTTTATACCGACATAGACAGCGTTGTAACCGCGATATCGAATTATACTGATAAAGTATAATAAATAATAATTGAACGTTTTCTTTATAATTGCAGGCAAATGTACTTAACCCTCTAATGCCCGCTTGCAGAAATGCCGGGCTATCTTTTTAACCCAGAGTTTAGAAAGAAGTAACTAATACTTCTTTGACAGATTTGGTCCGCTTCCAGAGACGCCGGGTTTAGCTTAACCCAGGAATAAATTTGTAATTTTGACAGAAGCTTTATACGAAATATATTATAATATTATATCAAAACACCAGCTAATTCTGAATTAAAAGGATAACCCGGCGTTTCTGCAAGCGGGCCTAACCGTTCAAATTATAGAAGAATCATTCAAATTGGGTCATCCAAATGCGTTAAATATCTACTTATCACATACTTCAACGATGAAGAAAATCATAATATTACATCGAGCCTGATAGTTCGCCACATTGTCCTCGAAGGTGTGTGAAGTTATAGTTATAGTATAGTATATAGTTGAGAAACTGGAGGGTGTCATAGGCATCCCGAAAAATCAAAGAGTTCCCGTGGGATTATTCCACGCGGACGAAGTCGCGGGCATTAGCTAGTATCACATAAAAAAGCGAACTTTGGCGTATGTTTATGTCACATGAGCGGTGCAAAATATTAGTTCTATTTTAAATCCACGCACATTTCCCCCACTGCCGCGCTGGCACGCGCCGGCCGCCCCCTCGCGTGCTGAACTGTTATCTATCATAATTTTTTTTAAAGAATAGTATTAGCCATGCTGAACTTACTTAGCTAATATAGGATATAGGTATCCGTCCCTCCCCTCCAAAGAGGCGTAAAGCTTGTGCGGAGAGCGGCTACAACAGTACTGCTACGGGCGGGATCGAAGCGTCGACCTTTCAGTTTTCAGTCCGAACCTAGTGTTACGTTCCGCCTGAGCCTGCGCGTGCAAGCGAGAACGCGGAGCAAGCGATAGAGAGGCACGATCGGCCCAAGGGTCGGCTTGTGACCGCGCCGCCCGCCGCCGCCCACCAGTCATCGTCAATGTTTCTATATGACGTTATCACGTAAAATTATCATCCGTAAACCGACTTTACAGACAACCAATTTTTTGTTGGCCCTTATTTAAACTTTATTAGCTAATGTATTTATATAACCTTATATCAGCCATATTATATAATAAATCTTTACGAATATTACCTAGACCTTTAAGTACATGCGAAAATGTGCTGGTTTGTCCTTCAATCACGCAGCATCAGAATAAGCAACGGATCGACGTGATTGTTTGCATATATTAAGTTGAGGACTTGATGTATAATGATAGGATACAATGCAGGTACCTTCTATACCGAAGAAACGGAAAGTTCACCTGGTTTTTTTTTTAATTTTACTTTAAAAAAATTTGCTATTTAAAAATAGGATAGGTATGTAGGTAAATAGTTGGCTCTGAATTGAATAAAATATGCCTTATATATTTTAAAACATTAGTTAAACCTATCTGACGAATTGAGCTACGCTATTAGCTGGCGGGGAATCGAAATACCTAGTAGGTACTGCACAGAAAGGTTTATATCACCCATGCTGTCAGTTTAAGGTGGAAGACACGAGCTGCCCGCGAAATTCATAGTACGAGATCCGAACATAACATCGACCTTCACCCATCTGTTTACCGAATGAAACATTTTTTTTATAAAATTCCATACATAGACAAATACGTCTTGTATGTATTGCCTATCAAAAATTGTTCATGACTATTATTAATTAAAAAAAATATTAATTAAATTTTTTTAGCGAGTTTCACCCACTTGTTTACCAATCAAAATATATATCAAAAACAGATTATTTAATAACAAACGCGATGGTATAGTATTGCCTGCAATAAACCGTTCATGAAACACTATTGCCAGGATTTAAAGTTTAAAAATCTAAGCAAGTAAAGTTGCGCAAGAGAGAAATCCGAGCTTATTTAGTGTAATAAAGAAGGATAGAGCATAGTGGCTGCGAAGCGACGCCTTCGTTGAAACTCGCTAAAAAAATATTTAATTAATATTTTTTTAATAAATGATAGTCATGAACATACACACATCAAAAGTGTCTAGGGATCAAGCATTTTTATGCGGATTTCTTGAGATTGAGATGTGGCTTTGTAATAAATTTATGATTTTATAAATTTATATGGATCCTTTTTGGTGCATTTCATAATTTGAATCAGGAACTGTCAATCAAATTCGAGTAAAAGATGAAAATCAGCTGTCAATATTTTCCCTATAAAAACATACAACGCATTGAAGACATTATTAGTGCTACTGTTTCCCTACTACTGATTAAAACCAACGTTATTATGGAGCGGCGACGTCATTTAAGCAGGGAAGAAATGCTCAGAGCCGTGGGAATGATTGAAGCTGGTTCCCGGCAACGTACTGTGGCTTTAGCTCTGAATACAAGTCAGAGTGTTATCAGTCGACTTTGGACACGTTACCGAAGCACTGGTACCGTGGCTGAGCGCCATGGAGGACGGTATCGCTGCACCACACGGAGACAAGACCGATACATTCAAATCTTAACTCGAAGAGCTCCAACAATAACCGCCATGATGTTAGCCGTGAGGCTTCATCACTCTTCAGGGAACTTAATTAGCGACCAAACAGTCAGAAACCGCTTGCATGAAGTGAACCTTCATTCCCGAAGACCGCTACGGGTACCACCTATAGCAATGCACAATCGTAGGATTCGATATCAATGGGCTCTTGAACACAGAAATTGGGCAGAAGAACAATGGCGTTTCGTGTGCTTTTCTGATGAGTCTCGTTTTGGTATGAGACCGGATACAAGACGTATACGACACTGGAGAACCCCTGGACGCCAACAGCGATTAAAATCCTGCCAGGAAGTCCATCCTTATAGTGGTGGAACCATCATGGTATGGGCGGGTATTTGGATCGGCGGAAGAACTGAGTTGATTTGGATCAGAGGCAACCTCAACGCTCAAATTTATGCTGAGACGATTGTATCAGACGTCATCGTTCCTCTACAAGTGCAAATCGGTCCCTTATTTCAGTTAATGCATGATAATGCACGACCGCACACCGCAAGAGTTGTAAGACAGACTCTCGCCGCAGCTAACATCAATGTCCTGCCCTGGCCTGCTCAGTCGCCAGACTTGAACCCGATTGAGCATGCATGGGATATGCTACAGAGAAGAGCTCTGCCGAATATGGAGGGTATCCAGTGGCAAGAAGACCTTTTTTTGTTGTTGCAACGAACATGGGCGGCCATTCCACAGCGTGATTTGGATGAACTCATTTTGAGTATGCCAAACCGATGTTCTTGTGTTGTTAGTGTTCGCGGTAGAAACACGGATTATTAATTGTTTAAGTTACCCAATAAAATTTTAAAGAAAACTGTTATTTCAGTCTTTTTTTCGAACTTTAATGTTAGTGGTTCAAATGTCAAAAATCCCTTTATTAGGAAAATGGCAAATTTCTTTATTAATGCAAAGGTGACTTGGTTTATCGTTACTGTGACAAACGAAAACACTTTATTTGATGAATCCTTAAAGAAAATTTTAATTAATATCAATCAGGAGAAAAGTTATTGCAAAAATATATGTTGATCCCTAGACACTTTTGATGTGTGTATTTTGATAGGCAATACATACAAGACGTATTTGTCTATGTATGGAATTTTATAAAAAAAATGTTTCATTCGGTAAACAGATGGGTGAAGGTCGATGTTATGTTCGGATCTTAGACTATCAAATTTAATTTGGTTTTCCGCAATTTGTAAACTAATACGACAAGTAGGCTTATGGCATTCTAATTGCGCCAGTGCAATTATCATCTTCACAGGTTTACATAAAACTTTACTTGAAAGTGACCAGTTTAAGAAAAAGAAATTAATCAGACCCGTGTTTTCCACCTTAAAATGTATAAATAACGGGAACGAATGGCAATCGCAACTCGTACGAGTTACTAGGTTACTGCCCACCTGCCTATACATACGCCTCGCGTGTAAACAAACTCCTGCGATGGACTCCGGTGGACGAAACTGTCCACTTTTAGTTCATTTCCGTTATTCCCCGTCCGAGTTGCCTGCGATGCGAGCCGCCGTCCCTCGACTACAAAACTAACTAAAAACAATTCAAAAAGGAAAACGCCCACCTTCCATACACACCAGTATATGGAAGGGCCCTGAGTGCCAAAGTGCGTATGGCACTCAGGTTACCTTTTTGTTAGATTCTGAACGAGTTTTTGAACTGTCACTATTTACCATAGGTTTCAAATCCATTAAACGAATGAACCACGAAAAAATCAAAAAATTCAAATTTCAAAATTATTTAGGAATTTTATCTGTGGCTCATAATATTATGACATGAGAGGACTCATGACCTCTCATGACTTTACCACCGGTTCGGAAAGCAGATTCAGAAATGATCAAGAAGTAGGTACATATTATTAGGTAGGTTTTTCTTATGGGTAGGTTTTTATGAAATGTTGCATAATATTATGATAACTAATTAGGTAATATGGTGATAAATAAACAAAACTAATCCAATAACATATTATCAAAGGTTTACTGTCAAATTATTAAGCACCTACTTAAAATATACTTTATTGTAATCTAATACTTAATTACAATATTCCATATAGGTACCTAATAGATGTGGGGTACAGTTCTTTGTGGAGGGTGATAAATGATAAATATGATATAGAGATGCAAATGGACTGTATATTCTGATAGAATGATGTAATGATAATATGATGATATGATCTGATGCTATTGATATTATATTGATATGAGTACGACCCGCGCGGACGACCGAATTGTACTGTCTTTGCCGCCCTCACTCGCGAGCATGAAGCCGTTGCGTAAACTGCTGAATACGCGGTGTTCGGTGGCACGCAGTGACCCGAACATGCTCCCGACCGCAAGATGAGGGTGCCATGATAACAAATCACATTGATGGATGATGAGGATGAAATAGCTATTAACAAGAAGCATGAACTTATGAAACATTTTGCTACCTTACTTGCTTTGGGACTGTATCTACCCTACTAAGTACCTCCTTAATTCCCTATTCGATAATATTATCGATTTGACTCATCAAAGTAGTGTTACTAATTATATATTGTTCTATTTTATCTGTATAAGATCTAGCTGTCGTGTTCGTGCAGCGCACTCCGCGCCACGAGAATACAAGAGATTAGAATACCGACGTATTTATAGCGAGGACGCCTCAGACCAGCTCCCCGAGTGGTCCACACAGTAGACCATTCGTTGGGTCCAATGACCAGGGCCTAACCCTTTCCTCGTGAGAGTTCTCCATAATGTTCTCAAATCATATCATATATCATTTATTTAATCCAATATCATGATTTTACAAAATGGGTTTTGCCAGCAGCTAAGCTAAAATCCTTACGATTTTGTGGTTTAGCTGTTGGACCTCTTCCTGATCGAAGGTTCAGTTTTACTTATACTATATTATACAGATCAATAATAACAAAAATAAATTAGAAATTATACAATCAATTTTTTTGGAACTTTTGACTTCTTGAACAATATTTAACTGAAATATACCTAATATTTAGATAAAAATTATTGTTAGGTTAAGGATTATTGATTGCTTGATAATTTTTACTACTAATATATATGTTTGTTGTGTACACATTTGACATGTGTGGGTGTGTGTATGTATGTGTGTGTGTGTGTGTGTGTGCGTGTGTGTGTGTGTGTATGTGTGTGTGTGTTACTATAGGTGCTTGTGAATCTATCTGGTAATTTTTAGCAACTTTTCCGTATTTTCATAATCAAGCGTCTGGAGCCAGGCTTTCACCTTTGTTTTACAATCATGTCTTGACAAACAATGAATCTTTACATACTTGCTAGCTATATCATACTAGTGGTTCGCCCCGAACTGAGACCTCGCGGTAACGGTATCCCATGATTATTCATTCAATCGATACATGATAACCAAAACTGACATTATTATTATGCCCGTTTTCACCAAACATACCTAAATCATCCCCTAAGTAGGAGTCTCTTAACGTAGGTAGCTCCTAAATACAATCCTAAGTCCTAACATCCGTCCCAATATCCTTTTAGGTGTCCCGTACAGGATCGTGATAAATAAGTTGACAGAAAACATCAATCACCTAACTTATAGGTAGCCCGTAAAGGTTAGGGAACGTTAGTGAAAACATTGAATTATTTATCAAACATTGAATTTAACTCGTAGTTCCATGGGAATAGTTACTGACTGCGCCATCTATTAGCATTATTGTGAAGCTATGTTGATGCTATATGAATTACTGACGCCCATTAAAAATTAAATAATCTCGTTTCTTTATAATATTCATATAATTTTAGTATTTGTTGTTCAAGTACAGGATATAAGTGACCTAAAAACATAAAATCAGTTTGAAAATCCATAGCGGATTTTTCTAGAGAGCGTCTTCAAGCGAGCGTATAAAATCGCCACTTTGAAAGCCCCCCATTTCGTCAATTTTAAGGGAAAAATTAAAAAAAAAATATTTTTGTACTCAGTTCAAAATTATCTTTAAAATGATACGTAACAATTTTATGTAACGCGATTTTTTTTTTTTACTTCGCATTCGCTTCTATGAGAGCCCCCCTGAAATAAAGATTTTTATAACTTTTTAAGCCATTTTCGGCTGGAGGCCATCGGTTTACATATTATATCTAAATTTGAAGTAATTACGTTCAGTAATTCAAAAGTTATAAGGCTCTGACAGACGGACGGACGGACGGACGGACGGACGGACAAGTGCAAATCGCCCTAGTTAACTCAAAGACCTTCGCTTCGCTCGGTCGATAAATGTTTGCCAAGAAAAGATTGGTGCTTCTGAGCAAACCTAGTTCTGCAAGGTGTGACACCACAAATCTTATCTTGTCTTCTTTTTTCTAAATAATTTTCTTTAAATTTGTTTTTTGCATGTTGATGCATTATAGTATTATAAATGAAGTGTTGCCTAACTGTCAGTACATTACACTGTTGATACAGATCGCGAGTTGGGTGGTCGAATGGCCTACAAGTAGCAAATGTGTGTGTGACGTCTGCCAGTTAGAATTGGACCAGGGTGGAGGACAATGGCCTATTACTCCCTAAGGGTTACAATCTTCTTCTTCTTCTTCATCAATCTACAGACGTCCAAAGGTCTCCTGCATGGACTTCCACAGGCTTCGGTCTTGCGCCGCCTGAATCCAGCGGCTCCCTGCGACTCGTTTGATGTCGTCGGTCCACCTGGTGGGGGGTCTGCCAACACTGCGTTTCCCGGTCTGGGGTCGCCACTCCAACACCTTGGGACCCCAACGACCATCAGCTCTTCGAACTATGTGCCCCGCCCATTTCCACTTCAGTTTCTCGACACGCTGAGCTATGTCGGTGACTTTGGTTCTCGTACGAATCTCCTCATTTCAGATTTGATCTCGCAGGGATATACCGAGCATAGCTCTCTCCATCGCTCGCTGAGTGACCCTGAGCCTTCTTATGAGGCCCACAGTTAGCGACCATGTCTCGGATCCGTAAGTCATCACTGGCAACACGCACTGTTCGAAGACTTTAGTCTTCAGGCACTGAGGGATTTTGGGTTCCAAAATCCCTCAGGGTTACAATACAACCCTTTAATTATTTTTACACTCGAAACTTTCCGCTAACTTCGGTCTCTTATAATTTCACTAAGATAGCGAAGTTGAGCGAAAAATCTGTTATCATTTGAATAGGGGTAGGTACTAACATCCAAGAGTTTGGTATTTTTCTGCGGTGATGATGAATTAAAACAACTGGTAAACGGCACTGTCTCTATTTATTTACACGTCATAAATAGCTATTCGTATTCACAATATTTACATCTCAACAGCACTATAGGGCGGCTACAGGTCGTTGATTAAAACTTAGTTCATAAATAGTCTGTATATTCACTGTGGCTCGATAAGTACCAGGGACAGAGATTCCCGACAGAGGCGCCACTGTGCACTGTATGCATATTGCGTCACACAAAAATTCTCCACTAAAATCACCGATGCATAGGCCATACTACGATGCTATACATAAGCACAAATCACACAAAGAACTCGGCTTACTTATCTCGGCGTATTTTCGGACTAATAAGTATTACTACCTAACGCTGAGCTAAGTTAGCTTAGGTCGCAGTATGACTTGTGCTATAGAAATATTATATCGCATATTACAAAATACGCCAACTTTTATGTATTATAAATGTGCGCCTTTTCAATTTTGCAGCAAAATCTATAGTTCAGTATTCTCGTATACATGGTTTATCTATTGCGTGGTCACAATAACAGCTGTCATGCCGGGCGCGGTCACACGGGCGCGGTCACACGGCGCGGTCACACGTGCGCGGTCACACGGGCGCGGTCACACGGCGCGGTCACACGTGCGCGGTCACACGTCGCGGTCACACGGGCGTGTCACGTGAGGAAGAGCAGCAGCAGCAGCGGCAGCAGCGGCGCCCACGCGCGTCGTCCGCTGCTCGCGGGCGCGGCGCTGACGCGCGCGACTGCCTGGTCGTGCTGCATGGCCTCCAACTCGCCCTCTGCGACACAAACACCACGTCAGCAACAACAGAAACAGAGTAAGACGTCAACATAGAATAGCATAAATTTTTATTCAACCGTTTATTTTCTTTTTGACAGCTCAGTCTGAGCTATATTGTCTCAGTCACTCTCACATAGTGAGAGATATTATCTCACTCACTCTCACCATGTGAGAGTGAGTGAGACTGAGCTGTCAAAAAGAAAATAAACGGTTGGACAGGGTTATAGTGTCTCATGAATTGCTGGAGCGAGTTATATTCACGCTTTTTAGAGTTCCGTACCAAAATGGTAAAAATGGAACCCTTATGGTGAGACTTTCTCCGTCCGTCCGTCCGTCTGTCACAGTCGATTATTTCAGTAACTATTAAAGCTATCGACATGAAATTTGGCATAGTTGTGTATAATAGTGGCCCAACATCATTGGAATAAAGAAAAATCGAAAATTATTTTTAGTTTTATTAAAAAAGGGGGAAAATCGGGGGTTCTAAAACATTTTTTTATTTGTTCCTATATATAATAGTTTTTGATTGATCGGCCAAAATGTAGAAAAAAATACCGTTCCCCCCCCCCCCCTTATCTCCGAAGTTTACGAATCGAAAAATCTGAAATAATTGACCGAGCGAAGCGAGGTCTCTGAGTCTACTAGAGTGAATTTGCACTTGTCCGTCCGTCCGTCCGTCCGTCCGTCCGTCTGTCAGAGCCTTATAACTTTTGAATTACTAAACGTAATTACTTCAAATTTAGATATAATATGTAAACTGATGGCCTTCAGCCGAATATTGGATAAAAAATTTTATAAAAACCTTTATTTCAGGGGGGCTCTCATAGAAGTGAATGCGAAGTAAAAAAAAATTATCGCGTTACATAAAATTGTTACGTATCATTTTAAAGATAATTTTGAACCGAGTACAAAAATATATATTTTTTTAATTTTTCCCTTAAAATTGACGAAATGGGGGGCTTTCAAAGTGGCGATTTTATACGCTCGCTTGAAGACGCTCTCTAGGAAAATCCGCTATGGATTTTCAAACTGGTTTTATTTTTTTAGGTCACTTACATCCTGTACTTGAACAACAAATACTAAAATTACATGAATATTATAAAAAAACGAGATTATTTAATTTTTAATGGGCATCAGTAATTCATATAGCATCAACATAGCTTCACAATAATGCTAATAGATGGCGCAGTCAGTAACTATTCCCATGGAACTACGAGTTACGACTACGACCTATCCCAAAAACAGTTTTGCGTCGACCATTATTATTTAGTTACATAATATAATACAATAATTGTATTGTATTTTTTTTTGTACCATATTATTCAATTAAAATTATTTTTTAGTTAAATTTTAGTTAAATATTGTATATTTTCTATTCGCGTCGATAGATGACGATTTGTACAGATGCCCGTAACCCGGTTTCACTCGTTAGTACCTACATAATAATTCAATGTTTTCACTAACGTTCCCTAACCTTTACGGGCTACCTATAAGTTAGGTGATGTTTTCTGTCAACTTATTTATCACGATCCTGTACGGGACACCTAAAAGGATATTGGGACGGATGTTAGGACTTAGGATTGTATTTAGGAGCTACCTACGTTAAGAGACTCCTACTTAGGGGATGATTTAGGTATGTTTGGTGAAAACGGGCATAATAATAATGTCAGTTTTTGTTATTGTTGAGGCCAACGGCTTGGCCAACGAGTCAAGGCCTGGAACACGAAGTATAGGGGCCCATCAGCTATAACCTGAGTCCAGGGTCGCTGCCTTTAAGGGCCTTTAACCGCGGTCAGATTTGTTCTCAACGTAACTTAATGGTAGGGTTGCACTGACCTTCCTTTGCAGCATTCAATCCTTGTACGGCCTGAGATAGTATGAGAGTGGTGGTGTGGTGTATTGTGGAGTTGAGTGTAATGTGAACTTCTCAGGCCGCTAGCAGTAGCGGGCAGGCTGCCAGCTATGGCCTGCTGAAGACGCTGGGCTGGCGTGGCACTGTACACTCGGCTTGTCACTAGTTTGGTCCAACGAGAGCTGGTCTAAGTCACTTTTTCACACTTGGCGTGGCGCGCAAAAAACCACTTGTTAAGGGTCGCCTTTTGTTACAAATAACACGTTAACAATGATGCTTATAGTTAGGTCGACACATAGACCGCTTAACGGCGCAACAAAACCGTAATAAACCAAATCTAGACACTCAAAACAGCAAAAACGTGCGCGAGACGACCGGAATTTTCGTGAAAACGTGTAAGCTGTCAAAGGGAAAGGGAACTTGCAAAAACCACACCCAAAATCGCGGCAAGTTTAACCTTTCAAGTGTCATCTGTCAAATTCATTGCGAGCCAAAGAGATTGCTAGCGTCACGACCATGGAACTAGGAATTATGGCGTGAACAATCCCCCCGCCCGTGGTCGTAAGGATTTACGTCCACTTACTAGTAAATGGGTAAACGTGATAAGGAGCAAACGGCTCGCTGCAAGACAGAGTCTCCGACCATTACCTCGGCAACCCTGGGAACCCCATCAGACCCGTAGATCAGCTTAAGAATGCGCCCACGGCGCCAGTATAAAGGCAACAAATTAGGTTCCTTAATCAACACTAGGTCACCAACTTTGGGTGGATCAGATTTGTCAGCCCACTTAACCCGCTGCTGCAAAAGATGCAAATACTCTAGTGACCAACGGTGCCAAAAACTCTGAGTCATCTGTTGCAGCAGCTCAAACCGGGACAAACGTGAGACCTTCACGTCCCTGAAGGGGTATTCGGGTAGAGCGTTAAGGGGCTGACCAATCAGAAAATGACCGGGAGTTAAGACCTCCAGGTCATTTGGGTCAGATGAGAGGGGACAGAGTGGCCGAGAATTGAGTACAGCCTCAATTTTGCAAAACACGGTGGCGAGTTCTTCAAAGGTTAAAACAGTTTCGCCTATAACGCGCCGGAGATGAGTCTTGGCCACCTTAACAACAGCTTCGAATATTCCACCCCAATGAGGGCAAGCTGGGGGGACAAACTTCCAGGTTACCCCCATCTTGGCCAATGCTGTACTTAATCTAATCTTATTGCTAGACAGGAATTCGACAATCTCTTTTAAATATCTATCAGTGCACTTATAATTGGCGCCGCAATCCGTGCGAATCAGGTCAGGCAATCCTCGACGAGAGACAAATCTACCTAGCGTGGCTACAAAAGCTTCAGTGCTTAAGGCACTCACAAGTTCTAAATGTACCGCCTTGGTAGCGAGACATACAAAAACGCAGAGGTAGGCCTTGAGCGATCTGGCGTTGCGGAGGTTAGAGCTCTTGATGGCAAACGGGCCAGCAAAATCAGTGCCAACCCCAGCAAAGGGTCGAGTGGCTAGAACGCGGTCGGAGGGCAGATCACCCATCATCGGCTGTGAAGTATTAGCCTTCAAGCGGTAACACGGAATACATTTGAAAGTGACGTTCCGGATGGTGCGTCTCCCTGCCAGAATCCAAAACTCGCGCTGTAAAATAGCCGAGAGTGCATTACAACCAGCGTGGGCATTTTTAAGATGGTAGTGTGTCACTAGCAATTTGACAAAGGTGCCGTCCTTAGGTAGCAAAAGGGGGTGGCGAGCACCATAGGGCAGATTGGAATTCTTGAGGCGTCCTCCAACGCGTAGCATTCCGTTATTGTCCAAAAAAGGGCTTAGGCGAGCAAGGGGGCCCTTCAAAACTAAACCTCTCTTTAGGGTGTCAATCACGGATGAAAAATGCTCCACCTGAACCACACGCACCCAGTAGTTCCGGGCGTCTTGGCGTTCAAGAGGGGAAAGCACAGGACTCAAATTTTTATTTTCTGAATTCCGCCCATTATGGATAAAACGTCGAATCCAACCGGTAACACCAATTAGTTTATCAAGGGAACTGTAACGGTTCAAAAGAAAGTTCAAGTCGGGGATCTGTTTATCCTCAACCACTCCGACTCTTAAGCCCGGCAATACTTCGGGAGCGGAAAACCTATTTTGAGGCCAAGTCGTCTCGGATTGGGATAGCCAACTTGGATCCCACCAAAGGTGATGGTGGACCAGTGAAGAGGCCTCACAGCCGCGGGAGGCGCAATCGGCCGGGTTCAGTTCTCCGGGTACGTGTCTCCAAATCACCGGTACTGCAGAGCTCTGAATTTGGGAGACCCGATTCGCAACAAAGACCTCTAAGTTGTGAGGCGCGGCTCGTAGCCAGCAAAGGACAATCTCACTGTCCGTCCAAGCATAAACGTCGGTCAGATTGACCGCAGATGCCAAAGAGGAGCGGACGTGGTTCAAGAGGCGTACCAGAAGGGCGGCGCCAGACAATTCTAATTTCGGGATAGTTAACCGTGACCGAATAGGGGCCACCTTGCTTTTTGCCAAGACGAGATGCGTCGCGACCTCACCGGCGACATCGACAGTCCTCAAATATACCACGGCGGCGTATCCTCGTTCGGAGGCGTCGCAAAACCCGTGGAGACTGGCATGACACCTTCCTGTTGGTAGGAAGCGTCGAGGCATGGAAATTCGGTTAACTTCAGGAAGTGAAGACACAAGGGAGTTCCACTCCTTCAATAACTTCCCAGGGAGTGGTTCGTCCCAACCGAGTTCAGCAATCCAAAGCTTCTGGAGGAAACATTTAGCCAAAAATATTACGGGAGTGATCCATCCATTGGGATCGAAGGTGCGAGCAACCGTAGACAATACGGAACGCTTAGTCCAGACCTTAGGAGGTGGGTCTAATTTGACCCGGTAGGTGAAAACGTCTTGGACGGGCTGGTACTGTATTCCAAGGACCGTCAGCAAATTGGGATTTTCGGGATTTTCAAAAATATGAGGATCCTGCTGATCCTTTCCCGGAAGATCCTTCAAGACGTGAGGGGAGTTGGACAGCCACTTGCCCAACTCATAACCTCCGGACTTCAGTATTGCAATCAATTCATCGCGAAGAGTCAGAGCTTCCTCAACGCTAGAGGCTCCCGTGCAAATATCGTCCATATAGACTGACGATTCCAAGGTGGCTGATGCGCGAGGGTAATTCAGTCGCTCCCGGTTAGCTAGTTCTAACAAGGTCCTGATAGCAATATAGGGGCTTGACTTGAGTCCATAGGTCGTGGTGTTCAATTCAAAGACACGCATTGGCTCATTAGGATGTTCGCGCCACAGAATCATTTGGTATCTCCGATCATCGCGATGTACCATCGACTGTCTAAACATCATCTTGATGTCAGCTACGAAAACAATTTGATGCCGGCGGAAATGCGTGAGGATATCGGAGATATCCTTGATCAGCTTAGGACCGGAGTGCAAGCATTGGTTCAATGTCACCCCGTTGGATGTGGCCGCGGAGCCGTCAAAAACCACTCGAATCTTCCCCCCAGGGGTCTTCAAGACGGCATGATGGGGTAAGAAGTAGTGCTCGTGTGCGCGCCAATCAAAATTGGATGGTGACATATGCCCCAGGCCCTCGTACTCGCGCATAAATTCAACGTACTTGGAGCGGAAGGTGGAGTCGCGCCGCATGCGCCGTTCCATAGACAAGAGCCTCTTTTCCGCCAAGGCCCGCGATTGACCAAGCGGGGGGCGAGAAGCGAGAAAGGGCAAGCGAGTTACAAATCGCCCATCAACACGGCGGCCTGTGTTGTTTTGATAAAACAACTCACATTCAAGGTCAAGAGGGTCAACTCGTGCGGCATGCGGCGGCTCCTCAACTTCCCAAAAGCGCTGGACCACGTCCGACAGCGTCAAGCCGGCTGCTTGCAATTGGTCCAGCACCGGTAGGTCCGAAGACCATAGCACGGGTCCAAAAAAGCTAGAACCGAATATAGTGGACATGGCACATAGGCCGTCCTTCTGCAAAACCCTAATTTCCCCTGACAAGACCAGGCCCAACACGTCGGAACCCAACAAGAGGTCCGTAGGACCGGGTTCAGTCCAGTGGGGGTCAGCTGGGTTTAGGCCTGATGCACAGGACACCGCAGCGTCAGTTATTCGGACCTGCGGTAGGGGACCTAAGATATCGTCAAGGACTGACACCTTGACCAAGACCCTAAGATTGCCCGTAACGGGGCCAAACATTAATTCCGCTTCCCCGTTAGGAGTCGAGGGCTCTATACCCCCGATACCTATCACCCGTCCTGTTCGAGGACTCCAAGGGAGCCCTAGCTCACCCACCAAACGAGAAGAAGCAATACAGCGCTGTGAACCCGAATCCAAAAGGGCGCGAACGATTAAAAATTCACCCTTCGGGTTGAATACCTTCACTGAGACAGTCGGCAAAAGAATGGTCTGACAGACGGACTGCCGGAGATTCAAGGTCTCAGGAGAAGTTGCTGTGGTGGGGGCTAGGGCGGCCACTACCTATGGGTGGTCGTCCTCATCAAACCGGGGAATCTCATATTGAGACTCAGGGGGGACCTCCAAAGGTGAGTGGGACGGACCTCCATTTGGGTAAAACCATGCGTCATCTCGTGGCGGCAGCACGGGCCTAGTCATACGGGCTGAGGTCGGTAGGCCGTAGTAAGGCTGTCGACCCGCTCGAGGTGGGCGGCGTTCGAGGCGTGGCCACTCATGAAGCGGAGGTGAATAGCGAGTAGGTCGAACCGTAGACGGGGCCGCCACAAATCTCCCATCAGAACGTCGAGGGGGGTTGGCGCCCCCCTCACGGGGGGATGAAGCCCCCATAGGCGGGGTCGAAATCCGGACGCGTCGGGATTCATGGCCCTGATCAGGGGACCGACGCAAATAATCCGGGGAGCGATTGGTAAGAGCGCCCCCGCCCGTGCGGGGCGCGCCCTCACTCTCCACCTGGCGACCAACACCATTCTTGTTGGCGCACAAAATCTCCAGGTGGTTACCCCTACAAATTGGGCATGGCCGTTGCTGTTGGCAGTCCCGTTGCATGTGAGCTCCCAGACAGCTATAGCACCAGTGGCGGTCTCTTGCAACGCCCCTCCGATCCTTGATCCGCTTAGAGAGAAACTGGGTGCAAAAAAGCACCCGGTGGCCTGGACGCCTGCAATAGTTACAGGGGGCGGGTTCAGTGGCAGCAAGTCCAGTGTAAACGGGCATTGGTCTCCGGTCGGAGGTCCTTTTACCAGGGACGCCAGTGTGACCCCTTTCCTTCCTCAGCTGGGCAGGCCGCTCTGGGGTCCTTGAAGGACCAGCAATCCCGGAGTTATCAGCCTGCCGGCACTCTTCCTCAAGGAACTTTAAAAGGTCCGAAAAGGGGGGCAGGTAGCTGGCCCCGTCCCCACCATACCTTTGCTCAAAACGCAGTTTCAACTCGGGAGGTAGGCGGGACAACACAATGTGTAATAAAAGGAAGGACCACTGGTCCACGGGAAGCTCTAAACGCTTAAGAGCGTTGCAGGCTACAATCAGTGGATTTAAGAGCGATTCTCTTAAATGAGACACCCCATAGACACGTGGCAGCGCTAGAATTTGTGCCACGTGTGTGTCTGCTAACCGGCGCACGTTGGCATACCGCCGAGTCAGTAGTTCCCGCGCGGTGGTATAACTCTCCTCGGAGAGGTCTAGGTGGCTAACTAAACCCAGAGCCTCTCCCTGCAGGGAAGAGAGTAGATAGGCCAGTTTCTGGCAGGGAGACAGGTCTCTTCTCGCGTCCACCAGGCTATCAAAGAGGCTGAGAAAGCCTAGCCACTCGCTCAGGTTGCCAGAAAAGTGGGGCAAGTTTATTGTTGGCAACTTGCCCTGTAACGCAGGCTGCGTGGTGGGTCTGGTGGGAGACTCAAGAATAGAGCTCATTCTCGCCTCCTTCTTGAGCCTCGCGGCCTCCTCCACCAGACCGTCTGTCAGCTCAAAAAACTGTTCGTAGTCCCGCACTGAGGACTCCAGCGATTCCGGAGGTAGCTCCAATGCCATGAGGTCTCGGACGACCCTTCGACGACCGCCTGCCTGGTCCGCACCTGCTCGCACCGCTGGAGCAGTGCGGATGCCCGGTCCTCCCGGCCTACCAAGGCGTTGGCTGTAGCAGCCCAACGCAGCTCTGATTGAATTTGCACGCTCAATTTTTTGTGGGCTGCCATCTTAGGTAGGTACAAAACAACTTAAATAAAGGTCGTTACCGCAAATAGATAACAAAATCAAAACAAAGTTATTTGTTACAAGTTATGTTTCAACTTCAACCAAACAAATTAATAATCAAACAAGAATTACCCACTTGTTGGGACTATTTTTTACAGATTCTATTTTTGTATGTTCTACGTAACGCGACGTACTTACAGATTCTATGGCTTACCTATGTAACCTAATGTCATTGGTCTATATTCTATGATTTTTGTCTATACTCACTTACTTGCTTACTTGCAAAAATTGATGTAATAACTCCATTTTTATCAAAATTAAAATTGTTGGTGTGAACACTGGATTGTTATTTATTGAACTAATTAATCAAGATTCTACATGGCCCTGGATCGAACCGGATGATGAATCATAGTTGATAACCTCACTCAAATACGAAATAAGAATTACGAAGATTTGCTCAAGGATTGGATTCCGACATCTTGTGAAGCATTTTGTAACAAGACATGACGCTACTGTGTTGAGTGGAAAGTGGATATTTCATTAAAGCAATCGCAATTGTACTCGAAATTAGGTTGTATGTTACTGTAATATATTGTATTTTGAGTTAAGGTCAGTATTTGTAATTGTTCAAACTTAGAACTTAGCACATTATTGTATTGTAAATACCTATCATATAACGTTCCAGGCTTCCCGCTCGCTTCCCAGAATGACCGAAAAGGAGGAAAAAGAATTGATCAAAAAACGGGCGAGTTATAAAGGGCGTTTAACAGCTTTTTCTAATTATCTAAATGGTCTGAATGAACCCTTGAGTCAGTGTCAACTAGGTGAGTTGCAATTACGTATGGGCAAAATAGAAAACATGTACCAAGCATATGATGAAATACAAACTAAATTAGAATGTTTAGTTGAAGACATGTCTGTTCAGTTAGAAGAGAGAAATGAGTTTGAGACATTATACTTTTCACTAATTTCAAGATCTCAACAAAAGCTAACTAAACTTTCTAAAGATGAAGACAGTCATAGCGATAAATTTTCGTCTTGTACCAATAATAATCGTAACCTAGTTAAGTTGCCCACCATACAGTTGCCAAAGTTTAGTGGCTCATATGAGCAATGGCTAGAGTTTCACGATACTTTTACAAGCCTAATACACTGCAATAATAATATTGATAATATAAACAAATTTCATTATCTAAGAGCTTGCTTAGAAGGGTCTGCAGCCATAGTTATAAAATCAATTGACTTTTCAGCTGACAATTATTCCGTTGCCTGGAATTTACTTTGTCAACGATTTGACAATAAACGTTTATTGATTCAAAATCATGTGTCAGCTCTGTTCAACATTGATACTATTAGCAAAGAGTCATCACAATCTTTAAAACGCCTCGTTGATCAGGTTAACAAAAACCTCAGAGCCCTTGAATCTTTAGGTCAATCGGTAAATAATTGGGATATACTAGTTATTCATATACTTACCCACAAATTAGATTCCAAATCCTACAGGGAATGGGAAGAATATAAAGGTCGGCTTGATAAAGATCAGAGTATTACACTAGATTTATTCATTGAATTTATTAGAAATCGTGCTGATTTGATTGAAACTTTAGAAATGTCTCGTAATCAACATTCTACTATGAAACAACATAATAAATAT
This sequence comes from Oeneis ivallda, assembly GCA_029955525.1. Taxonomy (NCBI): domain Eukaryota; kingdom Metazoa; phylum Arthropoda; class Insecta; order Lepidoptera; family Nymphalidae; genus Oeneis; species Oeneis ivallda. The sequence goes on from JARPMR010000020.1 coordinate 24,195,093, forward strand.
GATAAGGTTAAAAGTATGGTGTGCAATACTTCTCCAAAGTCAAGTTCTAGTGTCAACACTTCCAGTGACTCGTCTCCGTCCACTTCACCATTGAAGAAGTGCCCGAAATGTGACGGTGACCACTACCTTTCAAATTGTGCTCAGTTTTTGGATCTCAGTGTTGAGCAAAGGTTAGAACTGTTACCTAATTATAAAATTTGCTACAACTGCCTCAAACCGAATCATTTTTCCAACCGGTGTAAGAAACCTAATGGGTGTGTCATCTGTAAGAAAAGGCATTCCTTTCTGATTCACCAGTCAGGGCAGTCAAAGAGAGCTTCAGTGGGTCCTACTGCTGTAGACTCAGGGCAGCAAATAGTACCTGCATCGTCCAACAGTGAGTCAGTTACTAACGTAACATTATCAGCTTGTATCCCCTCACATAATCGTGATGTTCTCTTGTCAACCGCGTTAATAAAGGTGTATGATTCACAGAATTGTGAGCATACTGCGCGTGTTGTCCTTGACAGTGGAAGCACTTCATGTCTTATGACCACTAAATTATGCAATAAGCTAAACTTACCTAATGTTCACATCAACAGATCAGTACTCGGTATCAATAATGTTTCTTCACGAGTTCGTGTGTTTTGCCGAGTACCAATAAAATCATTTCATAATGAATTTAAAACTAATATTAATTGTTTTGTATTACCGTCGCTCACAGATTATATTCCGAGCTATCAAATAAACATTGCGGAATTAAATATTCCAAGCGATATTAAATTGGCTGATCCTAAGTTTCACACTCCTTCTGAGATTGATATGATTATAGGTGCAGACCTATTTTGGGACATTTTAGGTTCTCAAAAAATTGATCTTGGAAGCGGTAAGCCGCTTTTGTGGGAAACTAAATTAGGATGGGTTGTCTCAGGCCCAATTAATGACAGCTTTGTATCGCGTTGTTTGTCATCTCCTATTAAGTGCAATTTGAGCGTGATCAATTCCTCTAATCACATTGATGATTATTTCAGCGGTGACCTTGAAACCAAATTGACCCGTTTCTGGCAGCTCGAAGAGATTGGCCTTAAGTCTCCGTACTCTGAGGAAGAAAAACAATGCGAGGATCACTTTGTCAAAAATACCACTCGACTGCCAGACGGTCGATTTTGTGTTAGGTTGCCGTTGAAGCAATCATCAACGGTTCTAGGTGAGTCCTTGCCACGCGCTAAACATTGTCTCATGGCGCTTGAAAAGCGGTTTAAACGAGATTCATTATTTTGTAAACGGTACCAAGACTTCATGTTAGAGTATTTAAAGTTGGGACATATGTCTGAATGTAATAATCATTTACATAATCTGGGTTATTTCATACCTCACCATGGTGTTGTCCGCGAGAGCAGCACATCAACGAAATTGCGTGTTGTGTATAATGCGAGTAGTGTTACTACCAGTAACGTATCGCTAAACAATATTTTGATGGTAGGGCCTACTATTCAGGATGATTTGCTAAACATTTTATTGCGCTTTCGATTTCATAAAATAATTTTCACTGGTGATGTTGAGAAAATGTACCGAAACGTAATCGTTCACCCAGATGATAGATTTTTACAACAAATTGTCTGGCGAGACAATCCGTCAGATCCCATAAAATGCTATCAGTTAAATACAGTTACGTACGGTACTGCTAGTGCGCCGTTTCTCGCCACTAGATGCTTAAAACAAATAGGCCTTGACTGCAAAGATAAACAGATTCAAGAGATTATTATTCACGACTTCTATGTGGATGATCTACTAACAGGTGCAGAGACTTTGAAGGACGCTCTAGATCTCAAAAATAAAATAACTAGTATATTAGCCTCAGCTGGAATGCCCCTTCGGAAGTGGAAATCAAATAATTTACAATTAATGACAGATGAATCAAACCTGTCATCAGTTGATTTAAATATTGGAGCCTTAGAATGCAGCAAAACTTTAGGTCTATATTGGAATAATTTCAGTGATCAATTTTATTTTCAAATTAACTGTAACATTCCCACTGAAGCTACAAAACGGTCTATTCTTTCAGTAATTTCACAAATTTTTGACCCGTTAGGCTTGCTTGCTCCTTGCGTTATCACAATGAAAATCATGTTGCAGAAGCTATGGCTTCAAAAATTGTCATGGGATGAGAAGTTGCCACCTGAGTTGTATAAGTTGTGGGTGGAAACAGCGAAACGTTTACCTAATTTAAACAAGCTAGGTATCAACCGTCGTGTAGTTTGCGATGATCATAAATTCATTGATTTGCATATTTTTTCAGACGCTTCTCAACTCGCGTATGGTAGTTGCGTGTACGTGCGAAGTGCAAACGATCGCGGTGAAGTTCTCATTAGTTTGCTGTTAGCCAAAAGCAGAGTAAGCCCTCTGAAGCCCACCACAATACCACGACTCGAACTTTGCGGAGCACTGACTAGTGTCCGATTGTATGAAAAGGTGACTAAATCTCTGCGAGTTCAAGTACGTAACACTTATTTTTGGACGGACTCAATGATAGTGTTGGGATGGCTCAAAATGTTGCCTATTAAATTGCAGCCATTTGTTAGGAACCGAGTCGCCGAAATATTAGAAGTCGCTGGCTCAGCCACTTGGCGTCATGTACCGACTGATCTCAATCCAGCAGACCTAATATCGCGCGGTGTAGACCCAGCCTTAATGAAAGCTTCTAGCTTGTGGTGGGAGGGTCCTCAATTTTTAAAATATGATGAAATTCAGTGGCCGTCAAATCCTGCATGTGCAGATTTGAACTCACTTCCTGAAACTAAAGAAGTCACGTTACATGCTCAAGTTGAGCTTGATAAAAGCTTCATAAACTTTAGTAGATTTTCAAATTATTCACGTTTAGTTCGAGCTATTGCGTATGTTCGAAGATTCATCAACAAATGTAAAAAACAGAGTTGTGATGATTTTTTGTCAACAAGCGAATTACAAAATGCATTGAATTTAATTATAAAAAATTGTCAAATGGAATCTTTTACGGAGTATCAATTATTATTAAATAATAAAAAGTTACCTAAAAATAGTACATTAAATAAATTTAATATTTTTCTTGATGAAAATCAGTTGATGCGTGTTGGTGGTCGTTTAGAAAATACTGAATTCACCTACGACAAGAAACATCCAATTATTTTACAGTCCACACATCACTTTACGAAGTTATTGTTTAAACATGAACACAAAAGACTTATGCACGCAGGGCCACAACTTTTGTTGGCATCTATTCGTGATACCTACTGGCCGATCGGTGGTCGCAATTTGGCTAGGTTTTGCTACCGCAACTGTGTTCGATGCAATCGTATGAAAGGCAAAATAACAGCCCCTCTAATGGGAAACCTTCCATCTGAACGGGTACAGCCAGGTGGTTATCCGTTTGAGAATGTAGGCATCGATTATGCAGGACCGATTTTATCTGCTAGTCGTCAAGGCAGAGGCTGTAGGGTTGTAAAAGTGTACATCGTAATTTTTGTATGTTTTGCCACAAAGGCAATTCACATTGAATTGGTGGGTGACCTGACTAGTAATAATTTTCTCTCGGCGGCGAGGCGTTTTATGAGCCGGCGCGGAAAATCGAAAAACTGGTTTTCCGATAACGGATCATCATTTATAGGCGCATTTAATGAAATTAGTAAATTTTTAAAGAGTAATTGCAGCTCATTATCAGATGACATGGCTAATGAAGGTGTCAATTTTCATTTTATACCTCCTTATGCCCCTCATTTCGGTGGACTCTGGGAGGCGGGCGTTAAGTCAGTTAAGTTTCATTTACAACGAGTATTGGGAAATTGTAATTTAACCTACGAAGAACTCAACACTGTATTAGTACAGATAGAAGCGATTCTCAACTCGCGTCCACTTACACCGCTGTCGACGGATCCTGATGACCTTATGCCGCTGACACCTGGCCACTTCATCATCGGCCGACCTATTACTTCGTTGCCAGCACCAGATTACGTGAGTCATCCAGTAACACAGCTAACAAGATTTCAAAGAATTGAGCAGCTTCGCCAACATTTTTGGTGTCGTTGGAGTAAAGAATATGTTGCTGAGTTACAGCAGAGAAGCAAATGGCGCTCCAATCAACAAACTCTTAAGGTGGACAGCCTTGTATTATTAAAGGAAGACCAGTTACCACCTCTCAAATGGAAAATGGGCCGCATAGTTGCCTTATTCCCTGGTGCCGATGGCATAAGCAGAGTGGCCGAAGTGAAAACCGCTACTGGAATCGTTCGGCGCGCATTCAGCAAGATATGTCCATTGCCCGATGAAGAAAACTGTTGAAAGACGAGCTTCCAACGCGCGGCGGGATGTTGGGACTATTTTTTACAGATTCTATTTTTGTATGTTCTACGTAACGCGACGTACTTACAGATTCTATGGCTTACCTATGTAACCTAATGTCATTGGTCTATATTCTATGATTTTTGTCTATACTCACTTACTTGCTTACTTGCAAAAATTGATGTAATAACTCCATTTTTATCAAAATTAAAATTGTTGGTGTGAACACTGGATTGTTATTTATTGAACTAATTAATCAAGATTCTACACCACTTTAAACACAAACAAATTACTACTTAAATACTATTTATTAATTAGAATTATTTACTTTAAAACAAGAATTATTTATTTTAAATACATCAAACAAACTACTCTGTTACCTAAACAGGAGGGGTTTTAGTAAACAAACAAAGTATTTGTTGGTTAAAAGTTCCAAAAGATACAAATTAAGCTATCAACAATCTATGTTAAGTCAATCAATAACATAAATTAAGATAAAAGAAAAATTAAGTTTTTAATTACCCGTACTAAGCCACTAGACTCATACTAGGTACTGCAAATTACAAATTGGCTTGGTAAGAACCCTACAATTATCAAATTATATTAATATTAAGTTTATTTATTTACAATCTACATCTAACTGTTGGCCAGTTACGGGCCACAAACAACAATTAGGTACTATTAATTATTAATCAACAAAAATTAACAAAACAAAATCTCAATAATTGCAATCATTATACAGGCCTACATGTGACAAGGCAGGCTATGTACTAGTAACTCAATAAGCCTGTGTATTAATAAGTTATAAGGTCCATTAATTTACAATAAATGAGTTAACCCTAGAACGGCCAAGTTAAGTCACAGTAATGCCAAATCTGTCCGCGGAATCAATTTAACCGCGCTCTGACTACCAAATGTTGAGGCCAACGGCTTGGCCAACGAGTCAAGGCCTGGAACACGAAGTATAGGGGCCCATCAGCTATAACCTGAGTCCAGGGTCGCTGCCCTAAGGGCCTTTAACCGCGGTCAGATTTGTTCTCAACGTAACTTAATGGTAGGGTTGCACTGACCTTCCTTTGCAGCATTCAATCCTTGTACGGCCTGAGATAGTATGAGAGTGGTGGTGTGGTGTATTGTGGAGTTGAGTGTAATGTGAACTTCTCAGGCCGCTAGCAGTAGCGGGCAGGCTGCCAGCTATGGCCTGCTGAAGACGCTGGGCTGGCGTGGCACTGTACACTCGGCTTGTCACTAGTTTGGTCCAACGAGAGCTGGTCTAAGTCACTTTTTCACACTTGGCGTGGCGCGCAAAAAACCACTTGTTAAGGGTCGCCTTTTGTTACAAATAACACGTTAACAATGATGCTTATAGTTAGGTCGACACATAGACCGCTTAACGGCGCAACAAAACCGTAATAAACCAAATCTAGACACTCAAAACAGCAAAAACGTGCGCGAGACGACCGGAATTTTCGTGAAAATGTGTAAGCTGTCAAAGGGAAAGGGAACTTGCAAAAACCACACCCAAAATCGCGGCAAGTTTAACCTTTCAAGTGTCATCTGTCAAATTCATTGCGAGCCAAAGAGATTGCTAGCGTCACGACCATGGAACTAGGAATTATGGCGCGAACAGTTATCATGTATCGATTGAATGAATAATCATGGGATACCGTTACCGCGAGGTCTCAGTTCGGGGCGAACCACTAGTTACGTACCTACACGCTTTTTTATCATACACGCTTTTATCTATCGCTGTTGTCTGTTGGTTACGTTCGTTATCGATCTTGATCGATGTTGTACAAAAATAATAATTTTGATAACATGCTATTTATCTTTAGTCCTTAATAATATACCTACTATATTCATAATATTTTCTTCTTGAGATAAAAATAATAATGTTATTTATTTACTAATCTCTGTATCACTCAAAGCGAAATTTTTGGTAAATGTCCAAAGCTATTCTAAATACCTACATAATATTATTCGTTTTTTTTTTAATAGATAATATATTAAGTTGCCGTGTGGGGACGGCAGATCAGAATACAGTTGTCACCACCCCTCCTCTTCCCGCGGGTGTCGTACGAGGCGACTAAGGGAATATAACGGAGAGCGGGCAGCAGCACCCTCTGTGCTACTACTGCCATCTACTGCGATCACCAACCCGTCTGCCCCGCGTGGTGATTATGGGCAAACCCTCCCCTTGGGAGAGGCCTTTAGTCCAGCAGTGGACTGTTATAGGCTATTGATGATGATGATAATAAGTAAACACTTAAAACTCGCAAAATGAGACTATCCATAGGATATGGATAAAGGATAGTCTGATTTATGTGAAGAGCGTGCACAGAAGAACGAACCTGGTTGAGTGACTTTATTTATTTATTGGTTTGCCAACAGGCACTCGCACAAGAATGTCAAAAAAAGAAATTACATCTGAGGAAACATTTCAGGTGTGCACCCAATTACAGGCAAACCGACATGCATAAAATCAACGCGCAAACGCGGGTTTGCCCTTACAACTACTTACTTATTAAAGTTAACATTACAATTAAAAAGGTCGAAGAAGCAAACGAGGCTAAGAAGCAGTTTTAATATATTGAAACAGTGATCTTTTATATTGTCTTAAAGAGAGTGAATGCAAATCTATTGCATTTGAGTTTTTAGAAAGCTTGTACTCGCGGCAAATTCTGGTTAGTACATTGTTAGCCCCTATTTTCGTTCTACAACCTGAAATGACGAATGGTTTATATCTCGAAATCCGCAAGTTGTTTCGAGGCACAGAAAAATTGATTTTTGACAAAAGGCTTGGACAGGTAATTTCATAATTAATAATTTTGAATAGTTCTGGTCTATCTGGTGTATCTGGTCTGGTCGGTTCTCAAGTGTTGTCAATTTAAAATAACTCAGTCTTTGTCTGTCCGAGGTTAATTTTCTCTTCTTGTATTGATTTGACTTTCCTTGAATAATTATAATAATATTCTATTCACTATCAAAACGTTTATCAAAACACAGTGCACACTGCACACGTTATCAAATCGGTACTTGTTATCAGTGCCGAGCAATCAATTGATAACTCATGTATAATCCACCGGTTCAGTGCGATATATCGCTAATTATGATATAACCCGTGTCATTAAAGATAGGAATTGTAAATGGCGTCGCTAATCATTCCCTCTCACTCGCACACGTCGTTACAGCACGCAAAAAAATTATCAGTCTGTATCTGCTTGCACACTATGTTTTTGTTACTGTTCTTTGTTTTGTTTTCTGTTAAGTTTTTTCGTTGTTATTGTCGTTCGTATGCTGTTTATTGATCAATAATTATCTTACGTTTAAAAAATGAGCTTTAATTTAATGAGCGTTTACGCGAAACGAGGAAAAATATTCTTCGAAGTGATGAGGGTGAAATCGTATATAATGTTACAAAATATTTTGAAGAAGAAATATAAAATACGTTGCGACCTGACGCGAAACATACAAGATAAGTTAGAGGACTTAAAGATAACAATAAATAAATAAATACCTAGAGATATTAAACATGTGCTAACTATATAAATCAATAGTAATATATAGGTATATTTAATAACATAATATAGGTACATAAATGAATAAGGTATCAACACAAATACTAAATAAATAATATAAACATACAATGTGTGTCTGTATAGCTACACATATAGCAGCCCAGCTTCGCTTCGTTTTTTGCTGACGGTCCAACCTGTGCCTGTCATTACAAGTACAAGCCGCCATTTCAGATTCCTTTCTTTATTTTCGTTTTCGCATAGGCGAATCGCCGCGCGACGCGCGGTGCGTCGCTCTCTCTCGCCCTCATACCGTCTGGGAGTACCTATCGCGCGTCGGCTCGCGCGACACGCCGAACCGCGCGCCGCGCGGCGATTCGCCTATGCGAAAACGTCGCCTAAGGGTACGATTATGTACACGCGGCGCGTGGCGCGGCGCGGAGCGTCGCGCCACGCGCTTAATTCAAACATATGGGTAAGTATGAGGGTACGTTTATACACACGCAACGGTGTTGACGGCGTTTACGCTCTCATATTTGGCCATATGTTTGAGTTTATCGCGTAATCGACGCGGCGTCGTCGCCGTCGTCGCCGCTGTCGCGTGTGCATAAACGTATCCTGAGATCGTTCACGCGGCCGCCGCGGTGCCCGTGCCACAGGCGCCACACCACGCGCCCAGCGCTCCGACACACACAACAGCTCACCTGCGCCGTCCGCGCCGCGCAGCCGCAGCTCGAGCGTGGCGTGCTCCCCGCGCGGTCCGCCCGCGCTGCACGTGTAGCGGCCCGCGTCGGCGGCGCGCAGCTGCGCCAGCGTGAGGCGCGACACCACGCGCCCCGCCCAGCGCTCCGTGTCCAGCGAGATGCCGCCGCGCGCGCTCTGACACACACAACGGCTCTCCGTTAGACCTCGCTCGCTCGGTGTAGTCACTGCCGGATCGGATACGGACACGCGTCGGCGTATGTACCTGCGGGTCGAGCGGCTCCCCGTCGTGCGTCCAGCGCACGCGCAGCGCGGGCAGCGCGGCGAGCACGTCCGGCGCCAGCGCCGCCTCGTAGCGAGCCTCGCACGCGAGCCGCGCCGCGCCGCCCGCCGCGCCCACCACCGCGCCGCCCGCCACGCCCAGCGCGCGTACCGACACCAGCGGCGCGGAAGAATCTGCGACACGAACGACTCGTCAGCGTACGACCACGATGCCACATTTGCTGCATGCTACTCTGTGGCAGATTGAAGCGTGTATATTATGATTGTCTAAGATCTCATTATTTACTCAATTTAACAAACAACAAAATCAAAATGGTCGTGAACCCACCGACGACGGTGAGGTTGAAGAACAAGCTCATCTTGGGCTCCGTGTTGACCTGGCACTCGTACCGGCCCGCGTCGGCCGCGCGCAGCCGCTCGATGCGCAGCGCGTGCACGCGGGCGGCGGGCACCGCGGCCGCGCCCGACTCGGGCCAGTCGTCGGGCGCGGGCTCGTCGGGCGCGGCGGCCGCGTCGGCGCACGACACGCGCGCGTCGGCCGTGAACACGGCGCCCGCGTGCGTCAGGATCTGCAGGTCGCTGGAGCGCACCCACGACACCTGCCAGACAGGATTATTTATTTTATTTATTTCACTTCAAATTCAAATCACTTTTCGACTCGTCAAATGAATCTATGACAGGCGCACGCTTTCAACCATTAGGCGACGTTTTCGCATAGGCGAATCGCCGCGCGGCGCGCGGTTCGGCGTGTCGCGCGAGTGGTCGCGCGATATGGCCAAGGTATGAGGGCGAGAGAAAGCGCGCGAGCGACGCACCGCGCGTCGCGCGACGATTCGCCTGTGCGAAAACGTCGCCATACACTTCCTGCCATGCATTACGCGATTATATATATACGATACGCAAAATATTTTCGCGCAGAGCTATTTTCAGAAGTATTTAAGTGAATGTCAACATGGTTTCGTAAAACATATAATATTATGGATTTTAGTAAGGCGTTTGATCCTGTGTCTCATAGTATTTTACTATATAAATTAGCTGCGTATTTGGATAACCGTTCTTTTTTGTAGTTGGATATACATTCAGTCACGCTGGAATTGTCGCTCGGTGATTACACGTTCCTAAGATTTATTTCGATAAAAGTGGTTAATAGTCGATTATTCCGGCAAAAAATTACACTACTACCTACTTGGAGAAATTAGTGTTTTAGATACTCTTCGGAAAAGTTCCTACAGTGCTCATAATAATAAGTTAATTTAAGTGAAAACAATCGCATAATTCTTCAAAGTAATCAGTTTGACCCGGACCTACCGCAACTCGTGCAGTTCTCGCTCGCATTAGCCATCGGTGCCGGTGCAGTGTGCATCGTGCAACGCTCGCCTTCATAGCTGCCTACCTACTTTGCTACGTGTCGGTACCTTGATCGCAAGTCCTAACGACCTACTATCGTAACTTCAAGTGATAAACATAATGCCGCACAAGTGCTTCGCTTGTAGCTCTGCTCTTGAAACCAAAGAACTTATAAAATGTACGCTTTGTTCTTCCGATTATAATTTTTTATGCGTTAGTATGACAAAAGAAAATTTTAGTAAACTTTCCGCGTCATATAAATCTAGCTGGAAATGTCCCTTGTTGCGTTACACCAAGGGTGCAGTGTAACAGCGTGTTCTTGTAGAGAGACGTCGGGTGAAGGAAGTAGAGAAACACAGACTTGCGAGTGTCTAATGGTAGTGGCATTCCTGAAAATTCGAATAATCCGAAGGGCGAAACGATCGCGGTTTTCTCGGGTTCCGCTACTGGTATAGAATGATAAGCCTTCCGAACGTCGATTTTGCTAAATATGTTTTTCCCGTTTGCGATTTTTTTTATTGGTAGGTATTTATTATATATAAAAAAGGCGGCAACTGGGTGAAAATCAGGAAGAGATATGGGATAGTCTTAAAGAAAAAGTTTCAGACATAAATAAAAATATACTTCAAGCTTCCAAGATTATCAAAAAGGAAGTCTGGATGACTGACAAAATTATAGATCTGATGGAAGAGCGGCGACTGTATAAGTCGACAGATATCGCTAAATATCAAGCTCTAAATAGGGCAATCCGTCGGGAATCGCGTTGGGCTCGGAATAAATGGTACGAGCAGCGTTGTGATCGCATAGAAGCTCTTATGAAAAAGCATGATCTATTTAATCTCCATAAAGAAGTCAAAGATATGGCAGGTATTCACATTAAACGCCATCACTCACTCTTAGAAGATAATCAGGGGAACATTATTCTGGACGTTGCAACTAAGAAATGCCATTGGGAATGTGGTGGTACGGTGTGATCGTCTAAGCTTGATGGTTAGTGATTAAGTATACTTGAAGAAAAGCTCATAAAACAATATTTCAGGAATAAGAGACACGTTGGTATTTGGCATGTTATCTGTAACTTCGCAGATTTCCCAAAGCAAACGGAGGCGCATCGCTCACCTGGGCAATACATTAGCGGGTGGACAAACAGGCTATCATTCCATTCTATCTGGATACGCGAGGCCCATTGTATTGTATGAGCCTACCTTAGTAAAGCAATAGAATAGCGTCACTTCGACACTCGGAAGTCCAGAAGGACTTAATTAAGAGTATAAGCTAACGATCAGTATAGAATGCATGATTAGCTGGTGAATGTATGAGTGCCTTCTCTGGGCCATCGCAAGCCGACCGATTCTCTCGAGCACTGGGGAACCCTACACCCAGCACAGGGGTCTTTAAACATTGTTATGGGGGCACAGACCAGATCACCCTCTTTCGCTGCGAAGCGTATATTGCCGTGTCTTCGAGAGACCGGTTCTTTTGAGAGCCGTAGCTCGCCCCATTACCATGGTTTTGTTTGTATATTCATTTGTTATATTTGATATTTGGTTTTGCCAAACCAGAGCGGGGCTGGTCCGTATTTTAGAGGGCGTGTAATCGTTGTGCTGAAAAATCGCCGCCGGTGCGCCACACTGGTAGCCATGTACTGTTATTGTATCAACCTTGACTATTTACAGTCAACAAGTTAATATTTAAAAGCCCAAATCAACCTTAGTGTCTCTCATTCCACAATATCATGGTCACCCTAGCCGTTTCCAATAAAGTCTCTCCTTTACACAATACCCTATGGTCACCCTAGTGCCTTGCAACTGCCTAACAATAGGACACAAAAAAAAGGTTCAAGTGCTTTACCTTCACCTGCTTTAAGTCGCTGCCCGTAGAATGTGTACAAATACTCGATGTAACTGCGGCTTCTCTCGGGTATTTGCTAACGTTGAAATACCTAATTAAATACCCTAATCGGTCCATCGTACTAAGCTAGATGAAGTCTAGCCATCATAGACTGCACAGTATTTCAGAGATTATAGGCTTAATCTTTGATTCTGAAATAGTCACATGGTTCTTTGAACTAAACCTGTTTAGTTCACTATGAAAAGTATTTATCTGTTTAGATCAATGTAACTTACGGAAACTGTCCAAGTTGGAAATAATTAATTACACACAACACAGAACTTCACTCGTTTGGGAATCGAACCCATCGAGAAATGTAGAAATATCATAGCTATATTTGACCTGACTTAATTTATAATATCGGAGTATGTGATCAGCCTGTAATAAAGTTATCGACCTCAATCAGAACTTCCATAATCAGTGGGAGTCGAACCCATCTCGGAAGCATAAATATTCGTATATCTACACCTAATAGTTATCTAAGCTTAGCTTTCTGAAATGAAATTCATGATCGTATCTAGGTAACTTGAGGGAATTTATAAATTATATCAATAAAAGAAGTGTTTATGGATAAAGAATGAGATTTATTATCAATTTCTTAAGGATTATCAGAAAAGAAACTGTTTGATTATTTAGTTCATGTTTTAAGGCGCTAGATTACCTTAAACCAGGGGTCGGCAAGTATTTTTATGCGGGGTCCGGATACTGTGGGAAAATTTTAACGAGGTCCAGAAAAAAACAACTGATAATAATTAAGTGTAGGTACAGTTTTGCAGTTTACGAAGGCGAGTGAGCTTTACTTGTGGTTACTTCGTGTACATGCACATTGCATATGTGTGCGTGCTTGTCAAAGCCTAGGTGAGAGCGGGCAGGCGCGAGCATTGCGCTCGCTCACACTTATACAGATACGACACACACACAACCATACCTAAGTCAGTCGCCATCGTGAATTGCAAGAACTATATTTATTTAATATTTTTGTTTCAAATCAAATTCTGAATTATAAAACACAAGAAGATTAACGTGAGAAACTACACCGGCGACGGTCTTGAGGCAGTTTTTTATACCTACTTTGGTTCTCAATAGGCAGCAAATTCGAAGTGTGTCTTCTAGGTGGGCATCCGTTAATCTCGAACGATATATTTTGTTTTTTAAAAAAAATTATCTTCGAGAAAAAGTGTCACATACGTCCGTCGAGCCAAACATAGAAATTGATAGCTATTTTTAAGTAGATATTGCAAGAACTGTACAACACATAACAATATTTGGCGGTCCGAGGTTCGACCTTTCGCGGTCCGCAAACGGACCGCGGTCCGCCTGTTGCCGACCGTTGCCTTAAACCATTAATAGAATAGAATAGAAATATTTTGTTATTCAATTAAATTTTTACAAGTGCTTTAAATAGCCAATGAATCTACCACTGGTTCGGAATGCCTTCCTACCGAGAAGAACCAGCAAGAAACTCGGAGGTTGCTCTTTTCAAAACAGTTATAATACAGTAATTACTATGCTAAATATGTAGTGTTTCCACAATGAGGAAAGTTCAAAAATGTATACAGACTCACTTCTATCTTAAGATGATCAGACATACTAAATTGGTTATAATACAAAATGCTAGTCAAACTGTCTCGAGGAGAAAAGACACACACTTTAATTGTACAGTAGGATCAAACATATATTTACATAATATTGTGCTAAGATTCACAGATAGTTAATTCATTTTAATTCAATCTTTCCTTTAGGATAATTAATTTTACATAATTGGACAGGTGGTCTACTGGTGTGCTAGATTGTCGGCGGAATTATTTTAGACTTTCTCCCCTGTTATCCACGCCACACTAGTCTGTAAAGTATTACGAATAGGTACAAAATATAGACCACCCCTGTGAACAGAATTACCCAATCTACTGGGTTCCATGCCATATTCCTATCCCTTTGCATTGCTCGGCTCATAAGTTCTAGCGAACTATCTGAGTCCATTATCATTAGCCTCCTGAGACCTAGACCTCTCGATTTAAATCTTACAATTAACTCGAGTCTCTGTGGATCTTAGCAGTCTATTAATTAATTACGAAATTGAATCGAGTACATTACCAATTTACTGCATTCGCCCCACTTAATCACTGTAGCGTCTAATTTATTAAATTATATTCTCAACCCTGGAGTTATTTTATTACAAATTTCTTTCTTAATATGTTACAACTAATTAAGACTAATTTAGAGCTGCTTGGCTTAGAAATACGCGCACTGCCAATCTGCTCGTAGAGGACTCCCGAGTGTGAGCCGCTGGACCGCCACTTGGGGACCTCAAAGATGAACTGCTACGTTTCTGGCCAGGCTATGCGCCTGCGCCTCTCGCACCCCCTCTCCAGACTCCAGTCTCTGTGGATTTAAACAACGCCCAAAGTCAACTGTACAAGATGTAATTGGTCCATTCGTATCCGTCACCCGTTGTTTTCGACCAATCCTGTCGAGTTGCTAAATGCCACGCCTCCCAAACCAACACCTCGTCATTGCGTGTTTAGTTAAGTTTCTATTTTTTTGTTTCCATACATCTGGTACTTTGTAGTGTTCAAGTTTCACACGGTTCGTAAGGCTACAAAAAACATAGTTTACGATGCACTTCCTAGTTTAAAATTTCTTATCGTGCCTTTACTCAGATTTCGTCTAATTTCTATAGTTTATTGCTTTTAAAAGTGGTCTCGAAGTTTTATGCTTTTGTCTTATTTTGGCTTAATTGCCTTGCACATGCGAGCACAATACTTAACTTGTCTAAGTTGTTAAATTTATAGGTCTAAATGTTTATTTTACAAGTCCCTTTAATGTTAAAGTCTTGTTATGTTCGAAAAAATTTATTTATGAGTTTATTCGGCGAAGAAAGAAAAAAATATGCGTTGTAGGTAACAGCGAACCACCTCAGGAACAGTACATAAAAGAGCTGTACAGTGACAACACTCGCAAGCTAACGAGTTTGGTGAGTGTAACTGATGGACCTGACATCATAAAATCTGAGGTGTTGTGGGCATTAAAGAGTGCCAAAACGGGAAAAGCGACTGGTCCAGATAATGTAAATGTAGAAATTCTGAAACTGCTAGAACCGGAAAATATCTCAGTATTGGTGCAATACTATAATTATATCTATAGTACTGGAAAAATCCCTGACGATTGGCTAAAATCAACTTTCATAACCCTACCTAAAAAGAAGAATGCAAGAAAATGCCAGGAGTTTCGTACTATAAGTCTCATGAGTCACATGCTAAAAACTTTTTTGAAGATCATACACAAGCGTATAAGGACAAAATGTGAAGACCAACTTAGTGACAATCAATTTGGATTTCGAGCAGGTATGGGAACAAGGGAGGCACAGTTTGCACTTAATGTACTGGTCCAGAAATGCAGAGATATGCAGCAAGACGTGTTCTTATGCTTTATTGATTATGAAAAGGCTTTTGACCGTGTTCAACACGAGGTACTTATGAAACTTCTTATGAATACAGGCATGGACAATAAGGACATTCGGATAATAAGGAACTTATATTGGGAGCAAACCGCAACTATCAGGGTAGAGGGTGATGAAACAGACGCTATTAAAATCGAAAAAGGCGTGCGACAAGGATGCATTCTGTCACCGCTATTATTTAATACAACATAAAAGATGCTCTAGATGGTATTGCTTTAGGAGTAGTCGTTAATGGGCAAGTTATTAATAATCTACGGTATGCTGACGATACTGTCCTAATAGCGTCCACACAGCAAGATCTACAAGAAATTGTGAATAGAGTAAAAGAGTGCAGCAAAAACGTAGGGTTAAGCATGAATGTGTCAAAAACAAAATATATGGTCATTTCGGGGAAGCCACAGTTAACGTCACATATACGTATCGGACTTAACATCTTGGAGAGAGTTGACAAATACAAATATCTTGGGTCATGGCTAACAGACTCGTGGAAAAGCGAAACTGACATCCGAGTTCGCATAGAAATTGCTCGCGCATCTTTCATGAAAATGAAAAAAGTTCTTTGCGGCCGTCAACTTTCTCTAAAACTCCGAATCAGACTCCTAAAATGCTACATTTGGCCCGTTGTTTTATATGGTTGCGAGGCATGGACCTTAGTGGAAGACTTACGTAAAAAGATAGAAGCCTTCGAGATGTGGACGTATCGTAGGATGCTTCGCATAAGTTGGACGGCTAAAGTGTCTAACGCTGAAGTCCTTGCACGAATGCAGAAGAACACCGAGTTAGTGAGAACCATCAAACAGCGTAAGATCTCGTGCCTGGGTCATATATTGCGTAACGATAGGTACCGCCTGCTGCAAACTATTTTGATGGGGAAAATTGCCGGAAAAAGAGGTGTTGGAAGGCGAAAGAAGTCGTGGCTCAGAAACATACGGGAGTGGACTGGCATAAAGTCGGTCGAAGAACTATTCCGTTTAGCCATGGACAAGGAGAGGTTCAAAAAGCTGACGGCTGACCTCCAGTAATGGAGAGGCACTTGAAGAAGAAGAAGGTATTTATTATGACATTTATTGATCTAGAAATTATTTTTAAACTTATAAGTACATAATAATTCAATGATTCACGGTAAATATTCAAGAAAATTTTGAGACTATAACATAATATTGTGTTGCCTACTACATTATAGAAACAACTTTACTAGTACAACAATTTGAACAATGGGCAATCTAAATATGCTTATTAGGTGAACTAAAGCTGGTTTCGGATCTGGATGATTGCATAAGCGGTTGTTTTACTCCTCGATACCCACATAGTGGGCAGCGAGTCAATTATTGTGTAGTTTACTGATAGCGATATATGTAAAATCCAGTAACCTTGGCAACGGGTATCTGTCTGGAACAGTAATCTTGTTTAGGGCACGGTAGTCACCGCAAGGTCTCCATTCACCATTTTTCTTTTTTACCATGTGCAATGGACTGGCCCATGGGCTACTGGATGGTCTGCAAATTCCCATCTCCATCATCTCTTGAAATTCTTTTTTGGCGATTTTGTACTTGTCAGGAGGAAGTGGGCGAGCTTTGGCGCATACTGGAAATCCTTCCGTGATGATGTGATGTTGCACATTGTGTTGCGTAGGTCCTTTCATTGATGTTGGCCTTGTAATACTTTCGTACTTTTCCAGTAATTGTTTGAGAGAAGTGGATAATTTGTAGTGGATGGAGCGGACAGACGGAATGTTTACTCGTATAGAATTCATCGGTTTCTTGATTTCAGTCGTTTTGTCGATTAAAGTTTTCCCGTGTATGTCTACCAAAAGTCGGTAGTGGTCTAGGAAATCAGCTCCTAATATAGGCATCTTGACGTCGGCAATAACAAAGGTCCAGATGAACGGGCGGCGTAACCCCAAATTTAAGGTTAGGGTTTTTTCTCCATAAGTATTGATTAAGGTTCCGTTGGCGGCAAATAATTTCAACTCGCTTGCCTTTTTTGAACTCTGTGATGGCTTTGAAACGATTGAAATGTTCGCCCCAGTGTCCACGAGGAATCGATAACCACTGTTAGAGTCGGTAATCGTTAGGCGATTTGAGGGAAGAATAGCACAGAGTCTCGCCGCACGCTGTGCTGAATCTAGTTTTCCGAATGTTTGTTTTTCCAAGAACAGGGCTTTTCACACTTCCGAGCTTTTCCATTAAAGTTTTTATGATAGTAACAAAAATTGCTTCGTTGTTCCGATCGTGAAAGCAGGCGTGAACTTGACCTAGGTCTATTGTATCGAGGTTGACTAAAACTGCTGCGTCGGTGCATTTGTCGCGAGCGGTCATTGCGTAGTGCTGCGATTTCTAATTGCATCGTTGCAATTTGTGACGTCAGTTGGGTGATTAAATTCATATCAGCTGATGCTGAAGACGATATGTTCGTATTGCAGCGGCTATTCTCGTGGATGCGATCGGCCATTTCGCTTAGCTTGTCCAGTGCCAAATTTTCGGAAATGGCTAACACGGAGGTTACGGATAGAGGAAGTTGTCTCATCCATAATAAGCGTAGTGTGTCGTCATTGATCTTGCCGCAGCCAGCTTCTTTCATTTTTCTTAATATTTGAGATGGCTTTTGATCTCCCAGGTCCATCTCAGACAAAAGCTTATGGAATCGCCGATGTTCGCTTTCTTCATAACAGCTGATGAGTCGTTCCCGGATGCAGTGGTATTTGTTCTCTGAAGGCGGACTCGTTAAAATGTCGCTGGCTTGATGGACGACGTCTTTTGGTAATTTCGATACGACCGCGTTGAACTTGTATTCGTCGCCTTGCTTCTGCGGAGCCACAATAGCGTCAAATTGAGAGAACCAAAGACGCGGTGAATCTTTCCAGAACTGCGGAATCCTCTCTGCTATTGAGACTGATGCAACTAAGTCTGTGCTGCCGTTGAGTTGTTCGTCTGTAGAGTTGCCAGCGCCGAAACCTTTGACAGGTGTTTGACGAGCCATGATGACGAAAAAATGTGACTCACAATGATGAGGATGTCTTGATGTGTTGGTCGATCTCTTTGGTTGGTTGGACACTTTGGGTACGATCTCGTCGGATCATCGCTTCGGATGACGTCGGTCGAGGATCACTGTTTCGTACGTCGGGGTCACCACTGTTGCGTTATACCAAGTAGTATAACAGCGTGTTCTTGCAGAGAGACGTCGGAGGAAGGAAGTAGAGAAACACAGACTTGCAAGCATCTAATGGTAGTGGCATATATTAACATATTTACACTGGTCATATATACTAATAAAATTACAGATGAAGAGTGGGGTAATTAGACTATGAACTTAACCGTACGTGAAAATATCGCTGATTAATGTTATTACAACTTTGTTGAAAATAATTAACAAGGTTTATCATTGCGGAAATAAGGTGTGCTATGGTCACGTCCCGTACGTGCCATAAGAATTCTACACCTTTTATGTACGCTGGCGATTTAAAAATTATTGGGACAGTAAAAAACTCTGCCGATACTAAACTTTTACAATGTGATATAAACAGAATGCTGCAATGGTGCACCGATAGCAATTTAATCTTGTTAATATTAAAAAATGTACACATATAAAATTCACACGAAAAATTAATGTTGTACCATCGTCCTATTCCATTGGCAGCAATGGTCTTGTAGTAAGTCAATATGATTAAAGATTTAGGAATTATTGTGGATCGTAATTTAACTTAAACTTTACTTTTAAATTCGTCCCCTATATTGATTTTATTATAAATCGGGCATCTATAATGTTAGGCTTCGTTATACGAAATGGCTTAGATTTTGTAACAATAACTAAAAAAAATCCGACTGCTTCCGTTTTGATCGAGTAGGTGAGCATATAATAATTATTATGTTTTCATCGTTGAGCTAATAATGTTTGCGGTGAACGCGGGAAGATGTTATCGGCGCCTCCTCTCTCCACCGGAAGTGGTCACCGGAGTGCGCAGTAACCGGGTGACAGAAATAAGTAGCGCTCGTGGCGATCGAAATATTCGAGGCATGAACCGCGCTACGCTGCGCTACGCTACGCACCGGGTA
Organism: Oeneis ivallda; assembly: GCA_029955525.1. NCBI lineage: Eukaryota > Metazoa > Arthropoda > Insecta > Lepidoptera > Nymphalidae > Oeneis > Oeneis ivallda. The sequence goes on from JARPMR010000020.1 coordinate 24,214,634, forward strand.
CCGTGCGGTGACGACATCGCGGGGACACGCGCGCTGCGGACTAAATACGGACGCATTTAGGATTTCCGGGAGCTTTCCGGAATGCCTATATTGGTCTCGCTATGAAACACTAACTTGTAAGTATTTTATTTATTTATTTACAAGCTTTGAATACCCAGTTTGGGTGTAGCAACAATAGTGTAATTTATTGTGGTAGGGAGACCGATTTTACATATTATGCTTATCCGTATCATTAAAAAAAAATCATTAATTGCGTAGTAACACTTTTCAATTAGGTACGTTTTTAATGTTTTTATAAACTTTATTTCCTTTTCAATGTTTCTGATGTTGTTAGGTAGATTATTGTAGATTTTTATTGACATTATTTTGGGGCTCGAACTGTGCAGTGTTAATTTTGATAGTGGGAGAATTAATTTGTTTGTATGTCTCTCGGGGAATCGGCGTAATCTACGTGCAAGGACGTAAATGAGATCCATGTCTACGTGTTGATTGATTTAAATGACCGTAAATCTTCACAAGCACTGTAGGTACCTCGTTACAGATCAACAATCTAAGCAATTGGCAACTTTATATGCGACCTAAAAATAGGTTTGGACAGAAAACGAAACACTGTCACTAGACAGCAGATTCGGTTTGGTAATAATACAACGTCGTCGTTACCAATGAAGGCGCGATGTGTTGACAGCAAATTGAGTAAAATCGTACATTTAAAATAATCTATACCGACACATCCAATTTAGAATTTATTTACAAATTATTCATGCAATAACAAATTCAACAGTCGTAAAAATACCTACCTAATCTTCAATAGCTTTCTGGGATCGGGGACATTTTAATTCTTAGAGATCTATAGGCCGATAATTTAGGTACATACCTAGGCGACCAATAAATCCGTCGACTGATCGAGACCTAAATACGTCCAGAAAAAAGCGGAGCGACTTCTGGCGTGTGTCGCGGATCCTCGCGGTGACGTCACGCGCTATAAGCGGCGCGGACGCGTGTTGGCGATCACAACGAGCCGGTCATCGACTCCGGCCCGATATAGCGCCACGCGCCCGGAAGCGCGCGCTGCCAGATTCGCGACCCGCGCGCGCCGCGAGCCGCGAGCCGCCATCAGCCCGACACACACGCTCCGGGGGCATATCGGCCGGCGTGACCGTCGACGCCGTCAGAACGACGTCAGACCGAACGTGTACATAGGACTGACGGATTTTCTACACTACTAATATTTTAAAGAGGAAAGGTTTCTTTGTTTGTTTGAATTGAATAGGCTCCGAAACTACTGGACCGGTTTGAAAAATTCTTTCACCATTAGAATCCTACTTAAACTGTAGGAAATTTTCAAAAACTTAGGGATCTGTATGAAAACTTCGATAATGTAACCCAAGGTGTGAAAAAAACACGAAAAAAAAAGTGTGTGTCAGCTCCGATGCACGACTGGAGTTTACACGCGACGCTATATCCTTCTCTATGCGCGCGACTCGGGTCCGAGCGCGCCCCAACCGACTTTCGCACGAAAACCAACCTTATTTACTCAAGGTTAGGGTAGAAATTTGCATCGTTGTGAAAAACGTAACAAGGTCACGGCTTCCCTCGGAAAGCTCTTTCGCACGAAAACCAACCTTATTTACTCAACGTTAGGCTAGAAATTTCAACGTTGTGAAAAACGTAACGAGGTCATTGATAAATTGATTTTACTGCTCGGATTATTGGAGTTTACTCCTTAAGAATCGATTTTAGCAGCCCGGTATGAGAAAAATCCGAGCACTAAAATCCATTTATCAATGACCTTGTTACGTTTTTCACAACGTTTAAATTTCTACCCTAACGTTGAGTAAATAAGGTTGGTTTTCGCTTGAGTTGTCGAATGCCCGTGTCACGTTTTTCACAACGATGCAAATTTCTACCCTAACGTTGAGTAAATAAGGTTGGTTTTCGTTCACATGTATATCAGCGCCATCTTTCGGCTTATGTGTAAACTATTTGAATAGCCATTAAGATGGCGCTGATATACATGTGAACGAAAGCCAACCTTGTTTACTCAACGTTAGGGGTGGAGATTTGCATCGTTGTGAAAGGAGTAGCGCGGGCATTCGACAACTCAAGCGAAGACCAACCTTATTTACTCAACGTTAGGGTAGAAATTTCAACGTTGAGTATGAAGTAAACTCCAGTTGCGCGTCGTGCTGACACACACAAATTTTTTTTCTCATACCGGGCGCGGAGTAAACTCCAATAAACTCCAAAAAAATCCTTGTATCGCGTACGCTGCGGAAACTATTGACAATAGAGCAAAGTGATGTACTACAGTTTTATAGAGAACATCAATACCTGCAAAAAAGTCCGCAATACCATATTACACTATTAACTATCTATTACAGTTACGTCACAATAACTACTTTTTCATGTTAAAATCACCGAGTGAATCACCACAGGTTGAATACCGGAATCGAGAAGAACCAGCAAGAAAACCGGCGGTTGCTATTTTTTAAAATATTTGGTTGTATACAGTTATTAGTTATTACCGTGACGATTTGCTGGAACGAATTATATACACGTTGATTGGCGAATGATTAACCCAATATATTTCACAGCGATCAAGGCCAACGGCAGCGTGTGAGCCAAATGCCAAAGAACACCTTTCGACTTATGCCGTTTGGCGGAGCCACACGAGGACTAAAACGAGCCCTGAATATGCTGACGCAGGCGGTGCGTTCGCCGATCAAATTATAGACACGTTCGATGCAACCACAGTATTGATCGGACGAAGTTTAAACTTGAAATGAAAAAAAAAGCTAAAGTTTTTGACGAGCGAAGCACATAGAAAGATCTACTCTGCCCAACATTTTCAATTAAACCGAGCTTGCTAAATCTTACGATTTTAGTCAACAAACAGCAACGGTGGAGTAGCAATACGGCTTTATAAGGCGAGTTGGTCTCATCATAAATCTAGCTGCGCGTGGAAAATCGGCCCGTGTGAACCCCCCTGAACTGTCTCTGCCACCAGATAGCGATACTATGTACCGGCTCACAAGTACTAGGTGCGCGATTAACTTGCGATGTTTGTTATTATGTTTTCATTGCCGAATAAAACTCGTTTATAGTTGCTCATTCACGTTTCACGCCTCTACATATATACAATAAAAAATCGTTACCGTCGTTCTCCAAAGAATTTGCAAACAAAAAATTGGTACAACTTTTGTCCTTGAGTTTATTTTGTTTTTAAATTCAATCAGCAAAAGAATTTTTGCATTTTTAGTAACTTTATGAGTAGAAAGAAGATTAACTCCATCCATTGAGGACTTCCAATCAGAAATAAGTAATCAAAATCATCTGTAAGAGGTCCTATTAAACAGATAAAGATATTAAGTGTATATAGTTTTGAAATAACCGTCTCAGTTGAGTATTTCTTTTTATATTGTCTGTCTATTTGTTTATGTTCACCTTGAGAAAGGCTAAACAATGTTTATGCAATTATCGTATGTAAAATGGACTACTTTCGTGGCGCGGACTCTAATTGTTATTAGCCTTATCTCGAGAAAACAAAAGGTTGGAGCACTTTTCGAGTTGTCGCAAGCGGCACCAGTGGGGCTTCATGAAACAAATCATTTTATTCCGGGAATTACTTAATAAAATCAAAATTCACGGGTGAAGGGTGGAGGGTGGAAGAGAGTCAGTGACAGGAAGCATGCGAACAAACTAACGGACATCCGTAACACGTGGCGCGCGGTGTGGGCGCGGGGGGCGCGGGGGGATGCGCGTGACATTGGCATTGAGTATTTTTAGCGTTCACCTCCGCAGCACGGGGGGGGGGGGGGGCGCCGCCCGGTGCGCGCCGCAGCGACGCCGCAGCACTGATAGTGCGCGCTCTATTTATACTTGCACTTGTGCCGGCGGCTCTGGTATGTGACAGCCCAAATCGCACGAGCGAACGTTTACAAACTGATCTGGATTTTAATTGCCTCATCCGCGACGCTACGGGAATCGGAATGTCGCTACACAGTACACGTGTTGCACCGCCAGTGGCCTTGTGTTGTGACATCTGGGACCGAGATAGCGAATATCTGCAGTTTCAGCGACTTGACTACATACTAGCGCTACGATAATAGTTCTCTGGAATCTTTCGACACACTTCCGCACATTTCCACGTCTTACAGAATAAGCATTTTAAAGTAGATAGCAGTAATTAGTACCTGTGTAGTCCGCGCCACGAAAGAAGTCCCCTGGAGGTGGCGCTAGTAGTCACATGTTTATGCAGAATTGTTTATAAAATGTATTAGTTCCACTGATTGCCGCGGGACTTGATCAGTGGCGCGGACGCTAGTTATCTCCCGCGAACGCCGGCCCGGGGCGCGCGGCACCTGTCGACAGTGGCGAGGAGGGCTGCGGCGGCACTCACCGCGCGGTCGGCGAGGCGCAGCACGCGGCAGCGCAGCTCGGCCGTGTCGCCGACGCGCGCCAGCACCGCCGTCTGCTGGCGCGCCGCGAACGCCGGCCCGGGGCGCGCGGCACCTGTCGACAGTGGCGAGGAGGGCTGCGGCGGCACTCACCGCGCGGTCGGCGAGGCGCAGCACGCGGCAGCGCAGCTCGGCCGTGTCGCCGACGCGCGCCAGCACCGCCGTCTGCTGGCGCGCCGCGAACGCCGGCCCGGGGCGCGCGGCACCTGTCGACAGTGGCGAGGAGGGCTGCGGCGGCACTCACCGCGCGGTCGGCGAGGCGCAGCACGCGGCAGCGCAGCTCGGCCGTGTCGCCGACGCGCGCCAGCACCGCCGTCTGCTGGCGCGCCGCGAACGCCGGCCCGGGGCGCGCGGCACCTGTCGACAGTGGCGAGGAGGGCTGCGGCGGCACTCACCGCGCGGTCGGCGAGGCGCAGCACGCGGCAGCGCAGCTCGGCCGTGTCGCCGACGCGCGCCAGCACCGCCGTCTGCTGGCGCGCCGCGAACGCCGGCCCGGGGCGCGCGGCACCTGTCGACAGTGGCGAGGAGGGCTGCGGCGGCACTCACCGCGCGGTCGGCGAGGCGCAGCACGCGGCAGCGCAGCTCGGCCGTGTCGCCGACGCGCGCCAGCACCGCCGTCTGCTGGCGCGCCGCGAACGCCGGCCCGGGGCGCGCGGCACCTGTCGACAGTGGCGAGGAGGGCTGCGGCGGCACTCACCGCGCGGTCGGCGAGGCGCAGCACGCGGCAGCGCAGCTCGGCCGTGTCGCCGACGCGCGCCAGCACCGCCGTCTGCTGGCGCGCCGCGAACGCCGGCCCGGGGCGCGCGGCACCTGTCGACAGTGGCGAGGAGGGCTGCGGCGGCACTCACCGCGCGGTCGGCGAGGCGCAGCACGCGGCAGCGCAGCTCGGCCGTGTCGCCGACGCGCGCCAGCACCGCCGTCTGCTGGCGCGCCGCGAACGCCGGCCCGGGGCGCGCGGCACCTGTCGACAGTGGCGAGGAGGGCTGCGGCGGCACTCACCGCGCGGTCGGCGAGGCGCAGCACGCGGCAGCGCAGCTCGGCCGTGTCGCCGACGCGCGCCAGCACCGCCGTCTGCTGGCGCGCCGCGAACGCCGGCCCGGGGCGCGCGGCACCTGTCGACAGTGGCGAGGAGGGCTGCGGCGGCACTCACCGCGCGGTCGGCGAGGCGCAGCACGCGGCAGCGCAGCTCGGCCGTGTCGCCGACGCGCGCCAGCACCGCCGTCTGCTGGCGCGCCGCGAACGCCGGCCCGGGGCGCGCGGCACCTGTCGACAGTGGCGAGGAGGGCTGCGGCGGCACTCACCGCGCGGTCGGCGAGGCGCAGCACGCGGCAGCGCAGCTCGGCCGTGTCGCCGACGCGCGCCAGCACCGCCGTCTGCTGGCGCGCCGCGAACGCCGGCCCGGGGCGCGCGGCACCTGTCGACAGTGGCGAGGAGGGCTGCGGCGGCACTCACCGCGCGGTCGGCGAGGCGCAGCACGCGGCAGCGCAGCTCGGCCGTGTCGCCGACGCGCGCCAGCACCGCCGTCTGCTGGCGCGCCGCGAACGCCGGCCCGGGGCGCGCGGCACCTGTCGACAGTGGCGAGGAGGGCTGCGGCGGCACTCACCGCGCGGTCGGCGAGGCGCAGCACGCGGCAGCGCAGCTCGGCCGTGTCGCCGACGCGCGCCAGCACCACCGTCTGCTGGCGCGCCGCGAACGCCGGCCCGGGGCGCGCGGCACCTGTCGACAGTGGCGAGGAGGGCTGCGGCGGCACTCACCGCGCGGTCGGCGAGGCGCAGCACGCGGCAGCGCAGCTCGGCCGTGTCGCCGACGCGCGCCAGCACCGCCGTCTGCTGGCGCGCCGCGAACGCCGGCCCGGGGCGCGCGGCACCTGTCGACAGTGGCGAGGAGGGCTGCGGCGGCACTCACCGCGCGGTCGGCGAGGCGCAGCACGCGGCAGCGCAGCTCGGCCGTGTCGCCGACGCGCGCCAGCACCGCCGTCTGCTGGCGCGCCGCGAACGCCGGCCCGGGGCGCGCGGCACCTGTCGACAGTGGCGAGGAGGGCTGCGGCGGCACTCACCGCGCGGTCGGCGAGGCGCAGCACGCGGCAGCGCAGCTCGGCCGTGTCGCCGACGCGCGCCAGCACCGCCGTCTGCTGGCGCGCCGCGAACGCCGGCCCGGGGCGCGCGGCACCTGTCGACAGTGGCGAGGAGGGCTGCGGCGGCACTCACCGCGCGGTCGGCGAGGCGCAGCACGCGGCAGCGCAGCTCGGCCGTGTCGCCGACGCGCGCCAGCACCGCCGTCTGCTGGCGCGCCGCGAACGCCGGCCCGGGGCGCGCGGCACCTGTCGACAGTGGCGAGGAGGGCTGCGGCGGCACTCACCGCGCGGTCGGCGAGGCGCAGCACGCGGCAGCGCAGCTCGGCCGTGTCGCCGACGCGCGCCAGCACCGCCGTCTGCTGGCGCGCCGCGAACGCCGGCCCGGGGCGCGCGGCACCTGTCGACAGTGGCGAGGAGGGCTGCGGCGGCACTCACCACGCGGTCGGCGAGGCGCAGCACGCGGCAGCGCAGCTCGGCCGTGTCGCCGACGCGCGCCAGCACCGCCGTCTGCTGGCGCGCCGCGAACGCCGGCCCGGGGCGCGCGGCACCTGTCGACAGTGGCGAGGAGGGCTGCGGCGGCACTCACCGCGCGGTCGGCGAGGCGCAGCACGCGGCAGCGCAGCTCGGCCGTGTCGCCGACGCGCGCCAGCACCGCCGTCTGCTGGCGCGCCGCGAACGCCGGCCCGGGGCGCGCGGCACCTGTCGACAGTGGCGAGGAGGGCTGCGGCGGCACTCACCGCGCGGTCGGCGAGGCGCAGCACGCGGCAGCGCAGCTCGGCCGTGTCGCCGACGCGCGCCAGCACCGCCGTCTGCTGGCGCGCCGCGAACGCCGGCCCGGGGCGCGCGGCACCTGTCGACAGTGGCGAGGAGGGCTGCGGCGGCACTCACCGCGCGGTCGGCGAGGCGCAGCACGCGGCAGCGCAGCTCGGCCGTGTCGCCGACGCGCGCCAGCACCGCCGTCTGCTGGCGCGCCGCGAACGCCGGCCCGGGGCGCGCGGCACCTGTCGACAGTGGCGAGGAGGGCTGCGGCGGCACTCACCGCGCGGTCGGCGAGGCGCAGCACGCGGCAGCGCAGCTCGGCCGTGTCGCCGACGCGCGCCAGCACCGCCGTCTGCTGGCGCGCCGCGAACGCCGGCCCGGGGCGCGCGGCACCTGTCGACAGTGGCGAGGAGGGCTGCGGCGGCACTCACCGCGCGGTCGGCGAGGCGCAGCACGCGGCAGCGCAGCTCGGCCGTGTCGCCGACGCGCGCCAGCACCGCCGTCTGCTGGCGCGCCGCGAACGCCGGCCCGGGGCGCGCGGCACCTGTCGACAGTGGCGAGGAGGGCTGCGGCGGCACTCACCGCGCGGTCGGCGAGGCGCAGCACGCGGCAGCGCAGCTCGGCCGTGTCGCCGACGCGCGCCATCACCGCCGTCTGCTGGCGCGCCGCGAACGCCGGCCCGGGGCGCGCGGCACCTGTCGACAGTGGCGAGGAGGGCTGCGGCGGCACTCACCGCGCGGTCGGCGAGGCGCAGCACGCGGCAGCGCAGCTCGGCCGTGTCGCCGACGCGCGCCAGCACCGCCGTCTGCTGGCGCGCCGCGAACGCCGGCCCGGGGCGCGCGGCACCTGTCGACAGTGGCGAGGAGGGCTGCGGCGGCACTCACCGCGCGGTCGGCGAGGCGCAGCACGCGGCAGCGCAGCTCGGCCGTGTCGCCGACGCGCGCCAGCACCGCCGTCTGCTGGCGCGCCGCGAACGCCAGCCCGGGGCGCGCGGCACCTGTCGACAGTGGCGAGGAGGGCTGCGGCGGCACTCACCGCGCGGTCGGCGAGGCGCAGCACGCGGCAGCGCAGCTCGGCCGTGTCGCCGACGCGCGCCAGCACCGCCGTCTGCTGGCGCGCCGCGAACGCCAGCCCGGGGCGCGCGGCACCTGTCGACAGTGGCGAGGAGGGCTGCGGCGGCACTCACCGCGCGGTCGGCGAGGCGCAGCACGCGGCAGCGCAGCTCGGCCGTGTCGCCGACGCGCGCCAGCACCGCCGTCTGCTGGCGCGCCGCGAACGCCGGCCCGGGGCGCGCGGCACCTGTCGACAGTGGCGAGGAGGGCTGCGGCGGCACTCACCGCGCGGTCGGCGAGGCGCAGCACGCGGCAGCGCAGCTCGGCCGTGTCGCCGACGCGCGCCAGCACCGCCGTCTGCTGGCGCGCCGCGAACGCCGGCCCGGGGCGCGCGGCACCTGTCGACAGTGGCGAGGAGGGCTGCGGCGGCACTCACCGCGCGGTCGGCGAGGCGCAGCACGCGGCAGCGCAGCTCGGCCGTGTCGCCGACGCGCGCCAGCACCGCCGTCTGCTGGCGCGCCGCGAACGCCAGCCCGGGGCGCGCGGCACCTGTCGACAGTGGCGAGGAGGGCTGCGGCGGCACTCACCGCGCGGTCGGCGAGGCGCAGCACGCGGCAGCGCAGCTCGGCCGTGTCGCCGACGCGCGCCAGCACCGCCGTCTGCTGGCGCGCCGCGAACGCCGGCCCGGGGCCCGCCGGGGCGCGAGGACCTGCAAACGCCGACACGTACATCAGAACAATAATTATAAAAGTTTCAAGTCCGGCCTTTCAACGGTTAATCCGATCTGAGGTCAAATATAATCTTCACTTTGAAAGCCCCCCATTTCGTCAATTATAGGAAAAAAATTAAAAAAAAACTTTTGTACTGTGTTCCAAATTATCTTTAAAATGATATACCGCAATCCTATGTTACGCTATAAAAAATATTATACTTCGCATTCGCTTCTATGAGAGCCCTCTGAAATAAAGATTTTTATAACTTTTTGCCATTTTCGGCTGGAGGCCATCGGTTTACATAATATTGTATCTAAATTTGGAGTAATTACGTTCAGTAATTCAGAAGTTATAAGGCTCTGACAGACGGACGGACGGACAAGTGCAAATTCACTCAAGTAGACTCAGTGACCTTCGCTTCACTCGGTCATTAAATGTTAAATGTGTTTGTTAGTTTGTTGGTAAGTATGTCTTACAATGTCGCGCTCACGGAGCAACTTCAAGTACCCAATCTGTCAACTTTTTGAAATTTTGATGATGTAAGTATACGGGTTACGTCCAAAACTTAAAACCGCTGCTCCCTGTACCTACTATAACCTCAAAATAATAATCTTAATCAATGGGTTTACATGGCTCTTAATACTTTAATGATCTTCCTATAATACTATAAAGAAATAATACTGTTTGATTCGAATATTCGGTTTGAATACCGATATTGATACCAAGTGCGAGACGCAAGAGTCTCGCAACCGCAAGATCAGTCTTGTTCTTGCTCAATCTTGCAAGGTCAGTGCTATAAAAAAGGCGGTCTTGCAAGAATGCAAGAACAAGACCAAGACTGCCAGACCAAGACCGTTTTTAGGCAACACTATCGCCGATCACCGAAACACGCCACTAGAGTTGCTAACGTGCGCCGCAGCAACGGAGACACTGATTGACATGAGTTTTTTGCATGGGTTTCAGACATTTTATCCCGGAAAAACAAAGTGTTCCCGCCGGATTTTCAAGAAACATACTTACTTGTTAATAAAAATAAATCGACACCCCCGGCCAATAAATAATCCGGTAATCGCAAAATCTAAATTTTACAGGAGAAATGTTTTACTGTTTTTATGCTTTAACTTTGGAACCATTTAGCATATTCAGGATAGATCAAAAGAAAGCAAATTTTTTTATTGCACAATTCTTTGGGGTCAATATTAAAAATCTATCTTTTTTTCAGACGACTGAAATTATTATTTTTTTTTTTTTTTGCTGGAAATATCTTAGGAACATTTTTCCGTAAAAGCCACTTAAGGGATTATTGTGGTAAATTTTTCCAAAGTCTGATAAAGTAATAGTTAATTAGGTACATACTTATTGAATGTATTTTGCAATAGTTTAGAAATACAATACGCGCCCTTTTTCGATATTTCACTAAAATGCGGAAAATGGCATACATCTTACTGTCCAACGTTACTTAGGCATAGAAAGAGACTTAAAATATTGTAAGATACTGGCATAATTAAAAAAATTATACGCTAAGAATAAAGTTGTGACACTTAACAATTACGTAGTACATGAAGATATTTTATACGCCAATGACCCGGTAATAGCACCTTGCCAAGTAAGAAATACAAATATAGTTTCTTAATGGTATACCTAATACAAAATTTTTGCGTCATAAGCACTAGTATGAATTTCCGTACAATAAAAGTGTCATCATTGATATTTCCGAAAATATTAATAGAAAAAATCTGTAAAAAAATTTCATAGATATGTGGCAAAACATGAAAAAGTCCATAATAGCACTTACTGGTTTGTTGTACGGGGGTGTCGAAATGATCTTTATACATGAACGCGTGCCAGACTTTCCGATACCAAAGGTAATTAGTCCGTTAGATGTACTGGCAATCAGTAGGCAATAAGTGATGTCTAACATCGACCTCGTATCATTTGGTAACTAACTGTAAATAATAATCAAATGCTCCTCCGATTCTTGAGTGAGGCTTAACCACAGTTTATAATGAATAAACTCCATTTATTTTCATGCATAAATATTTAACTAGGATTACAGGGACGAAATCCCAAAGCTAATTATATCTAATTAACAGCGGGATCGTTCATTTTGCTTCAGTTAATTTAACTAAAATTTATTTATTTCGAACAAAGTAAGGAAATTAAATATTAACGTCAACAAGGGAAAAGGGACGATGCGGGCGCCGCACGCTGGCATTATTTTGTTAAAAGAACTAACGTAAATTATGTCATGACTGTGAGGTCCAATTTACTCAAAGTATTTCGGATACTAAAGAAAGAAAGTCGGAAGTATGTAACTTCCCTTTTGGCACTTCTAGACTAAGGAATTTGCTAGGAGTTGCTGCAAAGAACTGATAAACTCTTACGATAGATCCATGGACCCCACAGTCTGTGGTGACCTTCGCGAATCCTGGCTGTCTGGTGCCGACCAGATTTTTCAACTGGAACTCTTTTGGCGAAATGTGCTTTTTAGGGTTCCGTAGTAAACAAGGAACCCTTATAGTTTCACCTTGTCCGTCCGGCTGTCTGTCTGTCTGTCTGTCCGCGGTTTAGCTCAGACACTATTGGTACTAGAAATCTGTAATTTGACAAGGGTATAAATATCAATCACGCCGACAAAGTGGTGAAATAAAATTTTGAAAAATATTTTTTTTAGGGTACCCTCCCCTACATGTAAAGTGGGGATGAATTTTTTTATTTCTCGACTATCCCATAGTGTGGGGTGTCGTTGAATAGGTCTTTTAAAAATATTGTAGGTGTGGGAACACCATTTTTCAATTCAAGAATCCGTTTGTGAAATATGATATTTTAAATTGCTAAATTTTATTAGAGTCAAGTGCCCCCCCTCTCCCAGCGAAACGGTTGTATATAGGATCCAAGAAAAAATTCACAGCAGTAGTAAATATAATGAATTTTAAAGGAAAACTATCACGGCTGAGTAGAGTTCATTAGTTAAGGAGTTATATCTGTTTTTCTAAGTTAGGTATTACGCGTAGTGTAAGTTGCATATTTTGTAGTATATTATAGTATTTAAACCATGGAACTCAAAATGTATTCAATATTCATAAATAAAATAAAAGCACTATCCCAGGTTAGCAATAATATTTGAGACTTTCAACTACGGAACCCTACACTGCGCGTGGCCCGACACGCACTTGGCCGGTTTTTTAGGGTTCCGTACCCAAAGGGTACCAACGGGACCCTATTACTAAGCCTACGCTGTCCGTCCGTCCGTCCGTCCGTCCGTCCGTCCGTCCGTCTGTCAGCGGGCTGTATCTCGTAAACCGTAATAGATAGACAGATGTATGTATTTCTATTGCCGCTATAACAACAAATAATAAAAATTAAATTAAATTAAAAAAATTAAATTAAAATATTTCAATGGGTACATGGAAATATTTTTATTTAATTTTTTTAACGGAACCCTAAAAAGCGAGGCCCGACTCGCACTTGGCCGATTTTTATATTTGTTATAAGAATTAAGATTTTGAATTCGGAAAGCTGTCATATACCTGCGCGTGAATTGTGCGCAATCATTAATTTATAATTATTCTCATTTTGATCTCTATAGAGTGATAGACCATTCCATCGTGGTATACATAATCATTCAAATTCAAATTATTTATTTGCCAGATTGAGTACATTTAAGATCTTATACAATTACACGCGCTTCAATCTGCTACAGAGTAGCATGCAAATATGTAATTAGTTACATAGTTAATAGTTGTCCTTATAATTAATTTCAATTACTGAAAAGGTTGCAAGAAATCGTTTATTGTATAAAATTATTTTTCTTGCAACCATTTCTTAAGTTTATAATTAAATTTTTTCTCTGGGAGCATCCTAATCTCTGCGGGTAGTTTATTAAAAATCTTTATGCACATAGCGTAACAATTTTTCCGACATAGTGTCGTTTATCATTAATCTGTGATTCCATCGTCGCTAATTCCACCAAGCTAGTTCTCCGCGCATCTCATTATATTTATTGTTATTATACCATTCGACTTTTAACCACCATCGCGAATTGAGCTCCGTGCTGTGACAATAAAATCTTAAGCGACACTAATTCCTTTCCAATTCTATACGACAGCTTCCTGAGAATAACTTGTAAAACCAACAGTGATCTTTTACTCGTGATTTGTTGATTCAATATTAACAACCTGTGATTGTATAACCTGAAGTGCTCTTTTGTGTTTCATTTTGAAAAGCTGGAAAAGCAAAAATCTATAGTTATTCACTAGCAATATCGTGAGGTCAATTGGGGCCTCAAGTCTATCGATAGACGTTAGGGTAATAATTGTCAACCTCGCATCGAGAAGTTTAGTAGACCCCACGCACTGGACAGACGAGACGAGACGAGGCGCAGGGAACAACTGGATACAAGCGAGCAAGAACCGACAATATTGTCGGCTGTTACGGCTTCAGTTGAATGGGCATCTTTTGGAGTTTACGATTTTAGATTTTGCTCTCTATCTAAAGTTGTATTGTATTAATTTGACCAAGCACTAATCTCTAGTATGCGAGTGGGAGCGGGGGCGGCGAGCGAGCGGCCTCGCGTTATTAACATTTCAACACTTCATCGCGGGCTATATTTGCCCACACTGACACACAAACACTCGCCCGCCCACGGCTCCCGATCCAGCCCGCTCTGAGGATACCCTCAAAAGTGGTACATTCATTCGCTCCCCCGCAGCAGTACGCACTACCTGCCTGTTACAACTCACAATAAACGCACGCGCATCCGCAGCTTCAATACCGCTCGTAGATGAATTCACGCTCGGAAAGCATGTGCGGACACCAACTATACAAATCTTTATGATTTTACATTTACATTAAGATTTTACATTGAGACTATGTGTAAAAAAATAAAATAGTGTTTTGGTTATTACAAAATGAATTTCTTGATGATAAATTTGCATGTGAACAATCGGCTTGACAACCAACTGCCCGCAGGATGTGACTCATGGTGGATAACAACTTATTATCTACTTTGTGCGGCTACATAATAATAACATTTTGTTTTGTAAAGAGCAGCTGCTGAGTTTCTTGCCGGCTCTTCTCAGTAGAATCCGCTCTCCAAATTGGTGGTAGAGTCTTGACCTGTGGTCTTGACTTTTCATAAGAGCTACAACTCCATGAAATAATTACAATTTTGATTTCTGAAATTTTGAATTTGCTAGCTTGGACAGTTGCGGCTGAGGATCACGAACGCCCGAAATCATTGGGTTTGCGATCAACAACTTCTCAGTTCAGTCTAGAGTCGGCAACGTCTCCCGTGCTTCGGAGAACGCGTAAAGCCAAGCGCGTGCGCCTATAGCGCAGAATACGCTAAAGTGTGCACTAGAAACTGTTGATCGTTTTGTGGAAATCGGGTCAATGTATCAACCTACTTCGTCAAATGCAAAAGCAACACATCAATTGAGAAGTGTTTTTGTTAGAAACGTTTGGAGCGCTCTACATTGTACATGTCATTTCGGATTTCATTGTTCAATTTCGCTAAAACTATTTTGCGTATGAATCATTCAAGAAATTCTTGGTCGTTCTTTTAATCATCATCATCATTAGCAACCCATCAACGGCTCACTACTGAGCGCAGGTCTCCTCTCAGAGAAGGGTTATTGGCCATAGGCCACCACGCTGGCCCAATGCGAATTGGCGGACTTCACACACCTTCAAGAGCATTATGAAGAACTCTCAGGTGTGCAGGTTTCTTCACGATGTTTTCCTTCACCGCAAGTATTTAACTGCTTAAACGCACTTGATTCCGAAAATTCAGAGGTGCGTACCCGGGATCGAACCTGTGACCCCCCGAATAGGAGACCACAGCCGTAACCACTAGGATATCACTGCTTTTTGTATTTTGAATAAGTTCTTTTAATATTTCGAAGAAAAGCTCTCGCCCGCTCCTCGAGTGCCTGCACTCTGCACGTGCACCGCGCACGTGTGACGTATCCATTGTCGTCGCTCACGCGCAGCGCACGGAGCTCGCCCTCAGCCCACCGTCGCGTCGTCGCCGCGGGTGGCCGCGCTCCCTCGCTCGTCTCTCGTCCGTCGTCACCCGTCACTCGTCACTCGTCACTCGTCGCGGCAATGATTAGCTGCCGATACCCTACAGGCTACAAGTTAAACACCAGGGCGACTGCCCTTTATACCAAACCTGCGAACATCGCAATTGTTGTTACTGGTTGAATTAGCTACAAGTGAAAATCACTGCTTAGATAAGAATCGTAGCTTATCTCATGAATCTCTTATACATTGTTTTCAGATTTATCGAGTAATTGATAAAATCCCCGACTCTTCTCTATCGTCGCGCGGGAGCCAGTAACACTAAAAATTAAAATTCCCGTCATGCGGAATCGAAACCTCTTTATGGGATTTAGTGGCAATTATACGACTGAATTAAGCTTGGTATATGTTCCTTAAATAGCCGAAAAAATTATTTAAAAATATTATTACATTTTTTTTCAATGCAAAAATGTATAATCGTCTTTTTATTTATTTTATTTATTTATTTATTTATTTAAGGGCACCAACAGTTTTACAGCAATAAAAACATGCAGTCATATTAAATTCAAATACGGTTCTTAGGTATGCTATAAACACCACTTATAGGTAGCCACAACATGCGAATTAAATTATGTATCATATAATAATTATATATTATAAGACAGAGCAGTTACAGTGGTTGACTCAAATAGGGAATATGCATAAAATTTAAATTTGTCTCAAATATTTTTTTCTAGATTCTTTATTGCCTTAACATTATACTTAAAAGGTATTTTTTTTATTTAGTTATTATTTAAACCCAGAAAATATTATATAGAAAGTGAAAAATAAAGGAGGGAAATTCAAACTTACAAAACGCGTCGCCATTGGTCGAAACGAAATGTGACGTCATTTGTGTTACGGTTGATTTACGGCGTCGATATTAATACAGTGTTTGTGAGAAAAATTGTTTAAAACTGTATTCCTGTGTGATTACTTGTGAATTTATATTTGTAGTCAATCTAGGTCGATGTCAGAAACTGGTTTTGTCAAAGCACAATCGGATAATTTACCGAAAATAGATGCATTTATGATGTCAGTATATTTTGTATCAAATCTCGATTTTACGAGCGCAGAGATCAAAGGAGTGAAAGCTGCAAGATAATTATTATGTTACATGGTATATTTTAGTCCTTAACATAGATTTTTATTCTTATATGTTTAAATAATACTTAAAACAAAACATAACCTTTAAATAACCATCTGTGTTCCTAAACTCCTAATTTACGTCTATATCATGATAATTTATACGTAATATTATGTTATTGAAGCTCACTCAAGTTTGATATGTTTATATACTTTTTCTTAATAAGTATTAGATAAATACGATATTCCGATTTATATGAACAATTTTCTTACACGTTTTTTTTCGTACTTTCGCATCTCGTGGAATACGAAAAAATCGGCCAAGTGCGAGTCGGGCCTCGCTCTTTTAGGGTTCCGTTAAAAAAAATTAAATAAAAATATTTCCATGTACCCATGAAAATATTTTAATTTAATTTTTTTAATTTAATTTAATTTTTATTATTTGTTGTTATAGCGGCAATAGAAATACATAATATGTGAAAATTTCATCTGTCTATCTATTACGGTTTACGAGATACAGCCCGCTGACAGACGGACGGACGGACGGACGGACAGCGTAGGCTTAGTAATAGGGTCCCGTTGGTACCCTTTGGGTACGGAACCCTAAAAACACTTTATCGGGTGTACTAATAATAGTGTTTTTGTACTTAGGTACCATACAATACTTGTAAGAAGGTTTTTTAACTTCTTCCATGGTTTGTGTAGCAATTAAAACTGAAAATAAGTATGAAGTAACTGAAACGCTATAGTAAACAAACACGGGACATGTCGAATGACGTCATCAAAAGCGCGCGCTAATGGTGGCGTTTGAACGGCTCAAATTTATTCAATGTTTTAAATTTCACTTTGAAAAGTTATTTGACTATTTTCAAACCTATTTATATTTTTTATATGTTATAGAGATGTAAATGATTAATTTAAGAAATTAAAAAAAAATCATGCATATTCCCTATTACTTGATTGATATTGAATAAAAGCTATACAAGCATATAAAATAGAAATAAACTACAAACAACAGAAGAGATACAAAATAAAACAAAAGAACAAAATAAAAAAAATACTAAATACGTCAAAATTAACAAATAAAAAAAATCGTCATCATGGATATTGATTGTTTGCATTGTATTCGATAGAAAATTTTGTACTCTTTAGTCTTTCAGGAAATCATTGCGCTAACAACTTTTTTTGGCCGGACCTATCTCCCATACCATAAGGGATAAACTTTCTCCGTCATCTTATGCATTTGCATAACGTTTTTCTGGAACAGTACGAATATTTCTATCGAATATATTGCAAACCATCAAAATCCACGATGACGTACCTAATACATTTTTGCATTAAAATTTTATATAAACATTTTTTCGTCTATTTAAATTAAAGCATGCCAAGCTTAATTTAATCGTATTCACATAAAGAGTTTTCGATTCCGCATGACGGGAAATTGTGTGACCGGCTCCCGGAGCAGTAGCTGCCCACAACTACTGCTACTTATAGTAACTTGTTACATTGAAATATTTTGTTTTGAAAACTGCCGAGTTTCTTAGCCGGATTTACTCAGCAGAATATGCTTTCCGAACTGGTAGTAGAGTGTGTGTTATGAGAAGTCATAAAATCCACAGGCTGACCTACGTGAAATAAACAATCTATACCTACTTATAATGTCCTATCAACGCTCAGCCACCACTAAAGTTAGAGACCTGAAATTTTGACAGTAGGTTTTTTATGACGTAGGCGAGCACTAGTAGTTTTCTTTTAAATTCCACCCCCAAAGGGATTAAATGGGGCGTTAAAGATTGTATGAAAGTCTGTCAATTTTCAAGTTATACCCATGAAACTCGGTATTTGGGCTTTAAAGTAAAAACAAAAAAGTACGTAAGTATTTCACAGGTTTTGGAAATTCCTTCCATCCACGATGGTTGCGGACTTGCAGAGTTACAGATTAGATACTATTTTTATCCCGATCAAAGCAGGAGTTCCCACGGGATTTTCAAAGAACCTAATTCCACGCGAAGTCACGGGGACTAGTACTGAATATTTTGGTGCAGCAGCAACAGTTCTAACGGCGCCTGTGGCCATTCCGGCTCTTGGGACCCAAACGTCTACTGATCTTCGAACTACATACTTCGTTGGTACTTTTTGGATGGGCATTTTATCTTTTTGTGAGTTCTTCTGAAAAGGTACCTATTACCTATACCCTCTCACGATAAGCGGCGCCACAGCACATCGAAGCGTCAATAAATCCAACCCTCCACAGCCCGTCGCATAATTCTCCGCAGATCTTATTACGTATTATTATGTAAATGAGGCAGGGTGCGGAATAATGTGTTATTAAATAAACCCACGGGTGGTTAAACACGGACCGACCCGGGTAATTTATCAAAGTGTATAATTTTGACACTTAATTGCTTCAATTCATTTGTTAGAATTTAGTCGAACGCAACTCTTATGTCCAATTCAAATCACTCCAGTAGGGTTATATTTCAGTGAGATCAGAATGGACAGCGTCGTCTTAATAAAAAACTTGAGAGGTGTCAAGGGACACCCGGATTGAACGTACTACGCGTTCGTTTGAAGTTGAGCCCTGTACCATAGAGTAAAGTAATCGACGTAGTCGTAATTCCTAGTTCCATGCCGACAGTACGGACACAGTATAGGATATGCAGTAGTTTGACACCTTTGATCTAGTTGTACTACGCGTTACAAATTTCCCCTAGCTCTCTCGCGCTTCCCCGCACCGCACCTCAAGTCAGACCCACTTAGTAAACCGCTCGCGAAGCACCGCTTATTAAAAATAAATTTCAAATTCAAATTCAAATTATTTATTTGCACAGATTGAGTAGTACAATGGTGTTACATTATAATAAAAGTCCTTACAATCTGCCGGATAGGCATGCAAAAATAATATTTAATAATAATTCTTATTCTAAGTTTACGTATTAAAAGTTCAATTTATTAAATTGAACTTTGGATATTAGGAGTTTTGGTAGGTTTAGTTAAAAAAAACTAAGAATGTTGTATATCGTAAAGCATTAGAATAATAAACACTTTTTTATATATTTTTTTATTATTTATACCAATTCAAATTCAATATTCGACCGAGCGAAGCGAAGGTCTCTGAGTTTACTAGAGGGATTTGCACTTGTCCGTCCGTCCGTCTGTCAGAGCCTTATAACTTCTGAATTACTGAACGTAATTACTTCAATTTTAGATATGATATGTAAACCGATGGCCACCAGCCGAAAATGGCTTAAAAAGTTATAAAAATCTTTATTTCAGGGGGGCTCTCATAGAAGCGAATGCGAAGTAAAATAAAAATTTTTGCATTTCATAGGGTTGCAGTACCTCATTTTAAAGATAATTTGGAACAGAGTACAAAAGTATTTTTTTTTTTTTCTAAAATTGACGAAATGGGGGGCTTTCAAAGTGGAGATTTTATTCGAGGCTAGATCTCTAAAACCACTTTATTTTAAAAATTGAAACTTACACATAATTTGAGTTATATTCTGTACTTGAACAACAAATACTAAGATTAGATAAATATTATAAAGAAACGAAATTATTTAAGTTTTAATGGGCATCAATGTTTTTAACAAAACTTCACTATACTGTTAATAGATGGCGCTGTCTTTAATATTGTAAATACGCATCCCATCCACGAAAGCAGATGACGATTGACGTCATCAGATTCGGCGCGTTTTAATTACAATATAATAAATAGTTAAAACTACCTTATGGGAATTATGGGATACCGCGAGGTCTCAGTTCGGGGCGAACCACTAGTCATAGTTAAGACAGGTCAGCTATACTAGCGGCACGCTATGATGGCCGGTTTGACACATTACAATAGTGATGTGGAAACGACTGGTTTTGCTCGTTTTCTCTTTTTTGGTGTGTGAATCTCTGCACATCACTATCGTCAATAAAGTAATACAATTATTTCCTTCAAAGTCGTTATAATTAATACGGAACTTCATGAGCGGACAAACGTCAAACCGGCCATCATAGCGTGCCGCTAGTATAGTACTTAATAAATAAAACAATAGATAAACTATTATACTGCATCTTCTTATACTGTGTCTTTAGGTACTGTGGGTCTGACTTGAGGTGCGGTGCGGGGAAGCGCGAGGGGTGAAGATTTCTTTACTCTATGGTGCAGGGCTCAACTTGAAACGAACGCGTAGTAGTTCCATTCGATTAATTTTAGTGTAGGAATTGTAATAGGTAAACTAGTGGTGTCATCTGGTATTAAATTGATTAACTACGATGAATTATTTTTAGTTTATTTCTATTGCACTGTTACAAAACCAAAGAGTTACTCTAGTGGAGTTACTGTTTTTTCACAGATGGCGTTAGTAGTACAATAGCATTTTATCCAATTTACACAATAAAAAATTAGGGAAAAATTCCACATTTAGAAATTATCTATATATATAAAAGAAAGTGGTGTTAGTTACACTATTTATAACTCAAGAACGGATGAACCGATTTGGCTGAAAATTGGTGGAGAGTAGGGCTTGCATTCGAATATTCGAATATTCGAATTATTCGAATAATATTTCTTGTCCGAATATTCGAATATTAAATCTGCTATATTCGAATATTCGACCAAATTGCCGAAAGCCAAACTTGGAATATTGATGTGCATGTCGCAGGCATTTTGTGTGATTCCGCCGTTTACATACGGCGTCGTCAGTTTAGAAACGCTCGCTGTTACGTAATGCCGCGGCAAATTGAAGTATTTAGTTCTGTTTCTTATGCCTAACAAGTACTATGTTCGCCAAAATATAAAGTTAGGTTAGGGTAATACATGAACAGTCAGGTGGTAGTGTGAACAGTCGGGTGTGTGTGAAGAGTCTGGTGAACACTTAGGTATATTGGCCAAAGGGGCACCTGACTGTTCATGTCGAACCCAAACCTAACCTAACTTAAGAGGCAGATTCGTGGACCTGGTGCTTGGGAATTGCGTAGATTCGCAATAACTACATCTAAAACTACTGTGAAATTCATCGCCTCCAGGCGATGGATATGGGGAGTCCGTCGCCTGAGGGAGTAAGGTCCTCGGGCCGGGAGACACACTTTGTTCCTTGTGTGCCTCAGATAGAGTGATGAGTGAAGAACTCTGTGTTTGAGAGGAGGTTCTGTCTCGGCAGGCGCCGCTGGCTGGGTTTCGTGAACGTGATTACGGTCCCGTTGCCCAGTCACCAGGCGATGAGAAGGAACACCGTGGGGTTTTAGTCGGTTAGAGTCCGATATAACTGTCACGTAACCCCGGGGGCGGTGGTATCCATGATGGATTTCCCCACGTAAAAAAAAGGCATATTGGCCAAATGGAACCTAAGCGGGCACCTGACTGTTCATGTCGAACCCCAACCTAAGCTAACTTTAGAGGCAGATTCGTAGACCTGGTGCTTGGGAATTGCGTAGGTTCGCAATAACTACATCTAAAACTACAGTGAAATTAAAACAAGTTGTCATTTTGCCTTCGGCATATTACATAACAGCGAGCGTTTCTAAACTGACGACGCCGTATGTAAACGGCGGAATCACACAAAATGCCTGCGACATGCACAAAATATTACTTTTAAACTCCGCGCGCAACATTATGCTTAGAAGTAGAAGACAATAATTATGCTTAGAAGAAAGCAGTGATGAGGTCTAGGTTGGAACGCGCTTCCCTATTCACTCTTGCCTTGAAGGTTCTTAAGTTGTACGTGTAAGTGTAAGAATAAGCCAAAGTTAGATGATAAGATTAAAAAGCATTTTATTTTTGTGCAATGTAACATTGATCTGATTCTGATCTCATAATTTCTTCTTCTTTGTCAACCGATAGACGTCCACTGCTGGGCAAAGGTCTCTTGCATGGACCTCCACAGATCTCGGTCTTGCGACGCCTTAATCCAGCGGCTCCCTGCAACTCGTTTGATGTCGTCAGTCCACCCAGTGGGGGTCTGCCAACACTGCGCTTCCCGGTGCAGAGTCGCCACTCCAGCACCTTGGGACCCCAGCGACTATCAGCTCTTCGAACTATGTGTCGCGGCCATTTCCACTCCAGTTTCACGACTCGCTGAGCTATGTCGGTGACTTTGGTTCTCCTACGGATCTCCTCATTTCTGATTTGAGCTCGCAGGGTTACTCCGAGCATAGCTCTCTCCATAGCCCACTGAGTGACCCTGAGCCTTCTTATGAGGCCCACAGTTAGCGACCAATTCTCGGATCCGTAAGTCAACACTGGCAACACGCACTGTTCTTTTAGTGACTTAGAAGACTTTCGTCTTCAGGCGCTGAGGTATTTTGGACGAGAAGATATCTCGGAGATTCCCAAATGCTGCCCAGCTGAATTGGATTCGGCTGTTGATCTCTTTCTCAAAAACCTGTTGAGGATTTGATCCCAGAGCCAAACTGACCCGACACTATACCGAAGATATCCCGAACGTCAGCCTATACGAGATTAGCATGGCTCAAGCAGCTCAAGAACAAGAAGGTGTCTGGTGATGATGGAGTCACTGCAGAACTCCTGAAAGCGGGTGGAAAACCGGTACTTTTGATATTTCAGCGATTGTTCAATTCCGTCATCACGCCGCTGCATCCGCCGGAAGCATGGCACAGGAGCGTGGTGGTTCTGTTCTCCAAAAAGGGATATAATACCTTGTTGAAGAATTATTATAGACCCATCTAGCTGCTGAGTCATGTTTATAAGATGTTCTCGAGAGTCATTACGAATCGTCTCGCTCGTAGGTTCGACTACTTCCAGCCTCCCGAACGAGCCGGATTCCGAAAAGGCTGTGGCACCATAGATCACATTCATACGCTGCGGCAGGTTATACAAAAGATGGAAGAGCATTAACGGCCACTTTGCTTAGCGTCTGAGGACTATGAGAAAGCCTGCGATTTGATGGAAACTTGGGCCTTATTGAGGTCGCTGCAGAGATGCCGGATTGACTACCGGTATATCCAAGTATTGAAGTGCTTGTATGAAAACGCCACTATGTCAGTACGTATACAGGACCAGACTACGAGGCCAATCCACTTGCAGCGTGGAGTGTGACAGGGAGACGCAATCTCCCCAAAGCTATTTACCCCTCGGTTCTACTGCATTGGAGGACGTCTTTAAGCTTCTGGATTGGAACGGACTTGGCATCAACATAAACGGTGAGGCATCACTCACTTGCGATTTGCCAATGACATAGTCGTTATGGCAGAGACTCTGAGCGACCTCAATACAGTACTCAACGATCTCAGCACGGTTTCTCAGCGTTGGGCCTAAAGATGAACATGAGCAAGATGAAAATCATGTCCAATGCTCATGCTCCACTCCACCCTCATTAAGAATACTGCACTTGACATTGTGGACGAGTATATAATGTACCTGGGACACGGTCCAGCTAGGTATGTCCAATTTCCTAACTTGTAATACTGATTAATTACCTATTTGTATTCTATCAACGTTAAAAATCTTTCTTTTAAATCTTTTAAGTTTTGTAAGTAAGTAATACGAAGTAAGTAGTATGAAGAACCAAAAATAATGTTTAGAATTTAGTACTTTATTTCTAGTTACAACTTACATGATAAAAGATTTTAAGCAAGTTGTTGTTTTTGTAATTGATTATTTGATTTTATTGTTATATAAATATTATTACAATACTCACGCTCAGATCTCGATTTATAAGACTGTGTTATGTTGTGGTTGTCTTGTTAAACACCAACTTTTTTTTATTTTTTGGAGGGCTGAATTAGTACCATAACAGTCAAATTCCAAACAGTTCTTTAATTTTTAAGTAAGATTTTGTTTTGATTCAGAGAAATTAGACTCAAAGTAAGAAATTGGCAACTAAAAACATAATTATTATAACATCTTTTGATTTTTTTAATTATTCGAATATTATTCGAATAATTCGAATAATACCAGAAAAAAAGTCGAATATTCGAATACCAAAATTTTCGAATATTTGCAAGCCCTAGTGGAGAGGTAGCTTAGAGCCAGGAGACGGACATAGGATACTTTTTATCCCGTTCGACCGCGTTTCCGTCAAGTCACTATAAAACGTGGTATAAGAAAAACGCACCTGACATGGAATAACAAAACGTAAATGACAGCTTAACGTATCTTTGTCTTTGGTTAAGTATGGTAAAAAATTTGACAATTATAAAAAGTTTTATATAATAAAGCATTACTGATATTATAAATGCGAAAGTGTGTTTGTTTGTTGGTTTGTCCTTCAATCACGTCGCAACAGAACAGCGGATTGATGCGATTTTTTGCATGGGTATAGTAATGGATGTAGTAGTGGTTCCTCAGACCGGGAGAGCTTCTTTTTATCTCGGATAATGAAAGAGTTCCCGCGGGATTTTTAAAAACTAAATCCATGCGGACGAAGTCGCGGGCATCAGCTAGTTTAAAATAAAATTGAAAATAGAAAATTCAGTCTGTCGAGCTGGGATTCGAACCATCGACGTTGAACTTATAGGCGACTGCCCTAACCACTAGGCCATGCAGACGCCTTGTTCTAAGGCAAATATACCGAACACAATGCAAAATTCACATTCAACAAAAAAGTGTCGGTTTCAAAAATGTGTCGAGGGTCGGTTTCCTTAATTTTTTCCATCTAGCCCCCTTCCGTACCGCGCGATAAGGAACTACGTTCCAATAATATTGTTCCAGCGAATAGTTACTGCACTCGATCGCTTACTGGTCAGTGGACGACTGTTCTATCCTACTGGGATCAAAACTCACACGTATAAAACACAATATTCATCAATTAGTCGAGGTTGAATTTCTCCATGTATCTAGTAGCACGGGAACAATCGGCTTGACATACTGCTGCCCACTTAGTAACTTATGTACTTACCTACACTGTCATGCATAATGGTAGGGCACATAATCCTACTATCCTACTTCCTATCTTATCCTACTTCCTACTATCCTATCCTACTCCTACTATATTATAAATGCGAAAGTTTGTGAGGATGGATGTATGGATGGATGGGCGTTTGTTACTCTTTCACGCAACAAAGACTGAACCAATTTTGCTAAAATTTGAAATGGTCATAGCTCATACCCGGGATTAACACATAGGCTACATTTTATCCTGGAAAATAAAAGAGTTCCCGCGGGAATTAAAAAGCTGAATCCACACGGACGCAGTCGCGGGCGGGAAGTCTAGTACCTAATTAATAAACTTGATTTTTTTATCATGGCGGCAATCATAGCAATACAGACCGAGTGCTATCAGAATGGCGTGAGCCCGCTAATAGAGCACAGTAGGGTTAAGTATGTATAAGATTTAATTCAATTAATCGTATTCGTATTCGATGACATAAGCGTCAAAGTAAAATGAACCTTAATTGTATCCATTTAAAGTCACAAATTCAGTATAACCTATTTTAATTTGGAGTGTATCGTATGCGTAAACGTATAAAAATTCATACACGAAACTGACCTGTAAATCCTGTAATTCAATGCTATTATGATTCATTTTACTTTGACGCTAATGTTATCGAATAAGAATACGATCAATCGAATTAAATCTTATACTAACCCTACAGATCCGATTAGAGTCTATGGATGCTATTATGTTTACAGTGTAGTGAATTTTAGTATCACTTTGAATTGTCGTTGTTTTGAAGATCCACTGCCCTTTGATCCACATCTAGGTCATTTCCTCAAAACGCGATGACTTCATTGGCCGGAGATTTACTGTCATTTCAGCCATTTCATTGATATCTATACATATAATAAAACTGTAACTGGAAGATTTCTGTACATTTAATATATTCTGAAAATTTTAATTGGGGGATGCTTTACTATCGATACTGAGCCCAAAACAGATTTTTTTTAAATTTTTGTCTGTTTGTTTGTCCTTCTTTCACGTAAAAACTACCGCACAGATTTCTACAAAATTTTATACCGTGGTAGCTTATTACTCGGGTCAACATCTAGGCTACTTTTTATCCCGGAAAATCAAGGAGTTCCCGAGGGACTTAAAAACTAAATCCACGCGGACAAAGTCGCGGGCATCAGCTAGTATTTTATAAATAGGTAATTCTGTTCCACGATGAGATTTTATAAACGCAATGGGTTTACAATTCCATTTATTAACCCCCGACGCAAAAAGAGGGGTGTCATAAGTGTGACGTCTATGTCTGTCTATCTCTGTCTTTGTGTGTGTGTGTGGGTCTGTCTGTGGCATCTTAGCTCTCAAACGGATGAATCGATTTCGATGCAGTTTTTTCGTTTGAAAGTCAGTTTCCTTGCGGTGGTTCGTAGCTATGTTTGCTTAATATAGGTCTAGCAGTGTAAGTCTCTTTTCCAAAATGATGTAAGGCATATTTGGCGTACAATTACTCGATTAAGGCGCGCTTGCAGAAACGTTTTAACCCAGAGTTTGCAGCTAACTCTGGGTTAAAAGGACAGATTTGACAGATTTCGTATACAGCTTCTGTCAAAATTACAAATTTATTCCTGGGTTAACTAACTCAGCGTCTCTGCAAGCGGGCAAGTGTTTCACAAATACCTTCGACAGCCATAGATTTTCATGTCGGGGGTGTTTTAAATTTTCTATTTACACTTGTGGTGGTTGTATTTGATGGTTTTCCGAAGTTTTCTCCATGTTTGAAAGTAGGTACTGTGTATGTACCTACCGATTTATACTAAGTGATTTCAGCTGCTATAAAGATGAACTAGACATCGGGTTTCGATTTCGTGTACAAATAAACAGGGGTTGGTACTTGGTATAGTGGTACTGAGAATGAGAGCGGCTGAGTGCGCGGGCCCCACGCGCCGAACACACAAACAAACAGCGCTGTCGCGACTCGCGGGCCGGTGATCTACTGTTTCTGCTCGCGGGAAGATGAAAGGGCTCAATTAAAGCTGTTTACTCCGCTGGGGCCGCGCCGCCCGCCCCACTAAACTGTTATTTATTCTGAGCTATGACACCGCGCCCATAATAATATGTCATTGGATAGTTTTAAAAGAGCAATTTTCCGTTCTATCTCATTGAATATATCGCATCACAGTGCCGAGTCTTACGAAGGTGACACCAATTTTCCGTTCTATCTCATTGAATATATCGCATCACAGTGCCGAGTCTTACGAAGGTGACACCAATTTTTCGTTCTATCTCATTGAATATATCGCATCACAGTGCCGAGTCTTACGAAGGTGACCCAATTTTTCGTTCTATCTCATTGAATATATCGCATCACAGTGCCGAGTCTTACGAAGGTGACACCAATTTTTCGTTCTATCTCATTGAATATATCGCATCACAGTGCCGAGTCTTACGAAGGTGACACCAATTTTCCGTTCTATCTCATTGAATATATCGCATCACAGTGCCGAGTCTTACGAAGGTGACACCAATTTTCCGTTCTATCTCATTGAATATATCGCATCACAGTGCCGAGTCTTACGAAGGTGACACCAATTTTCCGTTCTATCTCATTGAATATATCGCATCACAGTGCCGAGTCTTACGAAGGTGACACCAATTTTCCGTTCTATCTCATTGAATATATCGCATCACAGTGCCGAGTCTTACGAAGGTGACACCAATTTTTCGTTCTATCTCATTGAATATATCGCATCACAGTGCCGAGTCTTACGAAGGTGACCCAATTTTTCGTTCTATCTCATTGAATATATCGCATCACAGTGCCGAGTCTTACGAAGGTGACACCAATTTTTCGTTCTATCTCATTGAATATATCGCATCACAGTGCCGAGTCTTACGAAGGTGACACCAATTTTCCGTTCTATCTCATTGAATATATCGCATCACAGTGCCGAGTCTTACGAAGGTGACACCAATTTTCCGTTCTATCTCATTGAATATATCGCATCACAGTGCCGAGTCTTACGAAGGTGACACCAATTTTCCGTTCTATCTCATTGAATATATCGCATCACAGTGCCGAGTCTTACGAAGGTGACACCAATTTTCCGTTCTATCTCATTGAATATATCGCATCACAGTGCCGAGTCTTACGAAGGTGACACCAATTTTCCGTTCTATCTCATTGAATATATCGCATCACAGTGCCGAGTCTTTCGAAGGTGACACAAGAAAAACAACAGTTATCGTACCAGCAGTAACTAGCAGTCCCAAAGTTACCTATTAAGGTGTAAGACACGGGTCTGCCCGCGAAATTCAAATTTAATTTGGTTTTTCGCAATTTGTAAACTACTACGACAAAGTAGGCTTATGGCATTCTAATTGCGACAACGGCAGTATCATCTTCACAGGTTTATATAAAAATCTTTACTTGAAAGGGTCCTCTTTAAGAAATTAATCAAAATATCGACTAATTTGTGAGTAACTCACGTCCAACTCAGTATTTTGATTAATTTCTTAAATATTAAACTGATAAAAAAAAACTGGCCACTTTCAAGTACAGTTTTTTATGTAAACCTGTGAAGATGATAATTCTACTGGCGCAATTAGAATGCCATTAGCCTAGTTTGTCGTATTAGGTTACAAATTGCGAAAAACCAAATTAAATTTGAATTTCGCGGGCAGACCCTTGCCACCTTAACCTAGCCTTCCTATAGGTATATAGTAAGCCAATAGTAATGTAGGAGCCAATTGCTGGTCCGATCACAGGCTTGTAATTACTAAATTAAGGCTACGATTATGCCTTCCCCGCAGGGCTAAGAAATCTGAGATACCTCATCTGGATTTGGATAGATTGCAAAATCCGGACGTTCAAGAGGAATATGTGCAGGCCGTTAATCATTCTTTAAGAGCGCTCTGTAGCAACAGTGGTGGTAATTTAAAATCCAACTGGAATACTCTAATATCGAGTATACGGGCTGCAGGATTGGAAGCGTTGGGTCTGAGAACCAAAGTTCATAAAGACTGGTTTGATGACAATGACGTGACAATCCGTGACTTAATAGCCAAACATCGAGAGCTCTTGAGATGTGATGATGCAACGACTGATCGGGTTATCAAGGAAAGAATTAAAAAAAGTTCAGTAGAGGTACGAAAGCGCACTCGAGAACTGAAAGATCGGTGGTGGCAGGAAAAGGCACAATATATGCAATGGTTATGTGACACCAATCAACTAGGTGCCTTCTTTGCCGAAGTGCGAAATCTAGTTGGACCCCAGCATCAGACGAATGCTCCAATAAAGTCCTTGGATGGGAACTTATTAGCGAGCAAAGAGGATGTACTCAAACGCTGGGTTGAGCATTTTAATAACCTGCTGAATGTCGACCGCTTAGTGGATTTAGATTATATAAAATCCCTGCCTGAACACCCTAAAGATATGTCCTTAAATAGCCCGCTCACTCTCAGTGAGGTGACTATGGCTATCAAACAGCAGAAAAACAAAAAAGCTGTTGGTGTGGACGAAATTCCTGGCGAACTCCTTAAATATGGCGGAAATGAGTTGCATTCTAAAGTCTGGGAGCTCTGTTCACGCATGTGGGACGAAGAGCAGGTACCCGAAGATTTTAAAGTATCCAAGATTTGCACGTTGTATAAAAACAAAGGCAGTCGTGCTGATTGCAACTCCTACAGGGGCATTTCGCTGCTTTCAGTCCCTGGGAAGATTTTTGCCCGAGTTCTCCTAAATAGACTAGTAGGAATTTCAGAAAGGATCCTTCCGGAGACCCAATTCGGGTTTCGACCTAGTCGAGGCACCTGCGAAGCTATTTTTTCTATACGTCAAATACAGGAAAAGAGCAGAGAACAGTGTCAACCTCTATTTCTCTGTTTTGTAGACCTCGAGAAAGCTTTTGACAGCGTGCCTCGTGAGGCTTTGTGGATTGTACTTGACAAGCTTGGCTGTACGGAAAAGTTTGTGAGAGCGTTACGACTGTTGGACGATAATATGAGCTGCTGTATTTCAGTTAATGGTGAAGTTTCGGAGCGCTTCTCAGTGACTTGTGGAGTAAAGCAGGGATGCGTCTTAGCGCCTACTCTTTTCGCTTTGTACTTTTTCGTAGTAGTCGACGATGCCTTAAAGTGTAATGCTCAAGGTATATCTATTCGTTATCGTATAGACGGGAAGCTACACAATTTGAGACGGCTAAAAGCCCATACCAAAGTCTCGTACGATCTTGTCACAGAAGTCTTGTACGCAGATGATTTGTGCTTCGTGGCTGATACTTTGAGTGGCCTACAAGAGCTTGTTTCGAACCTTCATAAGTCATGTGTGAGGTTTGGATTAAAAATTAATATCGCAAAAACAGAAGTTATGACAGTGAACACTGCCGACTCTGTTCAGACCTTACAAAAGGTATCGCTTGAAAACACTGAGCTCAAGCAGGTCAGTAAATTTAAATATCTCGGGAGCACCTTAACACCTAAAGGAGATCTAGACTCAGAGATAACTAGCAGAATCTGTGCTGCCTCAGCGGCATTTGGTAAACTCCGAGAGAGGGTGTTCCGTCTGCATGGAATTAAGCTAAGCACAAAAATCAAGGTGTACATGGCTATTGTATTGCCAAATCTACTTTATTCCGCTGAGACTTGGACGCTTTATCGCAAGCATATTCGTACTTTGGATAGATTCCACCTCAAGTGTCTACGTGAAATACAGAACATCAGGTGGTCCGACCGCATTAGAAACACGGACGTGTTGCGGCGGGCAAAAGTCAGTGGCATTGAGGCATATCTTATGCGGCGGCAATTGTGTTGGTGCGGACATATTGTTAGAATGCCCAACGAAAGGATAGCCAAGCGCATCTTTTATTCTGAGCTTAAGGACGGGAAGCGGAAACAAGGCGGTCAGTTCCTTAGGTATAAAGATGTGCTAAAGAGGCATATGACCAATTGTAACATCGACTCCTTTCGTTGGGAAAGTCTCGCTGAAAACCGAGGGGAGTGGAGGCACTTGGTTCAGCAGGCTGTCACGGATTTTGAAGACAAAAGGAGGGTGGATCTGGATGTTTACCGAGATCAACTGAAAAGTAGACCACCCTCCAATATAACCTATTATTACGTCGATGGTGCCCTATCATGTCCTCACTGCGCGCGGCTATTTCGTGCAAAAATAGGGTACATCAGCCACATCAGGGCACACGAGCGAAGCCCTTATTGAACTTTCAAAGTTAACAGAGATCCAGTCGCTGTTGCCGAAATCGGCAGTGAACTAATGGAGGTATATAGTAACATAATCGGGGAACTATGCCTAGGTATCTGATTTTGGCCAGAAATATAGCTGTAGAACGGAGACGAGACTAAGCGAGCCGTGAAACGTGAACACGAGTACAAAGAGCCTTAATCCACGACCGATGAAGGATGCGGCGTTTGATCAGCGCCGAGCAAACAAACCGCGCGCTGCAGTGTTTGTTGCGCTGATGGCAGTAGTGGCGCCATCGACAGCGCTGCCGACTATTAACTACATTAACTATTACGCGAGCGGTAATCGACGCCTGTTTGTTTGTTCGCTCCCTCACCACTCCGCAGTCCACGGTCGACGCGCGCCAGCGCCGGCTCTGATCAAACCGTCAATCAAACCTGCTCTTCATAATACATACATACCTATCTCTTTATTTGCTGAAACATATTTACAAAACGAACAATATATTTTTCCGTTTTAACAGTTCCAGTTATGCAAAATTAATAATAAAACATTTTACTGCACTCCACCTTTTGAGTCTTGATTTTAAAAACTTAAGCCGCTTTCGTTTCCTTAAATAAAATTTCTTGGGGATTCCAAGGGGGTGGACAAAACTCATTACATAAGTAGGAGAGAAAACCTTAGAGTGGAGCCCAACGTTTTCAATGAAGTGCAGTAGGTATAGAGTCCAACACGTTGGATCGACGATATAAGCGGGAAATGGCTGGCTGAGGCAGGCTGAAGATTGGCGCGGTGGCGCTCATAGGGGTCGGGGCGGATCACAATGTCAATAGTTGTGATTGATTGAGTTTTTGGCATCCTTGTTGTGACAACAAAACATTCTAGCCAATAGCAAGAGAGTGTGAGCCAGTCAAGACTGACAATAATATCTAGACAACTCCCCGGCGGATCTCGCGAGAGAGTCCACGCTAGGAAGCATGTCTACAACTCCTGCTCCGTATGGGTTCGCCGGCTGTTCACCCAACACGTCGCATGTACGTCTGCAGTAACATTCCGCGCGGATGGAACGACGCCAAAAACGCTATGGCAATTAAATGAATTGGAGCTGCTGGATTCAGGCGGCGCAAGACCGAAGCCTGTGGAGGTCCATGCAGGAGACCTATGTCCAGCAGTGGACATCTAAAGGTTGATAATGATGATGATGATGAATTAAATGAATTGCAAAAAACAATTTGCAATAATTGTTACTAACAAGATATATTATAAGACGGTATTTACGCAACTTTTCGTATCGTATTTTCCGGTGGGTAGAGCATTACTGCGGGGTTTGACCTCGTTCTTTGGAATTAAAGACTCGAATCTCAGGAATTGAATCGTAGGTTGGCTTATTTTAGAATTTAGAATAATAAAGGCCGTTGATTGTGTATTTATTATACCTGCTATAATTTACTGAAGATTATAGGTACATAGGTATATTATTACGATTCAAACATGAATCTGTTAAAAACAGCTTACACAGTAGGTAAGTGCCGAGTGACCATAATATGATCTCATTATTTCTCTGACGTCATTGTATTTCGATGCTCGTAGCTATCTATGAACGTAGTGGAAGTGTGAGAACTCGCACTAGGGTGGCTCGTACTCACTGGCGGCGGTTTATTTTTGCCCGCAGTTGTTTTGTTCCAAATCATCAGCGCATTCGGCATTCTGTTTGTTTGCTCTTGAGCAATACGCTAATGATGTTTTTGGTTCGCGCAACAGAGTGTAAGCCTCTAACTGTAACGCACTCTGCGGTGCCGATACTGGCTTTAAATAGTAGGCTGCTTGTATATGCAGTCAATAAAGGAATCAGTATAAGTCATTCACCACGTTTAGACCTGGGGTCTAAGCGTGGTGGAATGGCTTTTAATGATTCCTTCCTTGCTTGCGAGGCACATAGTTCAAAGAACCAATAAACGTTGGGACGCTTATTGGTTCTTTGAACTGTGTGCCTCGCTCCCATATTCATTCCCAATTCAGCTTCGCAACTTATCGTTTACGGATCTTCTCATGGTTGATTCGATTATGCAATGAAGCTTCGAGCGAAGCTCTTTGAATCGCCCGCCGAGTGATCGGTACGGAACGCGCAGTGCTGGCCGACCCGCGACCTCACGAGGAGGCTTGACATCCAACGAGCCTACATACAAGCGACGCAAGACCGCGGCGTGTTAAAGCTACGTCAAAGTACAATTAAAAAGACACGTGCAAGTGGACGACTGTCGGTCGGCGAAGACGACAATCAGTGTTTTGTGGGACTCGAATCATAAACCATGGAAGATAGCACGCTTTTAGATAGCTTCAGTTTTCAGTCATGGAAATTTACATAGGTACCTAAAAGTTAAAATGACAAATGTAACAGACAATTATTATAATAAAAAGAGAAATACTAAAAGAAATACAATGTTATTAAACTTGGAAAGACAACACGTCACTGTTTGACAGATGAGGCAATGGATTTGGGATAAAAAATTAAAAGCATTCCGGGGAAGATTGATGACCAGTGGGCGGTCAGTGGGCGGTCAGTGGGCGGTCAGCGGGCGGTCAGCGGGCATTCCACGGTGAGTCAGCGAGCGGGCACGAGCCTCGCGCCGTACATGTCCAGATGTCGCACTTCCGACCGCCGCCGCGTAGCGCGCGGAACAAAAATAACGAAACGCCACAAGCGACCATGAGTTGGCACCCTCCACTGGGACCGGGAGATGGAATTCAAGAGGAAAGAAATGTATCGCATGTGGGCGGAATGACTTAACTTCCTCCGCGCTGACTCACCGGCACCGCCGCGCGCCGCCGGCAGATGGCGCGCTGAGCTCAGCGGAGGGAAGCTGCGCGCTCACAAACGAGGGCTCGCGTTGACGCGAAATGACGATAAATATTTATTTAGTTTAAGTGCTGACGGATTTGTTCTTCCGAACTTTTGTAGGTAATCCGTTCCGACTCGCGAGTGAGCTGCGCAACCGGTCTCTGAGTTTGTTATGTTGTGAGCTTTAGGTTCACCATCTTTAAAAATAATCATCATCTCTGTAGTGGTATCTATAACTGGTTAACTGGAAAATTACCTATAAGCATTAAAACAAGTATCTTAATCTGAAACTGTCATCCACTCAATATAAAAGTGCGCAAGCGCAGCGCAATTATTTTATAATCATGCATACTAGTGGTTCGCCCCGAACTGAGACCTCGCGGTAACGGTATCCCATGATTATTCATTCAATCGATACATGATAACCAAAACTGACATTATTATTATGCCCGTTTTCACCAAACATACCTAAATCATCCCCTAAGTAGGAGTCTCTTAACGTAGGTAGCTCCTAAATACAATCCTAAGTCCTAACATCCGTCCCAATATCCTTTTAGGTGTCCCGTACAGGATCGTGATAAATAAGTTGACAGAAAACATCAATCACCTAACTTATAGGTAGCCCGTAAAGGTTAGGGAACGTTAGTGAAAACATTGAATTATTTATCAAACATTGAATTTAACTCGTAGTTCCATGGGAATAGTTACTGACTGCGCCATCTATTAGCATTATTGTGAAGCTATGTTGATGCTATATGAATTACTGACGCCCATTAAAAATTAAATAATCTCGTTTCTTTATAATATTCATATAATTTTAGTATTTGTTGTTCAAGTACAGGATATAAGTGACCTAAAAACATAAAATCAGTTTGAAAATCCATAGCGGATTTTTCTAGAGAGCGTCTTCAAGCGAGCGTATAAAATCGCCACTTTGAAAGCCCCCCATTTCGTCAATTTTAAGGGAAAAATTAAAAAAAAAATATTTTTGTACTCAGTTCAAAATTATCTTTAAAATGATACGTAACAATTTTATGTAACGCGATTTTTTTTTTTTACTTCGCATTCGCTTCTATGAGAGCCCCCCTGAAATAAAGATTTTTATAACTTTTTAAGCCATTTTCGGCTGGAGGCCATCGGTTTACATATTATATCTAAATTTGAAGTAATTACGTTCAGTAATTCAAAAGTTATAAGGCTCTGACAGACGGACGGACGGACGGACGGACGGACGGACAAGTGCAAATCGCCCTAGTTAACTCAAAGACCTTCGCTTCGCTCGGTCGATAAACTGATAAGGAATCAATTTATCGAATAAAGCAGAATCCAAGAATACAGTTGTTTGATCTTGCGGTCGACGTTTGCGCAAGATGATTCGCATCTCCGGTAAACCGGTAAAACAATACACGTTTGCATTGGTAAAACCAATTTTGACGAAATTAAGGAGTCTCAAAGATCGCTTCATCCGTTAATAGACTATAGGTAGGTACCGAATTGAACTAAAAATCCAAATAAACATTCGTTACATCCGCATCTGCTAGCGATTGCCAAAATGTACTTGGAATTGGGCTACAATCTGTTCCCATGACATATCAGAGCCATGTGCGGCGCCGCCCGGCCCGGCCGCGCGCTCGCACGCCAGGGCTCGCACCTGGCTTCGAGGTCTCAACTTCTAGTGCCTTTCCAACTACGGAGGCTAGCAGTCAGCTTTGTATTTGTTACATGCGTGTACAACAGGCGCGTCCTGTCCACTCCCGGATGCTACGAAGCCAAAACATTACACAACAAAACCGACCTCTCTTTCCAGCAACTCTTACCATCAGGGTAAGATTTTAGGACTCACGTCTGCAAAAGATTGCGTTTTTGAGCGCCTACTTAAAACTACCTACTTAACTCCCGGTTTGGTTTTCGTGAGCCGTTACGAGGTCAAACGAGTTTCGATTTCAACACTGCGACTTCGCCTTTCGAACATCTACGTGCCCAACTGTCCTGCGCAGTGCCACCGCTAAGCTGGACACGTGTCACGTCAGTAAGTACCTTTCAAAATTCGGATGACGTCACCAAACGTGTCAAACGTCTAAAAGTACCTACAGTACATAGACTTATTATATTACTAGCGTAGTACAGTTTTTGCAATTCACGAAGACGAGTGAGCTTTACTCGTGGTTACTTCGTGTACATGCACATTGCATAAGTGTGCGTGCCTGTCAAAGCCTAGGTGGGAGCGGGCAGGCGCGAGCATTGCGCTCGCTCACGATCGATACGACACACACACAACCATAAGCCAATACCTATACCAATTTACGACGCGACGCGTGTCGATGAATTTGGCGCCAGCCTCGACCAAGCCTTTTCGTAGCATCATTATCCAGCTATTGTATCGAAGCAACCCTATCGTCGTCGTGCCCCCCCCCCCCCCGCGCTGCCAACGACGGATGCTGCGCGCGCTATTTCAGCCCCGCGCCCTCCGCGCTGCACCTTCGACCAGTTTATGGCCGATGACCTTCCTTCAGAATGCCACATGGCCGCTACACGCTCGGGGGCAGCTTCGTCTGAGGTGGCGGAGGAGTGCGCCTGTCACAGCGCGTATGACACGATTCACGAAATGTTCCGGAATCAAGACCCGTACGAGTTACGAACCGCACGATTCGCGCAACGCAGAGCGCATCCACAGAATAGATAACGGTCGCAGCGGCGCACAGCGCACTGCACAAATTGCATTGCATACATTCATACTGCATTGTTGTAATAAATAATAATGCCTAATTGGGTACATTTGACATGAACCATTAATCATTTAAGTATTAACTTTGATCCGCATTGAGTTAGATTTTTCATGAAAGATAGCCTATATCACTGTCTAAGTCCTCGACGAAACTTATAATCCCATGCAAACAATCTCTTCGACTCGTTGCTCTGTTGCTGCGGAGATTTGCTTGCGGAAATAATTTTGGAATTTTAAAAGCCATTTGACATTTTGATATTTAATTACTTAATAAGATTAGCATTGTTATTAATTATTAGTAAGTTAGTAAGTAGATAATATAAACATAAAAGTTGTTTCTTAATTTTATCAAAGATCAATACAGGCTGATAGATTAGGTATATCTACATTGTTATGACGCAATTGGCGAAATTTGGCGGTCTCACAATAAATTACCTACTGTCCACGTGATTTCGGCGCGGGTAAAAGATTGTCTACAGCTCTGCGTACTGAGTACTTACTTATGTTATAGGTATGCAACAAAATGACCATAGCTAGGTACCAGTACCGGTGACCTAAACACAAGTTCAGAAGAACTGTCACATGGGGACAGCTAGATGATACGCCATGAACAATAATGACACGGTCAATGGTTGTGGTAAATGTCAGTGGTAGTGGTGAAGGTCAGTGGCTGTGGTGAAGGTCAGTGGCTGTGGTGAAGGTCAGTGGCTGTGGTGAAGGTCAGTGGTTGTGGTGAAGGTCAGTGGTTGTGGTGAAGGTCAGTGGCTGTGGTGAAGGTCAGTGGTTGTGGTGAAGGTCAGTGGTTGTGGTGAAGGTCAGTGGTAGTGGTGAAGGTCGGTGGCTGTAGTGAAGGTCAGTGGTTGTGGTGAAGGTCAGTGGTTGTGGTGAAGGTCAGTGGTTGTGGTCAAGGTCAGTGGTTGTGGTGAAGGTCAGTGGTTGTGGTCAAGGTCAGTGGTTGTGGTGAAGGTCAGTGGCTGTGGTGAAGGTCAGTGGTTGTGGTGAAGGTCAGTGGTTGTGGTGAAGGTCAGTGGTTGTGGTGAAGGTCAGTGGTTGTGGTGAAGGTCAGTGGTTGTGGTCAAGGTCAGTGGTTGTGGTGAAGGTCAGTGGTAGTGGTGAAGGTGGAGGTCGTGAGTGCGACTCACCAGCGAGCGCGGGCAGCGCGGCCAGCAGCAGCAGCAGCACACTCGCGCACATCTGTTCAGCGCACTGACTGTGACACTGACACTGACACTGACACCGACAGCTCACTGCACACTGCACCGACTGCACTGCACACGACGTGTCCGCATCGCACCCATCGTGAACACCACGTATTAACCTGGAACGAGACACAGTGTCGTTACCATACATAACTTATTTATAGTTTACTGTGCAAAAATACCAACTTTGATTTTCAATTGAAAAATGGAAATATTTTTTTTGCCTTTGTTTTTTGTTTTTAAACCAACTTTGTACTAATAAGAGAAAACCATTGGCGTGTGAGAGCCTCAATATAAGCTACAAAATTTTCTGTTTTGCAGGATTGTAATGCGGGTGTGATGCGGGTTGTTACGTTCCCTCAAATATGATTGAGCGAATCAATAGCTGGGTCATGCTCGTAAACGGGTTCCACCGGCGGGAATGGGGTTACTTTATGTCTGCCCATCTTAAGATATACTGGATTGTTAGTAGGTATGCATTTTTGGAACTTCCCTCATTGTGGAAACACTGCATACATAGCATAGTATTTATTGTATTGTAAACAGCGATTGTAAACTTGTTTTGAAAAGAGCAACCGCCGAGTTTCTTGCTGGTTCTTCTGGGCAGGAAGGGCATTCCGAACCAGTGGTAGAGTCAGACGATTCAAAAGCACTTGTGAAAAGTTGATTTGAACAAAAATATTTCTATTCTAGTCTATTCTGTAACTAATAAGTTGGTAAATATCGGTCCGCGGTCCGAAGCGCAGTGTTGACAGACATACTAGGTGGACACAAGGAGCCGCTGGATTCAGGCGGCGGAAGTCCGTGCAGGAGACCTTTG
This sequence comes from Oeneis ivallda, assembly GCA_029955525.1. Taxonomy (NCBI): domain Eukaryota; kingdom Metazoa; phylum Arthropoda; class Insecta; order Lepidoptera; family Nymphalidae; genus Oeneis; species Oeneis ivallda. The sequence goes on from JARPMR010000020.1 coordinate 24,253,448, forward strand.
TCACGCAGTGGACGTCTCAAAGAAAGAAGAGAAGAAGGTCCGCGATCGTATGCTCGCGTGTTTTCCCACACCACTGCGCCGCATATGGACTGCATTTACCCAAACTTTATTGTCAATTAAATTTGAATGACGGCCGACTTATCACGAACGGTTCGAATCCTATCTTTTACGAGGCCATAAAACCGCCGCCAGTAGAAATGAGCACAAATTATGACAAACTTATAATTAACTCCGTGATAGGGGGCACTTTCGAATGAGTGCTGTCATCGGGCGTAGAGTAAGAGCAGTGATGGAAATAAATACATGTAAGTATAAGCAATGATAGCCTAGTGGTTAGGACTGTGGTCTTCAATTCGGGGGGTCACAGGTTCGATCCCGGACCTCTGACTTTTCGGAGTCAAGTGCGTTTAAGCAGTTAAATATCACTTGCTTCAATGGTGAAGGAAAACATCGTGAGGAAACCTGCACACCTGAGAGTTCTTCATAATATTCTCGAAGGTGTGTGAAGTCCGCCAATTCGCATTGTGCCAGCGTGGTTGACTATGGCCTATAACCCTTCTCTGAGAGGAGACCTGCGCTCAGTAGTGAGCCGTTGATGGATTGCTAATGATGATGATGATGAGGTAAGTAAGTATATACGCGAGTCGATGTGAACACGCGGCTAATTTGCAGCTATTAGGAGCTCAAAATGTTAGTTAGTACAAATCAAGTGCAGTACAAATCGGGCTGCGGCCATAAGCGGCGGAATGTCGCGCGCCGCATCTGCCGCGCCCGCGCCGCGCACCTCGTCGACTCGCAGACACGGCAGCGGCACCGCGCACTCTCATCGTTTGATCAAACCGACTCGAACGAATGACACGCAAAGCCAGGTACACTCCACAATACTTCATGTATGATGTAGGTACTCTCATTATAAGTATAAACTCGCGAATTTTTAACGTGATAACGTCTTATAAATCGATGAACACCGGCTGCACGCACGGAAAAGTGTCACGTTATACCTGAGCCTGCGCGTGCAAGCGAGAACGCAGAGCAAGCGATAGAGGCACGATCGGCCCAAGCGTTCATAGAGAGCGCCCGCCGCCGCCCGCCAGTCATCAATGTTTCTTTATGACGTTATCACGTAAAACTATCGTCCGTAAACCGACTTTACAGACAACCAGTTTTTTTTATTATCTCAATTTTGAAGGGGCTTTTGTCCGACACGGACGATAATTTAGTTAAAAGTTGCATCGTTTATACAGAAACTTTCGGTGGTGTCTTGTCTCTGTCTCTATAACCCTGGATCTCCGCGGGTATTCTGTGGATGCCTTTGATGAAGTACTATGTTTCACAACACATTAAGCCACTACAAGGTTCTTTTCGAAAGAGACTCAAAAAACATACATAAACGTCAGCCTCTTCTTCGATCCCGGCCGTAAAGACGAGTTTGTATATTACTGAGCAGAGAGCTAATTAGGTAACCGCGTGTTGAGCACAAAGTATCTACAGCTTTGACTTTGATCTCTCCGCTTCGCCGTGATTTACGCTCGCCAGCGCAGTCGCCGCGCCCGCGCCACCCAGAACCTACAAGTGCCGCCGGGTGCCCACTGCCTACACCTTAATCTGGATTATTTTTTTTTGTGAGATGATTTTCGTAGTTTCTAGGAGTATGTCGCAGCTACCGAAGTATGTAATCTAAAGCTATCGTAAGAGAACTCCACAGGGACACATATCCCAACGCAAACAATAAAAAAACTTGAAAGGTGTCAAGGGACACCCGGGTGGAACGTAGTTCCTTTCGATTAATTTTAGTGAAGGAATTGTAATAAACTAGTGGTGTCATCTAGTATTAAATTGATTAACTACGATGAATTATATTATTTAGTTTATTTTTATTGCACTGTTACAAAACCAAAGAGTTACTCTGGTTTTTTAACAGATGGCGTTAGTAGTACAATAATATTTTATCCAATTTATACAATAAAAAATTAGGGAAAAATTCCACATGTAGAAATTATTTAAAATAAAATTGAAAATAGAAAATTCAGTCTGTCGAGCTGAGATTCGAACCATGGACGTTGAACTTTTAGGCGACTGCCGGAACCACTAGGCCATGCAGACGCCGTGTTATATGGCGAAAATACCGAACACAATGCAAAATTCACATTCAACAAAAAAGTGTCGGTTTCAAAAATGTGTCGAGTGTCGGTTCCTTAATTTTTTCCGTCTAGCCCCCTTCCGTACCGAGCGATAAGGAACTACGTTCCAATATTATGTTCCTATACACAAACTCGTGGTCCAGCAGTGGGCAAAGCTAGAAGTGGTGTACGTGACCGCGCGCGGCGGGTCTGCGCGCGCGCCGCTCTGTGCGCGCTATATGCGGATTGCGGCCTCGCGCAACGCGCAAATAGCGCGCCGGAACGCGCGCGGGTCGCGCTCGCAGCTGACGCGCGCCGACACGCGCAGTAGAGGTACACCGGCCGCGCATAGAGCGCGACACCGGCATCGATTTATATTGGAATCGCGAGTCTTATCGTGAGTCGTGACCTGCTGCGAACATTATTCTTAGTGGAATAAAATAATTTCATTTATAATATCATGACGATCCCTTCAGCTAATAACGACTCGAAGCAAAATTGACACAAAACGACCACCGCTCAATAATTGCAAACTATCTGTTAATTCTCGTCAAGGCTTCCAAAACGACCTATCCTATTACCTATAGTAAGGCTAATCTAGGTATGATCCAATATTAGATGTAAACCTTCGATAGGAGACGCAGACGACGCAACAAGATTCTAAATAATTCTAAATGCCGTAGAATTGCCGCCTCAACCTCGCTCAATCAGTGAAGTTGTAGAAAACTCCCAGGAAAACTAAGAAATTCTCATTTCACCATTATTAAAACCAGAAATGGATGTCTCCATTTCTGGTTTCTCTTCTCTCTCTCTCTTCTTCTCGGCAGGAACGGCATTCAGAACCAGTGGTAGACTCATCGACGATTCAAAAGCACTTTGTTTATTTGAATAAAAAACATTTCTATTCTATTCTATTCTAGATTTGCATCTATTCGGGGACAAGATAGTCCTGGACTGCAATTTTACTTGATGGTAAGTGACGATGCAGTCTAAGATGGTAGCGGGGGTATGGCAGTAAACAGTCAACCCTTGCCCCTAATCGGTTTCTACACGCCATCATGCATCGTAGCGGAACGCTAAATCGCTTGGCGGCACGTCTCTGTCGGTAGGGTCGCCCACCAGACCAGACCAGAAACAATTGAAAAATAATAAATTCCCAAATTGACCCCGCCGCGCCGCCGGGAATCGAACCCGAGACCTCCCAATTATAAAATCACAGCGCTCACCACTGCGCCAGGGAGGTTGTCGCAGGTTATTGCTTTGGCGTACAATATTTACTACTCACACGGTCGACTACATTGTTGGCATCGCTAGCATCGCCTCCACATATTGTACTTAGTGCCCTCTACGCGACCGCTCACAGCTAGGACACGTACTACCTGAGTAGGTATTCACTACTCCATAGCAGCTCCACAGGCGCCGATGACGCGAGGCGACTGGCGAGGTGTCGCGGTGACATTTGACAGCATCATTATCCGATCACGCCCCGGGTGACTCCTCTAAATATGTGCTCCAAATATAGCACTTCTCAATTTCCGACACTGGCATTTGGTTTTAATTTTCTTGTCGCTCATTGTGAAATTGGAAGCCCGTTGTTATTTTTGTTTGAGACGATTTTAATAGCACCCCCAAGATCCGCGGTACAAGAATCAAAGGGGATTGATTTTAGGATTTCCATAAAGCTCAGGTAGGTAAATTACGCCATGAGTCATGATTTTGACCACTGCTTTCAACCATTTTTTAACCCCCGAAGCAAAAAAGGGGTGATATAAGTTTCACGTGTGTGCTTTGAACATGCTTTGAATATTTGTGTGTGTGTATCTGTGTATTTGTCTGTTCCCCCCAATGGACCGATTTTGCTTGGCTTTTTTCTATTTGTAAGATAATGTAATCGAGGTGGATCTTAGCTATTATTTATGAAGATCTGCTAAGGCGTTTGAAGACCATCAGCTCATTTCTTACTTTATTAAAGGGTTTACAAGCTTTCACTGGTGCGATTGATTTGTCTGGTGTAGTTACTGTTACTTCGGATCATTTCCAAGACATGGTAACCTTGAGCTGATGCTGCAGCATCAAGTAGACTGCAGGATACCGAAGTCTTCAGCAACTTTCAGCAGATAGTGTGTTTGGGATTATAGTGTGGTGTCATTAGAATGGTCTCAATAAGTAGGTGTCAGATGGATGATAATCGAGGATCGAAGATCCAGGAGGATCTGATGATGGAGCAGAAACCTGGGTTACAGGATGTCAGGTATATCATACATTATGCTCGGCCATAGATTCACATGTCGGGGTGTTTTTCAATTTACACTTGTTAACTAATATACCATGTCTGAAGATGATAGTAGGTAGGTACCTACGTATGTTCAGAAACAATTATTATGAATCGATCAATCAAGGCAAGTCTGACAGTGATTCAGGCTTGGCGGCATCGCTCGCTATCCCCGCGCAGCTGCTGCGAGACGATCCTCAGCTGATGTAGTTCAGTAGGAATGATAGTAATAGATCCAGTTCTCACCACCACTGCCTGTGCGGAGCCAGTGTGGTGAGCCTGTGTGGGAGAGCTTGTCTGTGTATGAACTATGAAGTGACAAACAAACCGAGACAAGGAGGCGGGGTCGATATTTTCATTGCGACATAGATGATGGAAAGCACTGCAGACGATGTCTAGATTGGAGCGCGCTTGCCTAGAAAATGTCTATTCGCTCTTGCCTTGTCTTTTCTGGTAGGTAGGTACTTTTTTTTAATACATAAGTAGGTAGATTATTTTATGCCGGGGCTTTATCACCTTGTGATAATGTCGGTGGAGGGTGCTCGAACAAGTCACTCGATACCTCATCCAACTGGCAGTGAGGGGGAAAAATCCAAAATGGCGGATTCAACATGGCGTCTATACAAATTTCAAAGGTGTCTATCTCATAGAGTATAAAAGATGGAAAAGAGTTTTTATGGAAAAAGATGGTCAGGACCCGATGGTCAGAAAAATCGCGAACCGCTTTAGCGAGCCGTGCACCCACGCGCCGTAGTAGTTCATAGATATAAAATAACCTAGACGAAGGGAAGGCCAAGCTGCTGTTACACATTCCCACGTCCAAATGAGGAGAAAACAGAACACGCGTTGACGCTGAGCGGCGACGCGTTCACTCCGTCGGCACATGCACTACGTCATCAACTCATCACTGACGCCACAAGCTGGACAGTTTGGGGAGTCAGCCACGCCCATTAGATGTGTAAGCTTTTTTGAGGGAAGACCAGATCGCAGCCAATAACTTAAATTATACGTGGCAGGAAACAGACGTCGGAAGGGCGTTCCACTGTGGAACTTCCACACCTTAGCAGAAGCGGTTCGGTTCAGAAACGTTGAACCTATGTAAAGTATTTCGTGTGAGTACCTACCTAGGTTGGATTTTGACCACGAACCTACACTACCTACCTACCTAAGAATGCCAAGCTCACGCTCTTCCTTTTCATAATGAAGTAGGTAGGTGGGTGATGTATAGCGATACTCGCATTGAAATCCTATAACTCTGTCGTTGCAATACAAACACTGGCAACTGGTGAACCACTCTATTAACTAAGTTTATAATTAAATTATAGCGTGCGAGTGGCACGCGCCGGGCAGGCTCGCTGCGTGCGCGCAGGGAATTATTGATTAATTAACTTCATTATCTTGAGCTTTTTAATTAGCAGTTACTTGCAAGTCCTGCGCTTGATGGCTAGCGTATGTTAGCCATAGACTCAGAAGCGGAACTTATCACTCAAAACTAATCACGCCTTAAGAGAATATCTTATCTATATATATAAAAGAAAGTGGTGTTAGTTACACTATTTATAACTCAAGAACGGATGAACCGATTTGGCTGAAAATTGGTGGAGAGGTAGCTTAGAACCAGGAGACGGACATAGGATACTTTTTATCCCGTTCGACCGCGTTTCCGTCAAGTCACTATAAAACGTGGTTTATGAAAAACGCATCTCACATGGAATAACAAAACGCAAATGACAGTGGAATAACAAAACGTAAATGACAGCTAAACGTAATTTTGTCTTTGGTTAAGTATGGTAAAAAATTTGACAATTATAAAAAATCGGCTAAGTGCGAGTCGGGCCTCGCTCTTTTAGGGTTCCGATAAAAAAAATTAAATTAAAAGATTTCCATCTACCCACCTACCCATTTTAATTTTTTTTTTTTTAATTTAATTTAATTTTTATTATTTTTGTTGTTATAGCGGCAATAGAAATACATAATATGTGAAAATTTCATCTGTCTATCTATTACAGTTTACGAGATACAGCCCGCTGACAGACGGACGGACGGACGGACGGACGGACGGACGGACGGACGGACAGCGTAGGCTTAGTAATAGGGTCCTGTTGGTACCCTTTGGGTACGGAACCCTAAAAAGTGTTACAATAAAGCATCACTGATATTATAAATGCGAAAGTGTGTTTGTTTGTTGGTTTGTCCTTTAATCACGTCGCAACAGAACAGCGGATTGATGCGATTTTTTGCATGGGTATAGTAATGGATGTAGTAGTGGTCCCTCAGACCGGGAGAGCTACTTTTTATCTCGGATAATGAAAGAGTTCCCGCGGGATATTTAAAAACTAAATCCATGCGGACGACGTCGCGGGCATCAGCTAGTATCTCGCTAAAAGAACCCTACCTATAGCCGTCTCCTCCACCCCTATAACAGCCCCTTTCCTCACATGAACATCTAATCACCACAAACACGACAGATAAACACCATCTGAACGTGAGGGTAGCTGTCAAACATATAAATATCAATTAACCAATAACATGGAGTGGCGACCCCGCACCGGGAAGCGCAGTGTTGGCAGACCCCCCACCAGGTGGACCGACGACATCAAACGAGTCGCAGGGAGCCGCTGGATTCAGGCGGCGCAAGACCGAGGCCTGTGGAAGTCCATGCAAGAGACCTTTGTCCAGCAGTGGACGTCTATCGGTTGATAAAGAAGAAAGAAAGAAGAACCAATAACATTAATCTAATTAATTAAACGGAAATCAATTTTAAAGTGTTTGAACACGAATCTGACAGTTATTAGCACATCTGCGATGGTAGGTAGATAGGTACCTCCTCGTAAGTGCGATGGTGGGTAGATAGGTACCTCCTCGTAAGTGCGATGGTAGGTAGATAGGTACCTCCTCGTAAGTGCGATGGTGTGGTGAAGACTACATTTTATTCCAGATTTTCAGTCAATACATTTCTGTATACCAACTGTGTGAAAGTAGCAACGTACGCAATACAATAATTATTATCTATTACATAACGTTAGAATGGGATTTGTAATTGGGGATTAACAATCCGCGCCATATGTCAGCTTGATCCGAGCAGAGTTGACGAATCGCTTCGATTAGAATACGGTAGTTATATTATATTCTAATCATTGCTTGGGAATTGAATTGAACTATATTCTAATCGATCGTACATCATCATCATCAGCAACCCATCAACTGCTCACTACTGAGGTCACTCAGAGAACTGAGAAGGGTAATTGCATGATTGGTATAATTTATGTACCTAATGGATCTTACATCAAACATGCGTTCAAAGAGTGCGTAGGTACTGGTGCGTACCTCTTACTACAATTTAGCAAATCAACGCAAAACTATTAATTCATTTGACACATTAGCCAACTTGTCTAATTATACATATACATAATATGTTTGTAATTAGACCGATTATTAAATACACAACCAACAATGGTGTCAACTCACCTTGACCATTCAGTTCATCCCACAATCACAACGTTGCATTACATCGACGGTTGCATCACACACACACTGTCGATGATGTTCAAACCCTCGTAACTAAAGTCGCGATCTCGGCCGTCCGGCGACAGGGACTAGGGACTGACACCTGCGTACGCGCAGCCGGCCCGCGGCACTGTGGAGTGTGGTGACTGTGGCGCTGGCGGGCGCGAGCAGTGCCACGTGCGCGCCGCCCGCCCGCCCGCCCTCCCGCCCGCCTGCAACTCTCTCGACAAGCTTCCCCATAGACGTAGTACTATTATAATATATTCTGTGCCCATAGCCCTTATCTATTGTTTCGCGTTGATTGTTTGTACAATGCGGCGCGCGCGTACAGTGCGTTCTGCGCTGCGCAGTGTACCGTCTGCAGCGCTCGCACAACGACGACGTCGTCGCAGCGTAAGCACAAATTAATAAACTTATGGCAGAGTGCTGAGCGGCCGCGTGTGAGCTGTGAGTGCCTGTGAGCGCACTGCGAGAGACGTTGTTCCTCTGATCTCAGCTCTGATGGCGAGGTCTAGTATCGAACGTAAGTGTCGAGAGTCGTGACAAATCAATAATATTCTTTATCGACCTATAGTCTCCTGCATGAACTTCCACAGGCCTCGGCCTTGCGCCGCCTGAATCCAGGGGCTCTTTGCGACTCGTTCGATGTCGTCGGTCCATGGGGGTCTGCCAACACTGCGCTTCCCGATCCCGATCCGTTGCCTTATGCAAGTTGCAGCGCAATCTCAAAGGAAAAGCAAACACACAGGTCACCTATGCTTTTATCGTATCTAATATTACGTGGACGCTATTTATGTGGATGTAAGGAAAGCCTTTGATAGTTTAATAACTAAGCTACATAATGCAGGAATTCAAAGTAACTTACTCTCTTGGTTTGGATCTTATTTATTGAACAGGTGGCAAAAAGTTGTGGTTTGTGGTTATGAATCGACTCCATTTAATGTACCTATTCAGGTGTCCCGCAGGGCTCCCACTTAGGACCTATTTTATTTTTATTATATGTCAATGACTTGTGTGACCATATAAAGTCTTCTAATTTTGCATTATTTGCAGATGATTTAAAAGTTTACTAGTGGTTCGCCCCGAACTGAGACCTCGCGGTAACGGTATCCCATGATTATTCATTCAATCGATACATGATAACCAAAACTGACATTATTATTATGCTCGTTTTCACCAAACATACCTAAATCATCCCCTAAGTAGGAGTCTCTTAACGTAGGTAGCTCCTAAATACAATCCTAAGTCCTAACATCCGTCCCAATATCCTTTTAGGTGTCCCGTACAGGATCGTGATAAATAAGTTGACAGAAAACATCAATCACCTAACTTATAGGTAGCCCGTAAAGGTTAGGGAACGTTAGTGAAAACATTGAATTATTATGTAGGTACTAACGAGTGAAACCGGGTTACGGGCATCTGTACAAATCGTCATCCATCGACGCGAATAGAAAATATACAATATTTAACTGAAATTTAACTAAAAAATAATTTTAATTGAATAATATGGTACAAAAAAAATTACAATACAATTATTGTATTATAATAAGTAACTAAATAATAATGGTCGACGCAAAACTGTTTTTGGGATAGGTCGTTAGTCGTAACTCGTAGTTCCATGGGAATAGTTACTGACTGCGCCATCTATTAGCATTATTGTGAAGCTATGTTGATGCTATATGAATTACTGATGTACATTAAAAATTAAATAATCTCGTTTCTTTATAATATTCATATAATTTTAGTATTTGTTGTTCAAGTACAGGATATAAGTGACCTAAAAACATAAAATCAGTTTGAAAATCCATAGCGGATTTTCCTAGAGAGCGTCTTCAAGCGAGCGTATAAAATCGCCACTTTGAAAGCCCCCCATTTCGTCAATTTTAAGGGAAAAATTTTAAAAAAAATATTTTTGTACTCAGTTCAAAATTATCTTTAAAATGATACGTAACAATTTTATGTAACGCGATATTTTTTTTTTACTTCGCATTCGCTTCTATGAGAGCCCCCCTGAAATAAAGATTTTTATAACTTTTTAAGCCATTTTCGGCTGGAGGCCATCGGTTTACATATTATATCTAAATTTGAAGTAATTACGTTCAGTAATTCAAAAGTTATAAGGCTCTGACAGACGGACGGACGGACAAGTGCAAATCGCTCTAGTTAACTCAGAGACCTCGCTTCGCTCGGTCAATAAAGCTATAAATTCTACATTTGACTCTATAGCTCTTCAAAATGATTTGAACACTATATCTGAATGGTCTTCTAAAAACAGGCTGCCACTAAATGTTAAAAAATTCCAGCATATTAAATTTACTAAGAAACGTAAGCCTCTGCAGACTTCCTACACTCTTAATAATCTTTTGCTGGAGGAGGTTGATGTAATTAGAGACCTAGGCATTATTATAGATAAGAAATTATCCTACAATGCACACATAGATGGATTAATTAGTAAATGTTATAAACTATTAGGCTTTATCTGGCGTAATTGCAAATCCTTCAAATCTTGCTCGGCTCTTATAATTGTGTATTTTGCCTTAATCCGTAGTTTATTAGAATATGGCTCCAGCGTTTGGAATCCTTTCTACAAAGATCCTATCCAAAGAATCGAAAGAATTCAAAAACGTTTCCTCTTCTTGTTAACTGTCCACCACAACAAGAGGAGAAAATTAACCTCTTATAGACAAAGATTGAGCTATTTTAAATTGACATCACTTGAGAACCGACGTTGGGTGTCTGACCAGATGCTTCTATTCAGAATTATTAATAATGAAATTGACTGTCCAAGCCTTTTGTCAAAAATCAATTTTTCTGTGCCTCGAAACAACTTGCGGATTTCCAGATATAAACCATTCGTCATTTCCGGTTGTAGAACAAAAATGGGGGCTAACAATGTGCTAACCAGTCGAATTTGTCGCGAGTACAACAAGCTTTCTAAAAACACAAATGCAATAGACTTAATATATAATAAAAAAATATATTTAAATATGTGATAGAGCTTATGACCAATTATGACATATGGACTTAATCAATCTGACGAACCATTTTGACATATTATTGAATGACATATTGATTGATTATCATTTTCCTAGAAATTCAAATCGTTAGGTAACCTATAATATTGTATTCCGATCTGTTAATGAATAATATTAATCCGACTTTTATTTAACACGAAATCGAAAATATTTTTATAATGCCATAATATTATTATTAATTAATTTTATTAATTACATACGACACTATCAATATTAATTAATACCTAAAAAAATACTGAAATAAAAATAGTTTCGATAAAATACTAGCCTTATAGTAAATAATAATGTATACCTACTAAGCTAACCTAATTACTTTGTAAATGTAACTGCAATGCCCTGACGGGGCCTCATGTAATCTAACTATATAATTAAGTGTAAGTGGATACATGAATGCAAATAAATAAATAAATAGGTAAATAAATTCTCTCTCTTTAGGACAATATAAAAGATCACTATTTCAATATATTAAAACTGCTTCTTAGCCTCGTATGCTTCTTCGAAATAGTAATTTGAAATTCAGTTAGATAATTATATTATATATTTTTCTTATTTTTTTTTTTAAATTAAGTTAACTTCATTATGTAAGTAATTGTAAGGGCAAACCCGCATTTACACTCTGACTTTATGCATGTCGGTTTGCCTGTGTTTCTTTACATGTTATTTCTTTTTTTTGTCATTTTTGTGCGAGCGCCTGTTGGCAAACAAATAAATAAATAAATAAAATAAATAAATAATATTAATACGATTCCTATTAAATTCCTACTACCTACTAGAAGAAGAGAAATGTTACTCGATAGGTAATAATTAGTGTTAAGAGCACCAACCTTTCTATTTATCAGTTTGATGTGATCTCTCCGAGGGGAATGACTTTCCATTGTTATCTGTCCGGCGATCTGGAGCCGTCGCCGTCAGCTGTGCAGCGGTCAGGGACTCCTTTACTGTCTCCACCGAAGCACGCCACACCACGCCACGCCACGCGACGCTGCGCCACGCCACGCCACCTCACGCCACGCCACGCGCGGTGCGCAGCTCCCTCGCCAACACGCCCGCACCACAGTTGCTGCAATACATGCATCCGTTGTTTACCGATAGCACACGTACCGATAGGTACATCATACTAATAATATAAATATGCGCAAGTGTGTTTGTTGGTTTGTCCTTCAATCACGCCGCAACAAAGCTACGGATCAATGTGATTTTTTGCATGGTATAGTTGAGGACCTGGAGAATGACATAGGCTACTTTTCTCCCGGAAAATCAAAAAGTTCCCGAGGGATTTTAAAAACTAAATCTACGCGGACGAAGTCGCGGGCATCAGCTAGTATATAATATAAACTTATAGCTACCTATAATAATAATAACATGATATAGCAAATGCAAGTTCTGATAAGAAAATAATATGAGCTCTAGAGCGCCTAACCAACCTCACATTTTTGTTTACACAACAATATCTTTCTTAAGTTGGTTTAATATGATGATATTATGATATGACTTAATAATATGTGTTCGACGCCACTCACGATGACTGCGCACAATGTGGACCTTCCTGGAATGTGTAGGTACCTAACTACCTAGTACCTACCTAACCGGTGCCCGCGGCCTTGTGTACACTGGCAGGTAGGTATTCTGATGCAAACATAAATCGGCTTTTTGTGGTCGCGGTCGACGACACGAGGACCTACAAATAAATATTACCTACTATCGTCATTTCAACCCACCGCCGGACTGCTGACTACAGAGCGCGAGTCTCCTCTCAGAATGAGAAGGGTTTGGGGGGACCTAACTTCTAATTGTATAATAGGTCTCCGAGAAAATAATAAAGCCTATATGTGTAATAAACTAACTCGGATTTTTCCTGCATAATCGGCATATTTACCAAAATCTATCTTTAGGCTTGTCCATATTTATGTACGCATAGTTTGATTTTTTGTAATTATTTAATTAGAAAATTGATATTTATTATTATTTTGCTATTTATTTCGACTCTCACACCCGCGTACAAAATAAATATATAATAAGCCAAAGTAGAAATATATAATAAACATAAATATAATATATACATATAATAAACTTACATATAGATTACATAAATAAATACTTGTAGCGGGCGGAGGATTACGCCCCGGCAGGGGAGACCAGACGGCCGGGGGTCAGGGCGACAGGCTGAGAAACCGACGGACTATCCTAGCCGAGTCTAGCAACACCGCTTTCTGCATCTTGGCCGCGAGCGAACTGCCACGGAACCCCAGTCGCCTCAGATGGTGAGCGAGGCTGACTGGGATCAACCCATTCGCAGAAATGACGATTGGGATGGTTTCAGTGGACTCCACATGCCACATGCCAGTAACCTCGTGAGCCAGATCTAGATACTTTCGTTTTTTCTCTGTCTCCGCTCTCACGAGGTTCTCGTCATGTGGGATGGTGATGTCCACTAAAAACACCCTCGACTGTGCCCGGTCCATCAGCACGATGTCAGGCTTATTCGCCAGAATCGTCCTGTCCGTGATGATGGACCGGTCCCAATAGAGCCGGACTCCATCACGCTCAAGTACCGGCACCGGTGTGTACCTATAGTACGGCACTCTCTCATCCAGGAGACCGTACTTCAGAGCAAGCTCTTGGTGAAGGATTTTGGCCGCTTGGTTGTGTCTGTGCAGATACTCAGTGTTAGCAAGAGCGGAACATCCCGAGAGCACATGCCTGAGTGACTCACCGGGATGGCGACACGCTCGACAGATGTCGTGAGTGCCATCCTTCAGGATGTACTTTCGGTAGTTCCGCGTCTTAACCACCTGATCTTGTATTGCACACACAAAACCTTCGGTTTCCCCAAAGAGGTCACCGAAGCGCAGCCATTGCACGGACGCTTTTTTATCTACGTGAGGCTCATTAAGAGCTTTAAAAAAGCGTCCATGCAACTCCCTCTCCTTCCATACGGTCTCCCGGTCAGAGGTGCTTAGTACCACCGGTTTCTGCCACTCGAGTTTGGCCAAAGATAGGGGAGTGAGTCCTTTATCACATTCTATGACATCTCTATGCATTGGACACTCCCTCTTCGTCTCAAAGTAGGTTCTGAGGCTGGATATCTCCCGATTATGCATGGTCTTGACGCTTAATACGCCTCGACCACCACATTTTCGGGGTATATACAACCTCATAACAGACGATTTGGGGTGGTGCATGCGGTAGAGAGTCATAGTCGTGCGGACTTTTCTATCCAGTGCGTCTAGTTCGGTCTGAGTCCATCTGAGTACGCCAAAGGTGTACATGAGAACGGGCATGACCCAGCCGTTATATGCTCGGACCTTATTGGCGCCCGACAAATAGCTTTTACAAACTTTTGTCAGGCGGCCAAAAAAGACCTCGCAAACTGACTGTTTCACGTCCGCCTCCTTCACCCCCACGGATTGTGACATACCCAGATACCGGTATGACTCAGTTTCAGAGAGGGTCCTGATGTTGGATGGCTCGAGATTGATCTCGGCCGAATGAGTAACCTGTCCCCTCTCCACATGTAAGACCGCACACTTGTCTAGTCCAAGCTCCATCCTGATGGAGTTGCTAAACTCAGTGGTGATATTCAGCAACTCCCTCAGGCGGGTGGCATTGGGTGCTAGCAGCTTGAGGTCATCCATGTAGAGAAGGTGAGGCACTTTTGTTCCTCCTCTCCGAAACTGAAAGCCTGTCCCTGAACTCTCCAGCAAAGAGCTGAGAGGGTTCAGCGACAGACAAAACCATAATGGACTCAGACAATCGCCCTGGAAGATACCCCGCCGTATCTTGATCCGGTCACCCGCAGCCGCCAACCGCTCGCCATGGAGACAAAGGATCGTACTCCATTGCCCCATACACTCTCCGAGGAAGTCTCGAACTGTACTATCGACTTTGTACAGCTCAAGGACCCTCAAGAGCCATGAATGGGGCACCGAGTCGAATGCCTTTTTATAGTCAATCCAGGCGGCAGAGAAATTCCGGCGATTGCGTTTGACCAGTTGGCCCGCGACGGAGTCGATGAGAAGGAGCTCCTTAGTACCACGACCACCGCCCCGACATCCGTTCTGAGCCCCAGACATGATGTTGTTCTCGTCTACGTGACGGGAAATCTTAAGGCTCAGAACGGATGTCAATGTCTTATAGATGGTAGTAAGACATGTGATGGGGCGGTACTTAGCTGGGTCAGCAGTATCGGTTGACTTAGGAGCTAAATGAGTGATCCCGGTGGTGAAAAGGCTCGGGAGTGCCCTTTGCTCGAGAGCATCTTGGAATTGTCGAGCCAAAGTAGCATGGCAGAGCGAAAAACCCTTCAACCAGTAGTGATGCAGCCCATCGGGTCCCGGACTTTTCCAGTTCGGGGCCCGGCGCAAAGCACCAGCTACATCCTCCGAAGAGATGGCAACGGGGTTCATCGGCTCTATTGAGGCACATGCTTCCTCAACCGCCGCAATCCAAGGGCCCTCCTCATGCTCCACCTCTCTTGACCATACATTTCGCCAAAAGGCGACGAGGTCAGCCGGGCTCGGCCGCTGAGAGGTAGAACAGACTGCTGGGCACTCCAGTTTTTTATAGAACCTTTTCTGATCACTCGAGAAGAGGCGATTTTGCTGAAAGCGCTCGACTCTTTCCGAGTATCGTCGAATGCGGTTCCCCCATGCAGCGATTTTCTGCTTCAGGTCGTCGATGCGCTCCGTTAGTTTTTGGGCTATATCGGGCTGATCTAGCCGCACCCCGAGCCCATTAAAGGCTATTCTAACGGAGCGCACAATCCTTGGCCTAGTGTTGCCCGATCTGAAACTCTGCAGTCTGCCAATGAGAGCTCTGGCCAGGGTGATACGGTGTTCTATTCTCCTTTTCCAGGCTGGTTCCGTGCTGCGCCTTAGAGTAGCGCGTCCACGTTCCTGGGTCTTGACACCCATGAAACGGTGAACAGCTAAGGCCGCACCAAAGAGAACAGAAGCCGTATCATCCAGGCCAGTGCTGCGCTCAAGGTATTGAGGCAGCATTTGGTTTATGGCCTCAATGACATCCCGCGTCGCTACATTTAATGTGAGCCGGGAGAGCCGCGGACGGATCTCTAGAGGAGCACTCCGGATCTCCGAAATCGCCTCTTCTAAAATCCTTCCCATCCGCTCTATGTCAAGGGAGACTGTTTCCTCCGTGTCCTCCTCCACAGGCAAATCTTGCGCGATAGCGTCGGTCTCTTCGCGGACAGGTTCCGCCAGAGGGACAACTTGCTCTGTGGTTGGGGTTGTCACCTCGGGAACAGCCTCACGTCGTAACCGTTCGAGCTCGGTAGCGCTAAAGATGTTCGAGCGCTGAATATACCGAGCCCGGTCTGCCAGGTTTTGTTCCGTGACAGTCAGATTCGGCTCAAGCAGCAAGAACTCGCGGTACATTGCCGCTCGGTAGCCAGTCCGTCCGGTTTCCCCTCCCGTCGCCCTGTAGTACGCACGCATGACATTCTTGTTCATTTGAGATGTCCATCTCATGCGGCGCACTCCACCAGCGGCGGGCTCCGAAGATTGGGTCCTTGAGGACCCTGTCGGTGCCAAGCCCTCTGGTGGGGATGATGGATTGGCCGGCCGCCGAGATGGTAGTGGCGGCCGGCTGGTGTGACTGGCGGTCCGCATGCTGTCACGTCCAGCGCCAGTCCCAGACGCGCCCTGGCGCCCCCCAGGCAGCGGCCCTGTTCGCGCATTCTCGTTAACTTTGTCCATCATCATAAAGGGGGGTGGGGGGTGAGTGGCAGTTACGTCACTCGGGGTCCACTCAGGTCCCCAAGGAGGCTGTTTTAGAGCCAGCTCGCTCGGTTTAGGGGAACCTAGATGTTATTTGGTTCCCCAATTCCCTTAGTCGCCTCTTACGACACCCACGGGATAGGAAGGGGTGGCAACATTCTGTTCTGCCGGTGCCACACGGCGGTTATTTTGATTATTATTAACTGTAAAATAACAGAACATAGAATACAGCTTATCCTTAACACACTATTTTATTTATTAAACTATGCGTACCGCATGCCGCATGCTGATGCAGGCAAACCGGCATGCATAAAAACAGACGTGGAAGTGCGGGTTTGCCAGTTAGCATATACAGGTCTACTCAAAATTATAATGTCTATTGTCTACCCAGTTAGAAAAAGTAAGAATTTTTATTTAAAATTTATAAAATGTCTATAAAAACATGTCTATAATTTCAATAGTAGGTACAGTAGTTTGTTCTCGATTCTCGGTTTGAAGTGTTGGAACCAACGCAACGCACAGGTTGGAACTAATTAGAACGGTATTTCGAAGTGCGAACCAGTGGAATATTCGCGACTTGTACTACAAGTTGATTTGGTACTAAACTGTTCCATTCCAATATACTTAAATAAATTGTGAAAGGTTAAAAATTGGAACTACGGCTGGTGATTGCAACTGGCAGCCCAAATAGACCGTAGCCTGTGCTAGCCTGCTGTCAAAAATTCTCGACCAAATTTTAATTTTAAAACTAAGTTAAATTACTTATGGTTATGTGTGCCAATTTATGCAAATGATTCGCATCTTTTGCACTTTACTTATCTACAGCCTGTGTCCCTGTTAACTGATACACGCGTCACGAGCCGCGATACGCGCGGGCCACTCGCAGCCGCCGCCCGCCAGTCACAGCGCGCTCGCCGCAGCCGCCACCCGCGTGCATCCGTCGCCATCAGCCATGCTCACGCTCGTGCTGGTCGCGCTCGCGCTCGGCGCCGCCTACCTGTACGGCACGCGCAACTTCTCGTACTGGGCGCGGCGCGGCGTGGCGCACGACCGCCCGATCCCTTTCTTCGGCAACAACGCGCGCAACTACCTGCTGCGCAAGAGCTTCACCGAGATGGCCGTGGAGGCGTACCGCAAGTACCCGCGCGAGCGCGTCGTGGGCTTCTTCCGCGCCAACCGGCCCGAGCTGGTGCTGCGCGACCCCGAGCTGGCGCGGCGCGTGCTCGTCGCCGACTTTGCGGCGTTCTACCCGCGCGGGCTGGTGCCGCGCGGCCGCGCGCCCGAGCCGCTGCTGCGCAACCTGTTCTTCGCGGACGGCGACCTGTGGCGGCTGCTGCGCCAGCGCATGACGCCCACCTTCACGAGCGGCAAGCTCAAGGCCATGTTCCCGCTGATCGTGGAGCGCGCCGAGCGGCTGCAGGCGCGCGTGCTGGCCGCCGCCGCCGCGCGCCGCCCGCTCGACGCGCGCGACCTCATGGCGCGCTACACGACCGACTTCATCGGCGCCTGCGGCTTCGGCCTGGACAGCGACTCGCTCGGCGACGACTCCGCCTTCCGCCGCGTCGGCGCCAAGATCTTCCGGCTCGGCGCCAAGGAGATGTTCCTGGTGATGCTGCGCGACATGTTCCCGCCGCTGCTGGACGGCGTGCGCACGCTCGGCCGCGTCGAGGCGGACTTCCGGCGGCTCGTGGGCGAGGTGCTGCGGCGCCGCGACCACAAGCCGAGCGGCCGACACGACTTCGTCGACTCGCTGCTGGAGTGTCGCCAGAAGGGCGTCATGGAGGTGGAGTCGCTGGAGCGGCGCGAGGCGGACGGCTCGCCGGCGCGCGCCTCGCTCGAGATGGACGACGAGATCGTGGCGGCGCAGGTGTTCGTGTTCTTCGCGGCCGGCTTCGAGACGTCGTCGTCCGCCACCAGCATGACGCTGCACGAGCTGGCGCACCACCCGCGCGTGCAGCGGCGCGCGCAGCGGGACGTGGACGCCGCGCTGGCGCGCCACGGCGGCCGCCTCTGCTACGACGCCGTGCGCGAGATGACGTACCTGGAGTGGACGCTCAAGGAGGGCATGCGCGTGTTCCCGTCGCTCGGCTTCCTGGTGCGCGAGACCGCGCGCCCCTACACGTTCGAGGAGCTGGGGCTGCGCGTGGACGCGGGCGTGCGCGTGGTGGTGCCGCTGCAGGCGCTGCACACGGACCCGCAGTACTGGGACGCGCCGGACGAGTTCCGCCCCGAGCGGCACGACCCCGCGCGCCTCGCGCCGCACTACGGCCGCGTCTACATGCCCTTCGGCGCCGGGCCGCGCGCCTGCATCGGTGAGTGAGAGGAGCTGGGGCTGCGCGTGCGGGCGTGCGCGTGGTGGTGCCGCTGCAGGCGCTGCACACGGACCCGCAGTACTGGGACGCGCCGGACGAGTTCCGCCCCGAGCGGCACGACCCCGCGCGCCTCGCGCCGCACTACGGCCGCGTCTACATGCCCTTCGGCGCCGGGCCGCGCGCCTGCATCGGTGAGTGAGAGGAGCTGGGGCTGCGCGTGGACGCGGGCGTGCGCGTGGTGGTGCCGCTGCAGGCGCTGCACACGGACCCGCAGTACTGGGACGCGCCGGACGAGTTCCGCCCCGAGCGGCACGACCCCGCGCGCCTCGCGCCGCACTACGGCCGCGTCTACATGCCCTTCGGCGCCGGGCCGCGCGCCTGCATCGGTGAGTGAGAGGAGCTGGGGCTGCGCGTGCGGGCGTGCGCGTGGTGGTGCCGCTGCAGGCGCTGCACACGGACCCGCAGTACTGGGACGCGCCGGACGAGTTCCGCCCCGAGCGGCACGACCCCGCGCGCCTCGCGCCGCACTACGGCCGCGTCTACATGCCCTTCGGCGCCGGGCCGCGCGCCTGCATCGGTGAGTGAGAGGAGCTGGGGCTGCGCGTGGACGCGGGCGTGCGCGTGGTGGTGCCGCTGCAGGCGCTGCACACGGACCCGCAGTACTGGGACGCGCCGGACGAGTTCCGCCCCGAGCGGCACGACCCCGCGCGCCTCGCGCCGCACTACGGCCGCGTCTACATGCCCTTCGGCGCCGGGCCGCGCGCCTGCATCGGTGAGTGAGAGGAGCTGGGGCTGCGCGTGGACGCGGGCGTGCGCGTGGTGGTGCCGCTGCAGGCGCTGCACACGGACCCGCAGTACTGGGACGCGCCGGACGAGTTCCGCCCCGAGCGGCACGACCCCGCGCGCCTCGCGCCGCACTACGGCCGCGTCTACATGCCCTTCGGCGCCGGGCCGCGCGCCTGCATCGGTGAGTGAGAGGACCTGATGGTCGTTGGGGTCCAAAGGTGCTGGAGTGGCGACCCCGCACCGAGAAGCGCAGTGTTGGCAGACCCACCCACTAGGTGGGCCGACGACATCAAACGAGTCTCAGGGAGCCGCTGATTCAGGCGGCGCAAGACCGAAGCCTGTGTAGGTCCATGGAAGAGACCTTTGTCCAGCAGTGGACGTCTATCGGATCGGTTGACAAAGAGGTAGAAATCAACAACAACTTGCAAAGCAAAAAGTTTTCGAATACATAATATACGTTGACAAGAAGTTTCCAAATATCACATCGGGTCATTGCGACGCGCACGTGTTTGTTCATTGTTGTCACGTGTCGCACTGTCACTCGTGTTGCAGGCGAGCGGCTCGGGCTCATGCAGTCGCTGGCTGGGCTGGCGGCCGTGCTGGCGCGCTTCAGCGTGCGGCCCGCGCCCGGCGCGCCGCGCCGCCCCGCCGTCAACCCCGCCTCCGGCGTCGTGCAGTCCGTGGCCGGCGGCCTGCCGCTGCTATTCGAGCTGCGCGAGGACGGCGCCGCAGAGCCGCCCCAGTAGCGGCCCGCGCCGCGCCGCCTGCCGCTAGTGCGTGGCCGGCGGCCTGGAGCGGTAGTGATATAAAAATTGGAAGCCTGCTAGCGGTAAAACCACTGGTCAAATCCGGCGGCACGGGTGTATCCACATTTAAATTCAACTAAGGCGCTGCGAAAACGTGAACATTTGAGTCCTGTGTCAGATACAATCCACCATTGAATATTGATGTATTTTCATACAAGTGTAAATTAAAAAAATATTTTTAAAAAACAAGCTTTTAGTAGCTGGCTACATCGTCAGACCCTGGCTATCATCTAGAACCAGACTTCTTGTCAGGACGATTCAAACGAGTCCAAACTCGATGAGGTTGTATCGTTTCATTGCGAAGTTCCTATGGCCACCTTCCAGCTCCATCATCAGATCAGCACCATATCATAATATGGCATTGTCACGCGATTTACACATGTATGCAAAATTTCAGCTCAATGGGTAACCGGGAAGTTGATCAAATTTAATTTGCAAGATTTGACGACAAATATCGGTGATGAAAAGCATCGGGACAGGTGAAACTAAATAAAAGCTTGTAAAATACGAAATCAACCAGCAACTGCGCAAACGTACCTAGACACTTTTTGTGACCAGTTGCTTCCACTCCATATATTAGGTCTTTACCTATGAAATTGCCGTTTTATGACGAATAAGTGAAAGTACTTATTTTTTCAAACTTTTTTATTTCTGTTATTCGAAGTAATCACCCATGCAATCGACGCATCTTTGCGAACGCATTGGCAGTTTATTGATGCCCTTCTTGTAAAAATCAGCTGGACGGGAGGCAACAAACTCTTCAAAGGCATTTTGTACTGCCTCTCGGGAATTGAATTTTTTACCCACTAAAAAGTTGTCTAAATTTTGGAAAAAGTAATAGTCGGTAGGTGCAAGGTCTGGTGAGTATGGCGGATGAGGGAGAGCTTCCAACCCCAGCTCTTGCAACTTGGAGACTGTCTGTTGCGCAGTATGGGGTCGCGCGTTGTCGTGAAAAAAGGTGATGGTCACTGTTTGGTGGTCTAGTGCGGGTGTGATTCACCACAGCTTTTTACAAAACGGCATGAGCATTAATGCAGATGTGTACTGTGAAGAACTGAAGAGAATGATGGAGAAGCTTGCACATCTGCATCCAGCTTTGGTCAATCGATCGTCCCCACTGCTCCTTCACGACAACGCGCGACCCCATACTGCGCAACAGACAGTCTCCAAGCTGCAAGCTGCTGGGGTTGGAAGCTCTCCCTCATCCGCCATACTCACCAGACCTTGCACCTACCGACTATTACTTTTTCCAAAATTTAGACAACTTTTTAGTGGGTAAAAAATTCAATTCCCGAGAGGCAGTACAAAATGCCTTTGAAGAGTTTGTTGCCTCCCGTCCAGCTGATTTTTACAAGAAGGGCATCAATAAACTGCCAATGCGTTCGCAAAGATGCGTCGATTGCATGGGTGATTACTTCGAATAACAGAAATAAAAAAGTTTGAAAAAATAAGTACTTTCACTTATTGCATACAAAACGGCAATTTCATAGGTAAAGACCTATTATTTTATTGTATGAAATTAAGTGGCTTGTAACCGACACAGGACACAAAAGTGTTTTTTACCGATTTGTTAATTGGCAAACCCGCATGTGCACGTTTGCTTATATGCATGCTGTGATGTGTGTTTGCTTTGCCTGTAATTGGGTGCACACCTGAAACACAACACCTGAGAACAATGTAGGTATAGGCCATAGTCCCCTATCTCCCTTCTCTGAAAGGAGACCGCTCAGTGGTGACTAGTGAGCGGTGAGCCGTTGTTGGGTCGCTGATGATGGAGATGTTTTATAAATTTTAATACCTACCTAGGTAAATAATATTATAAAGTTCTTACTTTTTCTAACTAGCTATACCTATTAGTTTTACTACACTAGCGGCACGCTATGATGGCCGGTTTGACGTTTGTCCGCTCATGAAGTTCCGTATTAATTGATAACGACTTTGAAGGAAATAATTGTATTACTTTATTGACGATAGTGATGTGCAGAGATTCATAAATTTTATCGAATGTAGTTTTAGGTTTAGGACTCAAAATTTATTTATTAAATTGATTTCTAAAATGTATACAAGTGTAGAAAAATCAGTTTGCACCATTTAAGGGGTGAATGTACTTGTGAATGTACTTGTAAGGTTGTGAATAGAACTGTTAAATTAATAAGGGAAGATTATGAAAGAGATGTGAAAATAGATAATATTATAGAAAACGAACATATAATTATTAATGTAGGTGATGATAGCAGTGACGACAGTGAAAATAGTAGTATGGACGAATCTGATTAATTATGGCCTTTTGTGGCACCTTTTTTGGTATCTTTTGTATTCATATGTTTCTTGTGTGCATATAAAGTATGTATATTCATTTTCATTCAAATATTCAGTTCGTTCAAATAAATTAAATAAACATATACATTTTTGTTTTATTAAACCTATTTAATCAGGTACAAAAACAAAACTTAATTGTTTTTTGTTCGAGAATAAATTGACATTCCACATCACTATTGTAATGTGTCAAACCGGCCATCATAGCGTGCCGCTAGTTTATGTATTAAGTTCTACATTGAGTACCTATTTGCTAACTGGCAAACCCGCACTTGCACGTCTGTTTTTATGCATGCCGGCATGCGGTACCATAGATAACGAAAATACTAAAGGTTCCTTGATTTCGTTATGTATGTGCGGTACCTACGCATAGTTTAATTTATTTTTGTAATTACCTATTTGTTTACGTAGATATGTACATGCGGCGGGCTACGAATCTACATTCGTACCGCCCGTATATGCGTTTTTTTAATAGGTAAATGCTTAAAAAGGTTGTCAGCAGTAGTATTTTAAACCTTATGGTGATTGTGCAATTGGCACTAAAGTAGTACCTACCTACCTACCTATTGATGAATGATCAATGATTTTTTTTATATTATTATTAATAGAAAGTTTTGAAGAACTAAAATGAATAAAAAAAAAACAAAAAATAAAATAACATAGGTAGTTAACTACAGTGCAGTGCCACAAGAATAAGTTGGCGGTGGCGTTTTGAGGAACTAATTCGGTCATCCAATTTTTATACTCCATGGCCATCTTAAAAATTCACTATTGGATCTCATTGTGTGCTGTTGCGTTTATTGTACCTAGGTATTAAAAATGTTTTTCCCCAAATTTAGAATTAGTCTCATGTTCTTTAGAATGCAGTACTAATGTTGAGCACAGTGGCGCACAGCCACGCCAAGATAAACTTGTCGCACTATAACTACCTATTTAAACAGATTTAACCATGATTATTGATTAAGTCAATAGGGTATTTTACTCCTAGTGAAAAATAATCTAAAAATATAAAAATAAGATTCGATTTTTCAAATCCCTATTTTACCCTATTGCACCATGCCACTAACTAGTAGGGATTTACTTTATTATTTAAGGATTTACTTTATTAATAATAGTTTACTTACATACTTGGTACTTCCAATACCAAAGTAGAAACGACATTTTCGCGAGCGAAACGAGCGCAAATTTTTTTACGATTGCACTATTAGTGCTTCAAGCCTATGGACTACAAAGTGGCTTAAAGCCACTATGTATTTATCTTACAAAAATAAGATACTTATTAAGAATCACGCCCTTCGTTATTGCCAAAAATACTTCCATCACAACCGTGGTAACAGTAAAAAATACAATCAATTTTTATGTCAACGGTAGAGTATGACGTCATTTTGTAATCGGACGGGTTACAGGGGCAGCTACATATTATGTAGTATATTATCTATGGGCAGCTAGGTATTAAACAGAGAAAGTTCATAATAAAAGTTGTTTCTGTACAGATCAACGCAAATTACTTAGTTTTTATTTCACCAAGCGAAATAATACGAGCGTGTTTATAAACACATTAGGGTAATGGCACCAATAAATGAACATTGAACAGCTCTACCTAATTAGTTATTTAATGACATTGAAGATTGCTGGGTTTTGCTTTGTGATACAAAATATTATTATCCTCAAGACTTGACTGATTAAAAAAAGAAACTAAGTAGGTACTATCCTACTAATATTATAAAGGCGAAAGTTTGTGTGTATGTTTGTTCCTCTTTCACGCAAAAACTACTGGATGGATTTGGCTGAAATTTGGAATGGAGATAGATTATACCCTGGAATAACACATAGGCTACAAATTATCCCGGAAAAATGCAAAGTTCCCGCGGGATTTTGAAAAACCACGGATAGATGGCGCTGACTGTACTTAAATCACGCTTAAATTATCCGCAGCATCGATTTTTTCATCGAAATTCGGGTTTTTTTAAATCCTGCAAGCAAGCATGCAAGAAATCAAGCAAGCAAACAAGCAAGCAAGCGTCGGTTTCAAAAAACATAGCAAGCATCAGTTTTTGAAATTTCAAGCACAAGCGACTGCATTCGCTTACAAACGCAACACAAACGCTTACGAACGTCAAAAATTGACATTGTTACATAAAATTTAATTATTATCTATCTATACTTATAATAAAACTGTAACTGTAACTGTTCCTACAAACACTTCCCGAGGGATATTAGTGTGCTACTTTTCACATATTTATCCTTCAATTATGGGCCAACGGAGTTACAGATTGACGTGTTTTATTGGATAGGCATAGTTGAGGACTTGAAAAGTGACAAAGGCTACTTTTAATCCCGGGAAACAAATAATTCCGCTATTTCCGATATTTGTACGCTACTTTTCACATATTTATCCTTCAGTTATGCGCCAACGGAGGTATAGATTGAAGTGGTTTTCCTAGCACTGGTAAAGTTAAGGGCCTGAAAAGTGACAAAGGCTACTTTTTATCCCGGCAAAACAAACGGTTCCTGCGGGATATTAGTATGCCTCTTCACATATTCATCCTTCAATTATGTGCCAAGGGAGTTACATATTGAAGGGGGTTTTTTGGATAGGCATAGTTGAGGACCGGAAAAGTAACAACAGCTACTTTTTATCCCGGGAAAACAGACAGTTATCGCGGGATATTCGTATGCATGTTTGTATGTATGTATGTATGTATGTATGTACGTATGCATGTATGCATGCATGTATGTATGTATGCATGCATGTATGTATGTATGCATGCATGAGTGCATGTATGTATGTATGTATGCATGCATGAATGCATGTATGTATATATGTATCCATGCATGTATGTATGTGTGTATGCATGTACGTATTTATGTTTGTATCCTCCTGCTACTAACTTTAACTACATTAACTATATCCTATGCTACTTATCCCACTAATGTGAAAGTTTGTCAGGATGGATGTATGGATAGATGTACTTAGTATACGGATGGATGGATGGATGGGATGTATGGATGGATGTATGTTCTCTGAGATAGGGGTTGAACTATTTTGACTGTTTTACTCCATAACTTCTTCAAATTTAAACTAATTTTTATTCTTATTTTAACCGACTTCAAAAAAGGAGGAGGATCTCAATTCAACGGAATCTTTTTTATGTATGTTCACCGATTACTCTAAGACGCCTGAACCGATTTGGAAAATTCTTTTTATTTTCAAAAGGTATACTTCCCAGATCCTACCTACTACAACTACTACTACAACTACTACAATTACTTCTACAACTACTACTACTGCTACTACAACTACAACTACTACAACTACAACTACTACAACTACTTCTACAACTACTACTACAACTACTACAACAACTACAACTACAACTTTTATGGGACCATCTCGCAAAGTTTCTGTATCGATTAAAAAAAATTCAGGCAAATCGGTTTAGAAATCATGGAGATAGGTATTGATATTTATAGGTTAAAAAACACAATACTTTTTTGATCCTTTTTTGAAAATCAGTTAAAAAGTAGCCTATGCTAGGCTTATACCATCAGCTATCTGTCATTGGAAGTCCCGTCAAAATCAGTCCAGCCGTTCACGCGTGATGTTTCTACCACGGGATATAGGGAATATACATTTTTATTTATATACGATAATAATTATCTACATTTTTTGTTTAAATCCGAATGCGTCCTATGTTCCTGTGAGTAACGTTATTCACCGGAATTCCTGTGAGCTACGTACGATTATTTTGACTTTAAGTCGGTCCAACATCATTGGAATAAAAATAAAATCCTTACTAATATTATAAATGCGAGTGTGTTTGTTTGTAGGTTTGTTGGTTTGTCCTTCATCACGCCGCAACGGGGCTACGGATCAACGTGATTTTTTGCATGGGTATTGAGGTTCTGGAGAGTGACATACTTAGGCTACTTTTTATCCCGGAAAATTAAAAAGAGTTCCCCGAGGGATTTAAAAAACTAAATCCACGCGGACGAAGTCGCGGGCATCAGCTAGTATTATCTAATATATAAAATTTTGTGTGCATATCAGGTAGGTCTGAGAATCGGTCAACATCTATTTTTCATAGGTACCCCTATATGATAAGGGTGACCAACCACTAAATATTTTTGCTGGCGGTACGAAGTTCGCTGGGTCAGCTAGTCTACGATTTTTAAAAAGTAGGTAGCTTTTTGTAAGAAGTTGAATAGTTGAACTAGCATGATTTTAATAGGAACACATTTATTTTAACACTAGCTGATGCCCGCGACTTCGTTCGCGTGGATTTAGTTTTTAAAATCCCTCGTGAACACTTTGATTTTCCGGGATAAAAAGTAGCCTATGTCCTCAACTATAGTACCCATGCAAAAAATCACGTCGATCCGTGGCTCTGTTATGGCGTGATTGAAGGACAAACCAACAAACAAACACACTTTCGCATTTATAATATTAGTATGATTAGAATATTAAATTGCATAGGAAAACACTGTAGCATTAAGTCCATACAATGTATTACATCCATACCTACTATGTAGTATGTAGTTATAATGATCGTTTGGCAAAATCTGACGCCTTTAGAGTAGTTTGACTGTGACAAAATAGGGCTATCCACGATGGCTATATACGATAAAGTACGCTTGCCAGCTTAAGATGACCCGTTCATTCAAAGTATCTTGTAGATTCCGGGGTTCAAGTTATTTGGACCATATACTGAAGATCTTGATGTCTATAATTTCTGAACTACGAAAATGACGACCTTGAAATAATTACAGGACAATCTCTAAAGAACCTGCTTTCTAACAAAAAAAGAATGGATTAAATCGGTATACGCCTTAATGAATTACAGCGAAATACACATTTTGACTTTCATCCCCTCTCCCAAGGGAACCATGCTGAATTTCGGGATAAAAAGTATCCTATATTATACCTCGTAGTATTAACTTAAATCGTGCCAAGTTTCATTTAAATCCGTCCAGTAGTTTCGGCGTGATGCACGGCCAAGATACAGACAGACAGACAGACAGACAAAAAATTAAAAAAAAATTGTTTTGGCTTCAGTATCGATTATAGAGTGCCCTCAAACAAAAATTTTCAAAATATCTTCAATGTACAGAATTGGACCTGTTACAGTTTTATCATATTATAGATAGATAGATATCATATAGGTATGTCAGTAACAAGTGTAATTAATAAAAAAAAATTTTTTTTCAAAAACAAGCTTTTAATACCTAGCTGAGTTAAGATACCATCTAGGACCAGAGGACTTGTCAAGACGAATCAAAGGAGCTCAAACTCAACGGGGCTACGTCGTTTTATTAGTTTCCATACCCACCTTCCGGCTTCATCATCAGACCCTGGATAACGTCATGTAGGATCAAAGTATTTGTCAAGACAAATCAAACGAGGCAAAACTCGATAGGGTTATGTCGTTTAATAACAGCATTCCCATAGTCAACTTCCAGCTCCATCATCAGAACCTGGATATCATCTAGGACCAGAGTACTTGTCAAGATTAATCAAATGAGCCTAAACTTGATGGGGTTGCGCAAGCTTCAGAGTAAAATTAAAATATTCCACATATTATGATGTGGTTTGTACTTTGTAACCGAGGTGCCGAGGACTTTGTCAACCGATAGACGTCCACAGCTGGACAAAGGTCTCTCGCATGGACTTCCACAGGCCTCGATCTTGCGCCGCCTGAATCCAGCAGCTCCCTGCGACTCGTTTGATGTCGTCGGTTATACGAAACCTGTCAAAGCAGCAGCTAACTCTGGGTTAAAAGGATAACTCAGCGTTTCTGCAAGCGAGCCTAACGTTTATGCCACAAGTTGCAAAGAATAGCGCAAGCAATACTGGAAGCGAATCGAAACGCAACAATTGGTCAGTAGCAGAGCGACATGAGCGAGCAATAGGTTTCGTTTCGCCTCGCTCCCAGTGGGGCCTGCGCCGGGCGCGCGCCTGCTGCTATCGTAGCGCTACACTGCAACTCTCTCGATGTACAAACTATGAGTGCGTTTCCATTGAAGCGGAGCGGAGCGGAGACGTGTTCAATAGATCAATCAGGTTACTGTTGGACGACGTGATAAAGTTATCACGTCATATCTCAATAATCTGATTGGACAAAAACCTACGTCTCCGCTCCGCTCCGCTTCAACAAAACGCACCCTATACCTACTCGTCCGCGGCACGCCTGATGCCGCCACGCCCCGGAGCCAATCGGGTCTCTGAACTAGAAATAGATGTGCCCACATCGTTGCCGATAAATAAAAAACAAATCTTATTATGTATTTATTTTAATTACAGAATAATCCATTAGGTTAATACTTAATAACAGAGCGAACTTTACGAGCGAATAAAACTATGAGTCATATTGAGAACTCTCTTTTTGGGTTGTAATAAATACTTATAATAGTTATTATGTATTGTGTTCACAAGAAGTGAAACTTATTCAAATAAAAAAATCTAAAACGTTATCCTAAAAAACGATAGGTATCATATAATTTTTTTATATTGATAAGATACTCGCCATCAAGTGAGACCTCAGACAAGGGGTGTTGCCCACGATCAAACAAAGTTGCATAGGTTAAATCGGCTTGGCATCCAGCTGCCCACAAGATAGTATATTATATTATATTATTTTGAAAAGAGCAACTGCTGAGTTTCTTGCCGGCTCTTCTCAGCAGAATCCGCTTTCCGAACCGGTGGTAGAATCATGACTTGTCATAAGAGCCACAGGCCTACGTGAAATAAATATTTTTTTTTTTGATCTCACTTGATGGCGAGTGAAGGTGCAGTGTAGTGATAGCGGGCTAGTGGGGGCACGGTGGTGTAAATGAAACGCTAAATCACTTGGCTACACGTTTTTCAGGGTAGAAGAATGCCTCACAGACAAAAAAACATTATTACAAAGTGACAAACTATTTGAAACGTAATATAACCTGATGCAGGAAGCGCAGCCAGATTGCCACTGCCAGTTGAAAACATAATTAGTGCAACAACTGGGTGAACAAACGGTAGTAAATATCATTCGTCTATGGTGATCAAGGATGTGCATTTTATAATATGAGTATTTACAAAGGGAACTTCTCCTGTTCACTTCATAATACGAGTTTGTATAAACGGTGTGACGTATTTTCCCAAATGTTCTTCGCGCATATTAAAATCATCTAAAACATCATCATCATTAAATCATACAACTAATATTAATAAATCGCCGAGAAACTTGTAAAATGATTGTATTGAATATATATCCTGGTCGTAGAGCGCGGGGCGGCGCTACGCCGACAGGTCGCCGTGGTCGAACAGGTCCCGGTCGTAGAGCGCGGGCCGGCGCTACGCCGACAGGTCGCCGTGGTCGAACAGGTCCCGGTCGTAGAGCGCGGGGCGGCGCTACGCCGACAGGTCGCCGTGGTCGAACAGCTCCCGGTCGTAGAGCGCGGGGCGGCGCTACGCCGACAGGTCGCCGTGGTCGAACAGGTCCCGGTCGTAGAGCGCGGGCCGGCGCTACGCCGACAGGTCGCCGTGGTCGAACAGGTCCCGGTCGTAGAGCGCGGGCCGGCGCTACGCCGACAGGTCGCCGTGGTCGAACAGGTCCCGGTCGTAGAGCGCGGGCCGGCGCTACGCCGACAGGTCGCCGTGGTCGAACAGGTCCCGGTCGTAGAGCGCGGGGCGGCGCTACGCCGACAGGTCGCCGTGGTCGAACAGGTCCCGGTCGTAGAGCGCGGGGCGGCGCTACGCCGACAGGTCGCCGTGGTCGAACAGGTCCCGGTCGTAGAGCGCGGGGCGGCGCTACGCCGACAGGTCGCCGTGGTCGAACAGCTCCCGGTCGTAGAGCGCGGGGCGGCGCTACGCCGACAGGTCGCCGTGGTCGAACAGGTCCCGGTCGTAGAGCGCGGGCCGGCGCTACGCCGACAGGTCGCCGTGGTCGAACAGGTCCCGGTAGTAGAGCGCGGGGCGGCGCTACGCCGACAGGTCGCCGTGGTCGAACAGGTCCCGGTCGTAGAGCGCGGGGCGGCGCTACGCCGACAGGTCGCCGTGGTCGAACAGGTCCCGGACGTAGAGCGCGGGGCGGCGCTACGCCGACAGGTCGCCGTGGTCGAACAGGTCCCGGTCGTAGAGCGCGGGCCGGCGCTACGCCGACAGGTCCCGGTCGTAGAGCGCGGGGCGGCGCTACGCCGACAGGTCGCCGTGGTCGAACAGGTCCTGGTCGTAGAGCGCGGGGCGGCGCTACGCCGACAGGTCGCCGTGGTCGAACAGGTCCCGGTCGTAGAGCGCGGGGCGGCGCTACGCCGACAGGTCCCGGTCGTAGAGCGCGGGGCGGCGCTACGCGGAGAGGTCGCCGTGGTCGAACAGGTCCTGGTCGTAGAGCGCGGCGCGCACGGTGCGCCCGCCGAAGTAGCGGCCCTGCAGCGCGGCCGCCGCCGCCGCCGCCTCCTCGGCCTCCGCGAACTGCACGAAGATCTTGACGTTGGCGTGCGCCGGGTCGTCGTCCTCGCTCTGGCGCTCGTTGTAGATGACGAGCCGCTCCACGCGCCCCCACTTGCTGCACTCCTCCTGGATCTCGTGGTGCAGCGCCTCGTCCACCTCGTCGGCCGCCACCATGTTGCGCAGCAGCAGCGTGCGCGACGCGCGCCGCCGCATCAGCCGCTGCATCACCAGGTGGCGCGCCGACTGCCCCGAGATGGACAGCGACTCCTGCTGCTGCAGCGTGTCGGGCGAGCTGTCCAGCAGCTTGCGCTGCAGCGCCGCCTGCTGGCCCAGCCCCTCGGCCGCCGTGGCCGCCGCCGCCGCCGCCGCCACCGCGGCCGCGCCGCTCGCCGCCTCCTGGGGACGAGAGAGTCGAGGCACATCATGAGCTGGCATCCAGCTGACGACAAGAGGGTGTCAGGCCAGGCGCTCATTGTGATTTTTGTCGCCGTGACTTTTGTCGCTGTCACCTACTCTCGCTACGATGCGCCCACTGTTTTAGGCCAGTCTCATGTCGCTGAGCGACAAAACGCGCTCATTCTTGAAATGCACAACCTTTTAGCTTATGCGACAAATGGGTGCAAAAGCACATTTCTAAATTGTTTATATTATTAAATTTATCTAAGTTATGCATCCTATGTGTTTGTGTGGACCAATAAATTAATTTTCTTTCTTTCTTTCAAATGGATTTCAAGTGTCGTCAGTTACTGGAACTATTAATCTCGTCTCTACAGTGAGTGCACTTCCATATTTTGAAAAGAGCAACAGCTGAGTTTCTTGCCGGCTCTTCTCAGCAGAATCAGCTTGTCATAAGTGCAAAGGCCTAAATGTTTGATTGAGTACCTGCGGGGGCGCGGCGCGCGGGATCACGACGCCGGGCGGCGGGATGACCTGCGCCGGCAGCGGCGGCAGCGCGGCGGCCGGCAGCGGCGGCACCGCCACGGGCAGCGTGACGGGCAGCGCGCCGGGCAGCGTGACGGGCAGCGCGCCGGGCAGCGTGACGGGCAGCGCGCCGGGCAGCGGCAGCGGCAGCGCGGCCGGCAGCGGCAGCGGCAGCGCGGCGGCCAGCGACGGCAGCGCGGCGGCGGGCGGCACGCCGAGCGCGGACAGCTTGGTGAGGCCCAGCGCCACGGCGTTGCTGGCCACGGCGTCCATGGCCTGGATCTTGGCCGTGGCCGCCGCCGCCGCCACGGCCGCCGCCGTGGGCATGACGCCGGCCTGCGGCGGGCCGGCCAGCGCGTTGGGCGGCGTGATGGCGCGCCCCACGCGCAGGTACTGCCCGCCCAGGTCGAACAGGTTCATGGAGGCGATGGCCTCGAGCGCGGCCGGCAGCGTGGCGTACTCCAGGAAGCCGTAGCCCTTGTGCTTGGTCTGGCTCGCGCCGTGCGCCAGCTTGCAGTAGGTGATGGCGCCGAACGCCTCGAACACGTTCTTGATGTCGTCCTCGGTGAGCTCGGGGTGCACGGACGCCACGTAGATGCGGTTGTAGCGCTTGGCCTCCTCCTGGATCTCGTCGATGACGGCCTGCGCCTGCGGCATGTTGGACGGCCGCCCCACCACCTTGATGTTGCGCCCGCCCAGCATCACGCCGTTCATCTGCTCCAGGCTCAGCTGCGCCGCCTCGGGGATCTCGTACTCCACGAACGCGAAGCCCTTGTGCTTCTGCGTCACCGGGTCCCACGACATGTTGATGGACTTGATGGGCCCGAACGGCAGGAAGGCCTGCCGGATGGTGTCCTCCTTCAGCTCGAACGAGATGGAGCCCACGTACACCCTGCGGCAGAACAGAGACCAGACAGAGTCAGCGGCGGGCCCCGGCGGCGGCCGCGCGCGCGACCCCCGCCGGCCGTCAGATCTTTTCAGCTTCGGCGTCACGGACTCGACCGGCCGCGGCGGGAGTCTCCGGCATCGCTCTCATCACGCGGTGTGTGTGTGTGTGTGTGTGTGCGCGTGTGGGTGTGTGTGTGCGTGTGCGTGCGCGCTGCTCACCTGCACATGAGCGCGAGCGCCTGCTGGCGCTGCACCTGCGTGCGCTGCGTGGCCATCTGCTGCTGCTGGTGCGCCAGCGTCTGCTTCATCAGCACCATCTTGATGCTCTGCTCCATGGCGTACTTCTTGGCGCGCGACACCGCGTCCGCCGCCTCGGCCGACAGCCGCGCGCCGCTGCCGCCCAGCAGCCCCGCCAGCGTCGACCAGCGCGCGCCCGGCCCTGCGCACAGCTCGCTGTCAGTGACGTCGTCGGCGCCCGCGCGCGCACCCCGCCCGCGCCCCCGCCCCCGCCCCGCACTCACCCGTGTACACGTCGCCCGTCTGCTGCAGGTCGTAGATCGGCGCGGCCACGAAGCCCCCTGCAACACACGAGCCCGTCAGCGGCGGCCGCGGCGGCCGGCTCTGCGCCCCGCCACGCACGCCCCGCCGCGGCCGCCGCCTCAGCCACCTCGGGCGGATGGCTTGATTTTAATTTGGATTTGTTTTTCGACAGTTGCCTCAATCGAAAAACATAAATAATAGTCTAGACAACGAGTGCCTTTTTGGTCAACTTTTTTCACCAGTCTCGGAAAAATATGAACGAGGTGCCATTAGATTCGGAATGGCATGTAGATGATTTTTGAAAAATTCAAGTTCCGCTTGCATTGCCTTTACACGTTTAAGAAATCAGCTAAAACAAATCTCATGAAAAAAGCATATTATACAATTGAAGACTATACAGGGTGGGCCAAACCAGGTGGATATAAAATTTTTTTTAGATTGTTCACTTAGGGGCCTACCAGGACCCGGAAGGAAAAAAATCGGTTCCCACCCGATTAGGAGAAATTTTTTTTTATTTAAAATTTTGGAATATCATTGCTTTGACGAACTTTTAATTTTTTTTTAATTTTTCCAGTGACAATTTCCGCAATTTTTTTATGGAATATAATACGAGGCGACTGCGGCCGACGAGGTCCCGGGTTCGAGTCCCGGGTCGGACCATATCAAGTATTGGGGTTTTCCGTAAGAAATTCTCAGTACTAGCCCGGAGTTAGGAAGTTGGCGTTGTTTCACCCCCGTACCTTGGAGAGCACGTAAAGCCGTTGGTCCTGCACCTAATCTCTCTCCGTCTGCGCCTAATCTCTCTCCGGTCATGTCGAATTTTCCGTCCTATAGGGCTATGAGAGTAAAGAAACAGAGAGTGCACCTGTGTTCACGCACACACTTGTGCACTTTAATATCTCCCGCACAGATCATTAATCTCTCTGAAGATAGGCCGCCGCCGTGGCCGAAATTCGGAAAAATAAAACATTGTTTTATTTTTCTTTCTCTTAAAAATGTAGATACCGTCAGTCTATCACTAAAGGATTAATGTCCTCCCGACCAAATTTCAACCACGGTGACCTATCTACAGAGAGATTAACCATCTGTGCGGGAGATATTAAAGTGCACAAGTGTGTGCGTGAACATAGGTGCACTCTCTGTTTCTTTACTCTCATAGCCCGATGGGACGGAAAATTCGACACGCGACCGGAGAGAGATTAGGCGCAGGCGGAGAGAGATTAGGCGCAAGACCAACGGCTTTACGTGCTCTCCAAGGTACGGGGGTGAAACAACGCCAACTTCCTAACTCCGGGCTAGTACTGAGAATTTCTTTTGGAAAACCCCAATACTTGATATGGTCCGACCCGGGACTCGAACCCGGGACCTCGTCGGCCGCAGTCAAACACGAGACCAACGAGGCAGTTAAAATTAAAGGACATACTGCAGTCTCCACAAACAATTAACATTTTTTTCAATAAGGTCGTTATTTACACGAATGAGGAACGAAGACTTTTGAAAAATCATAACTTTTTATCCGGCACATTGACATACAATTTTTCTTGTGGCAATCAAAAGAACATAAGTTGCTTCAGTTTTTAAAAAATCACCAGTGCTATGAACCTCTTTTTTATTTTTAATGGAATTTTAAACTTTTCTGTAGATTTTGGATGAACTTAATTTTCTTGAAATAATTTAAAATTTAATGCTCTTTAAACCAGCTAACCAGACCGAAATTTTTTTCTAAGAGAGTACAGTTATTAGGTAAAGATATTCCATAAAAAAAATTGCGGAAATTGTCACTGGAAAAATTAAAAAAAAATTAAAAGTTCGTCAAAGCAATGATATTCCAATATTTTAAATAAAAAATTTTTTCTCGTAATCGGGTGGGAACCGATTTTTTTCCTTCCGAGTCCTGGTAGGCCCCTAAGTGAACAATCTAAAAAAAATTTTATATCCACCTGGTTTGGCCCACCCTGTATAAATGACAAAAAAGCGTGGATATAATTCGTTCCAGCGATTCATGAGACAGTAGGTAATGATTAACCTGTACATTCTCTTTTTCCTCATTGTGGAAACACTGCATACATAGCATAATATCTACTATATTGTAAACTTGTTTTGAAAAAAGCAACTGCTGAGTTTCTTGCTGGTTCTTCTCGGCAGGAACGGCATTCCAAACCAGTAGTAGACTCGTCAGAGACTCATCGACGATTCAAAAGCACTTGTAAAAAAGTTTATTTGAATAAAAAACATTTCTTTTCTATTCTATTCTATTGCAAAAGCTATAGACAATTAACTAAAAAAAGTTTAGTTTTTGCAAATATCTCAAAAAGTAATTGAGAAATCTCAATTACTTTTTGAGATATTTGTCAAATCTAAAAAAAGATTCAAAAAGAAGAGCAAGCTAAAAAAGTCTCGGACTTTGATCGGATGAAAATACGGCCGAAAACAGGTGCTTGGCTTGCGCAAGCCACGCCTACTTCGGACATTTTATCAATAAAAATGATTTTAACATATCAAATATAAAATTTAAGCAATGAAAAAATTCAGAGCCTTACTGGATAGAGTGAACGAACAATAATCCGCCAGAAACAAATTTTTATCACAATTTTTCAATTAGTTATGCAATAGTTAATTAATAATTTTTATCTGCTTGAACATGAACATTGCAAGTGTGATATTTGTTATAATATAAATTTGAGATTTTTCCTTTCTTGGAGCTATTCTTGAAAGGCTTCAGAAAAGATTTTCGGCCGTATTTTCATACCTTGGGGAAAATTATAAATATTGGTCCTACAGTTCCGGGAGTCGAAATATTTTTTTAGTAAATTTCCTTCTTTTTGGATCTTTTTTAGATTTGAAAAATCTCAATTAGTTTTTGAGATATTTGCAAAAAAACTAAATCCCTTCTTTTTAGTTAATTGTTTATAACTTTTGCAAAAAAGGCACTTGTTGTAGACTATATGGTTGTAAAGAAAATCTGCTCGGCAGTTTGAGATTTCATCCTTTTCCTCTACCAGGAATTTAGCAGGCATCCAGCATCTGTTTATCAGACTATTTAATGGAGAAGGAATCTTACCGTCATCAATATCAAAAACTAAATACCCCCTTGCAGAATATGATTCAATAGAAGCTAGGAAAAGGTGTCATGTTTCAATTTCACTAGATAGTTGCTATGCCAACTGCAAAAAAAATATTTAAGATTCAGCCTTTTTTAATTCTTAAGAAAGAATAAAGGATCTATTCCAAATTAAATTATATTTATGGAATAAGAATAACGACTTTGTTTGATAAGAGATAAGCTTGCGACATACACATTCATACTACTATCATATCTCTCTCTCTTTCTCTAAGCCATATCTAATTTGGCAAGAAATTTATATCCCTGACAGTTTCTTACGTTCCACTTGAAATCAATTCTAATTCCACAGCAGCATGATTTTAATAATAAAATATCTACAGTATCTAATTTCACTGAGTATACGTCTTATATTATTGCTGGAATGGATAGGGACATCGATGGACCCTATCCATCTACTACAATATGGATGTGACCAAAACCTTTGATTGGGAGGGCCAATCCATTCTAACTAAGTTACATAAAGCTGGCATTCAAGGAAACTTACTCTTCTGGTTCAAATTTCATTTATTGAACAGGTGACAGAAAATTGTTGGTTGTGATTACGAATCAACTCCTTTTAAAGCTCTAAGAGCTCTGGTTTAGACCCTATTTTATGTTTTTAATTTGCCAATGATTTGTATGACCATATTTTAGACTTTTGATTTTGCGTTATTTGCCGATAACTTACATTTTTAAAGCTATAAGATCTATACTCCATGGCTCTTCAAAATGATTAAATGCTATTACTTGATGGTCTTTTAATTCGTGGCTCATTAGGATACAGCGCCAGTGATATTTTATGAAACTGAAACTGCATCATATCCTCATAATTATGCTTTTTGTGAATTTTTATATTATTATTAATAAAACAATTATTTCATTGCTACTGAAATCCTAATTGTGACAAGGGGGTGGGGCTGGGGGGTGGGGGGTATTCGGCCGCGGCAGCCCAGTCACGCGTCATCGAGCAAGCGACACGGTACGATATGGAAATATTGAAGTAGGTACATTGGTGTGTGCGGGAGCGTTGCGCCCGGCGCCGCCGCCGCCGGCGCGCCTGCGCTAACCTAACTTATATCTAGCCTGAAACAGAAAGCAGAACTGATCACTGAGGGTGCAGCAGAGCCGCGCCGCCGCCGCCGCCGCCGCCGCCGCCGCCGCGCCGCCTGCAACAGCGAGCACACGCCGGCCGTTAGACCTTGTGACTGCTCCGAGCCGCGCTCTCCGCCCCGCGCCCGCCCGCACTCACCCGCGCCCGCTCCCTCGCCCGCCGCCGCGCCCGCGCCCGCGCCCGCTCCCGCGCCCTCGCCCGCCGCCGGCGCCGCGCCGCTCGACGCGCCCGCCTGCAACTGCGAGCGACAACGCTTATAGTTAACAGCTCTGAGCTACTGCTGAGAATATCCATCCGTATAAAACCAAATTCTCATGATCCCCAGCCAAAAAGGGAAGCTAAGGGGAAAAAATAAGAAGACAAAAGTGGAAATGGGCAGGCCACATGATCAGGGGATAAATAAAGGATGAATGGAGTAAAATAATCACACAATGGTACCCAAGAGATGGTAAGAGAAAGAGGGGTAGACCACAAAAAAGGTGGGACGACGACATTAGACAAGTCGCGGGAACAACATGGGGTAGAGTGGCCATAGAAAGGTCAGAATGGAGAAGATTGGAGGAGGCCTTTGCCACCTGGCAAATGGACACGCAAAAGTGGAAAAAAAGATCAATCTATGAAAAATAAAGAAAATAATGTCATGTCCGAAAAGAGAGAAAGAGAGCTATAAATAAATAAGGGGAAAAAATAGGGGTTTGAAAAATCTAAGTTAAAGTGAACGAAACTGCCAAAAGCTAGTCTATACTTATACAGGGTGGGCCATACCAGGTGGATATAAAATTTTTTTTAGATTGTTCACTTAGGGGCCTACCAGGACCCGGAAGGAAAAAAATCGGTTCCCACCCGATTACGAGAAAAAAATTTTATTTAAAATTTTGGAAAATCATTGCTTTGACGAACTTTTAATTTTTTTTTAATTTTTCCAGTGACAATTTCCGCAATTTTTTTATGGAATATCTTTACCTAATAACTGTACTCTCTTAGAAAAAAAATCCAGTCTGGTTAGCTGGTTTTAAGAGCATTAAATTTTAAATTATTTCAAGAAAATTAAGTTCATCCAAAATCTTCAGAAAACTTTAAAATTCCATTAAAAATAAAAAAAGAGGTTCATAGCACTGGTGATTTTTTAAAAACTGTAGCAACTTATGTTCTTTTGATTGCCAAAAGAAAAATTGTATGTCAATGTGCCGGATAAAAAGGTATGATTTTTCAAAAGTCTTCGTTCCTCATTCGTGTAAATAACGACCTTATTGAAAAAAATGTTAATTGTTTGTGGAGACTGCAGTATGTCCTTTAATTTTAACTGCCTCGTTGGTCTCGTGTTTGACTGAGGCCGACGAGGTCCCGGGTTCGAGTCCCGGGCCGGACCATATCAAGTATTGGGGTTTTCCGTAAGAAATTCTCAGTACTAGCCCGGAGTTAGGAAGTTGGCTTTGTTTCACCCCCGTACCTTGGAGAGCACGTAAAGCCGTTGGTCCTGCGCCTAATCTCTCTTCGCCTGCGCCTAATCTCTCTCCGGTCGTGTCAAATTCCGTCCTATCGGGCTATGAGAGTAAAGAAACAGAGAGTGCACCTGTGTTCGAGCACACACGTGTGCACTTTAATATCTCCCGCACATTTGGTTAATCTCTCTGGATATCTCCAGGTGACCTATCGGTCACCGTGGTCGAAATTTGGTCAGGAGGACATTAATCCTTTAATGATGACTGACGGTATCTACATTTTTAAGAGAAAGAAAAATAAAACAATGTTTTATTTTTCCGAATTTCGGTCACGGCGGCGGCCTATCTTCAGAGAGATTAACCATATGTGCGGGAGATATTAAAGTGCACAAGTGTGTGCGCCAGCACAGGTGCACTCTCTGTTTCTTTACTTTCATAGCCCGATAGGACGGAAAATTTGACACGACCGGAGAGAGATTAGGCGCAGGCGGAGAGAGATTAGGCGCAGGACCAACGGCTCTACGTGCTCGCCAAGGTACGGGGGTGAAATAACGCCAACTTCCTAACTCCGGGCTAGTACTGAGAATTTCTTACGGAAAACCCCAATACTTGATATGGTCCGACCCGGGACTCGAACCCGGGACCTCGTCGGCCGCAGTCAAACACGAGACCAACGAGGCAGTTAAAATTAAAGGACATACTGCAGTCTCCACAAACAATTAACATTTTTTTCAATAAGTTCGTTATTTACACGAATGAGGAACGAAGACTTTTGAAAAATCATAACTTTTTATCCGGCACATTGACATACAATTTTTCTTTTGGCAATCAGAAGAACATAAGTTGCTACAGTTTTTAAAAAATCACCAGTGCTATGAACCTCTTTTTTTATTTTTAATGGAATTTTAAAATTTTCTGTAGATTTTGGATGAAATTAATTTTCTTGAAATAATTTAAAATTTAATGCTCTTAAAACCAGCTAACCAGACTGGATTTTTTTTCTAAGAGAGTACAGTTATTAGGTAAAGATATTCCTTAAAAAAATTGCAGAAATTGTCACTGGAAAAATTAAAAAAAAATTAAAAGTTCGTCAAAGCAATGATTTTCCAAAATTTTAAATAAAAATTTTTTTCTCGTAATCGGGTGGGAACCGATTTTTTTCCTTCCGGGTCCTGGTAGGCCCCTAAGTGAACAATCTAGAAATTTTTTTATATCCACCTGGTCTGGCCCACCCTGTATAAAAAGACTTGTCCTGACTGAAATATGGTTGAGCGAAGCAATGGCTGGATCATGCGTCATGCTCGTGAACGGGTGCCACCAGCGGGAATGGGGCTGCTTTCTGTCTGCCCGTCTTAACATCTAGAATTATAATTAGGTATGCTTTTGTGGAACTCATTGTGGAAACATTGCATACAGAGCATAGTATCTATTGAATTGTAGACTTGTTTTGAAAAGAGCAACTGCTGAGTTTCTTGCTGGTTCTTCTCGACAGGAAGGGCATTCCGAACCAGTGGTAGACTCATCAATGATTCAAAAGCACTTGTAAAAAAGTTTATTTGAATGAAAAAATTCAAATTCAAATTCAAATTCAAAATCATTTATTTCATGTAGGCCAACCTGTGGCGCTTATGACAAGTCATGAGTCATGACTCTACCACACAACATTTATATTCTATTCAATTCTATGACTGACTGATCTATCAACGCACAGCCTAAACCACTGAAGCTAGAAACTTGAAATTTTGACAGTAGGTTCCTTTTATGACGCAGGCGAGCACTAAGAAAGGAATTTTTGAAATTCCATCCCCAAGGGGATTAAATGGGGGTTTATAGTTTGTATGAAAGTCTGTCATTTTTCAAGTTATACCCATGAAACTCAGTATTTGAACTTTAAATTAAAAATAAAGAATTACGTGTTTCACAGTTTTTGAAAATTCTACCCCCAAAGGGGTTAAATAGAGGTTGAATTTTTGTATGATAGTCCTTCAGTTTTCAAGTTATTTTTCAAGTTAAGTTTATGAAACATGGTATTTTTGCTCTTGATTAAAAAAAATTCTTTTCAAAAAACCGACTTGTAACGCCACTACAAAGTATACAAATAATTTAGTTTGTCCACGTTTGTTGAAGTCGGGCGGGCCTAAATACAAACTATGAAACCGAGCTGCGACGCTACACAATATGAGAGACTCGTTTGTAGAAGTCGAGCGCGATCGACATCGCGAGTCGGTTTCATAGTTTGTATTTAAGCCCGCCCGACTTCAACAAACGTGGACAAACTAAATTATTTTCATACTTTGTAGTGGCGTTAGAAGTCGGTTTTTTGAAAAGAATTTTTATTTTAAGCTTTTAAGTGTAGTATAATATTCATAAGATCCAAATCACCTCTTAGATAGGTACCTACAAAGAATAAATTTTAAAGCTTTGTATAGGATTTGATCAAGGGAACATGGAAGCATATGGGGCCCCCTGGACCAGAGGCCCGGGGCGGGCAGCCCCCTCCGCCCCCCGCCCTACTGGACCTAGAGCTCCATGATGTAGTCTATACTTGTTACCTACAACATCAATTCATAATCGACATTTCCTAAATCCCCATAGTTTTAGGTAGGCTGTGCCCTGCAACATCAGGATTGAGGAGCTAGGACGTGGAGCTCCATGATGTAGTCCATTCTTGTTACCTACAATATTAACTCGTAATCGTCATTGCCTAAATCTCTTTAGTTTAGGTGAGCAATATCCCTGCAGCATCAGGCTTGAGGAGTTGAAGGTGAACATTTTTATGGGACCATTTCGCAAACATCCTCTGTCGATTAAAAAAAAATCACGCGAATTGGTCCAGATATCCCGGAGAAATTGGTGGACATACATAGAAAAAAAAATGATACCGGCCGAATTGAGAACCAACTCCTTTTTGGAAGTTGGTAAATAAAGAAGTACATATTTTACACATTTCGAAAATTCTACTCCCGAAGAGGGGTTTATATTTTGTATGAGTCTTTCATTTTTTTAATTTTATCTATGAGTACTTGGGCTTTCCGCTGGATTTTGAAAAACTAAATGCACACGAGCAAAGTCACAGGCATTAGCTAACACAAAATAATTATCAAGCAAGATCTAATTCAGAAACTAAAGCCCCACCAGTATTTTATATTAAGTATGCATATTTTAATGTCAAAATTACTACAATAATTACTAAAACTAAGTTTAAAAACCATTGTTGCTAAAAACTGTGACAGTCTTTATTTTATTTTAGTCCCAGGCATCATTCAACTCTTAAAGATCAGTCATGAGATGACATGACATGAGATAGACATGTTAATTAAAGAACTATAACCCTAGCTCTAACCTTTCTTTATTGGATGACAACATATCACTTGACTGCTATATAAAAAAAAAAAAAACTTTATTGCCATAAGAAATAAAATAATACATTGGTTTTGCTGTTGGTCTTCACACCTGGAAGAACCTGTGTCGTGGAGACCTTAATTACAATTGATAAGTAAAACTTATTGATAAGATAACTAGGTGGAGCAGGTTAACATTAGGTACAAATTAAGTTTGTGATAATATTATAATAATAATACGATATAGTAAATAATATATATATATAATATTACTGCAAAATATATTACGTATGATATAATTAAATAAATTAGATATATAATATGTTTTTGAGGTGTTAAAAAGATTTATTACTTATTTGCCGTTAGTGTATTTAGTATATTTTCCGTGTCATCATATGTCAGACTTTTCAGCCAGTTAATAATTGCCTTTTTGGCTTATCACTTGATCGCAGTCCAATAGGAAGGAAGTAGAGCAGATTTTAATTAAACCTATACCTCAATCTGTATCTACACATCATGCCGGAATGTTCCCCTGGTGGCTTGGTTGGTGGTGATGGTAGGATGGTAGGATGGCAACTAGCCACAACCAAACACCCACCAGACTAGACTAGAGACACTTCTTTAGAAGGAACTTCAAAACAAAGTTACTTTGCGCTTCTGTCAATATGTGCATTCAGTTCTTTTAAACTATGTTCTAACAGATTTCATAAGGGTTTTTAATATCATTTACAGAACTCTTGGTAAGTTTATATATATTATTTATATGACATACATATTATATGAACAGAGAGTAGAGAAATCTTAAAGTAAATATGTATTGCTAAATCACTCAGAAACTTGTGATGCCTTATTGGTATGTAGGAGGTGTAGTGCAAATTACAAACATTAGGGAATGTGACATGAATCATGATACAAACGTCCACAGACCAATCGATAACACATGGAACTAGGAATTACGACCTCGTCAACAGATTGCACCTCACCTCCTACAGGTACATTGTCCGTGCAAAGTCAGGGTGAGTCACTTCTTTTTCCCAGAAATATTATTGACCGAGCGAAGCGAGGTCTCTGAGTCTACTAGAGTGAATTTGCACTTGTCCGTCCGTCCGTCTGTCAGAGCCTTATAACTTTTGAATTACTAAACGTAATTACTTCAAATTTAGATATAATATGTAAACTGATGGCCTTCAGCGGAATATTGGATAAAAAATTATAAAAACCTTTATTTCAGGGGGGCTCTCATAGAAGTGAATGCGAAGTAAAAAAAAAATTAACGCGTTACATAAAATTGTTACGTATCATTTTAAAGATAATTTTGAACCGAGTACAAAAATATTTTTTTTGAATTTTTCCCTTAAAATTGACGAAATGGGGGGCTTTCAAAGTGGCGATTTTATACGCTCGCTTGAAGACGCTCTCTAGGAAAATCCGCTATGGATTTTCAAACTGGTTTTATTTTTTTAGGTCACTTACATCCTGTACTTGAACAACAAATACTAAAATTATATGAATATTATAAAGAAACGAGATTATTTAATTTTTAATGGGCATCAGTAATTCATATAGCATCAACATAGCTTCACAATAATGCTAATAGATGGCGCAGTCAGTAACTATTCCCATGGAACTACGAGTTACGACTACAACCTATCCCAAAAACAGTTTTGCGTCGACCATTATTATTTAGTTAAGTACATAATATAATACAATAATTGTATTGTATTTTTTTTTGTGCCATATTATTCAATTAAAATTATTTTTTAGTTAAATTTTAGTTAAATATTGTATATTTTCTATTCGCACCGATAGATGACGATTTGTACAGATGCCCGTAACCCGGTTTCACTCGTTAGTACCTACATAATAATTCAATGTTTTCACTAACGTTCCCTAACCTTTACGGGCTACCTATAAGTTAGGTGATGTTTTCTGTCAACTTCTTTATCACGATCCTGTACGGGACACCTAAAAGGACATTGGGACGGATGTTAGGACTTAGGATTGTGTTTTGGAGCTACCTACGTAAAGAGA
This sequence comes from Oeneis ivallda, assembly GCA_029955525.1. Lineage (NCBI taxonomy): Eukaryota > Metazoa > Arthropoda > Insecta > Lepidoptera > Nymphalidae > Oeneis > Oeneis ivallda. The sequence goes on from JARPMR010000020.1 coordinate 24,298,139, forward strand.
CTCCTACATAGGGGATGATTTAGGTATGTTTGGTGAAAACGGGCATAATAATAATGTCAGTTTTGGTTATCATGTATCGATTGAATGAATAATCATGGGATACCGTTACCGCGAGGTCTCAGTTCGGGGCGAACCACTAGTTATTTGCCAGTGTTGGCAAACTATACAAAAATAAATGTTAATCCAATGTTGTGTGTAGTTGGTTACTAGATGTAAAAATTGCATAACTGCATGCCTTGCATAACGAATGAACAGCATTAGATACCTAAAGAATGTTCATTTGAATATTGTTCTTTAACATTATTAGAATTTTCTCCATCGGCTGTCAGTGATGGGCACCACTGCAGCGAGCACGGGAGTCACTTGTTGGACCCGCACCACTGCTGGCCGATATGCGACAGGACGCAGAGATAACTCTTTGTGTCCTGTCGCATATGCGTCCTACCTACTACCTCTTTGCCTGTTTCTACCTGTCGCATATTGGCGGGCAGTAATACCTTACTTATAGGTTATGCAACTAAATGCCATGCAACTTCATTCTTTAGCAAGTTTATGGCAATAAGGATTTTAAAGGTTATAAAGATTGACAAAGACCAGTTAATAGTTGAACACTAGTTTATCACTAAGTGAGCAAGTAGCAAGAGACATGTGGCGAGCCTTCAATGGTAAGTATCTAACCAAAGTTTGGCAAGTATAACTTGTAATTGTGCATATTTTAGGGTTGTCGCAGATCTAGAACACTTACTTGATTGATAATAACAATAAATGTTTACTTAATAATAACACAAAAACAGTTACTACAACACGTTTTCCCAAAAACATAATCACTTACCAATTCCATCACTGAAACTGTGAAACTATCAATAGAACTCTGCAGAAGAACTTAAATTTAGTCCTATTTATCACAAATTCACAAAAAGAACACGAGAAACCAGGATAATAGCACGGTTAGTATACGTTTTCGGTTCGGTGCACAGACCAGGAACAACAAGAGTTCGGTGGATATGATAAAAGTTCTACCAATCTAACTAGCGATGCGCGACTGCGAATGATTCCAGTCGAATTATTCGACTCTATGAATCATTCGAATCATTCGAATGATTTACCAAAATTAGTAACTAATTTGAACTGAGCTCCACTAAAATCTATATTGAGTCGACTGTCGATTCGGATTAGTAGTTGATACTCCGATTCGATTAGTTGTTACTTGTTAGTACACCGAAGTCCGACTCCGTTAGTATTAGTAGTTTTTGTTGAGTCGACTTGTGCATTCTAGCACAGTTAGCTAGATAAGTTTAGCTTTAGCGGTTAACGGACGAACATTGGTCATTGAGTTGTTGTAATTATAAAAGCAGCAGATCGCAAAACTTTTGTTGTTTATTTTAGTTCCAACGTACTAAGGAGAAAATATTGCAAGTGCATTTTTTTTCTATACTCATAATATTAAGTACTTATGCATATTGAAAATAATATGTATGGTACCTTTACCTATATCTACGGAAGACAATAAAAACATCGTACCTACCTAAGTACCTACCTACCGTAGCGTATTCAGCTGGCAAAAAATGTAGATGTAAAAACTTTGTCCCTAGGTATCTATCGCACATATTCTAACAATTTCAATCCGAATATTTTGATCTAACTACTTGGTACATTATTATCCTACACAACACACACATCAAAATAATGACAGTAAAATTATGGACAGGTGTTTTAGAAAAATTATATTTTTATCATATATAACTATTTTTGATAAAGAGAAATGGCGATAAAAGTTACTATGTAGTTACTTTCGTCATTTTTTATATTATTATAAACTAGGCATAGGACATTAGAAATATGTCTAAAATATCCGTAAATTTACTGTCAAGTATAACAATAGGTATAGGTACCACTTTGGTCAAAAGTATTCTGTGACTTTTACAATCATTGAAAATGTTAGAATGTTAGAGAGAGAGGAAATGAAAAACGTTAACTAGCTCTTAAAAAACATAACTTATGTTAAGATAAGTGATGAATCATCAAATGGTTAACACAGTTTGAATGATGTAATTCAACTGGTGGTAAAATCAAAAATGTAAATACTAACAACACCAAAAAAGCGCTTTCTAGCTTCTATTAAAAAGTAATATGTGTTAGAATTTTGAAATTAAGTCTTATTTTGCCAGCAATAAAAGGTTACATTCAATCCTTACCTTCGTTACTCTGTGATTCAATACTCTAAAAAATTTATTGTATTAAAACCCTATTGAAAACCCCTTGAAAATTTTGAAATTGAGTCTTATCACTATAGAATATGGTTAACATTCCAATCATACAGTTGAAACCATAAGTCATTTATAACGTAGCGGCGAGAGCGAACCCGATTTCCAAGAATCTAAGTCGCGAAATAATCCAGTCGAAAAACGCCCTTAAAGTATTAGTATACTGAACAGCATTTAGTCAAACTCGAGTGCAGCGCGCGCCGAACAAAGCAGTCGAAACGTGACGCGGTTAGTAGTTACTAATTAGTAGTCGTCATTCGAATAAGAGCATTAGTATATTACTAATTTTCAATTCGAATGTGTACATTAGTAGTTGTAGATTATTCGAATGGTCAGATCATTCGCAGCATAGACCACGAACACTAGGATATAGACGTCAAACTCCATAGAGCCTAAAATAGAATCTTAACAGGATTCTAGTGTGAGTGTTCCTTCACTATGGTACATCTATACATTTTCAATCTTGCATCTCACTCTCTCGTGATTTAACGACTCTATCCATTCATGTTTAATGCAAATTTCATTGATAACCCAGCATGTCCTGCTCTAACACGATGTATAGCAATAGCGGAACTCGATGCTTATTGGTCCATCGCTTAAGCAGAATTACGTCATAGCGGAACCGGAAGCGGTTACTTTTTATTTTAGTTAGGGATGGGATTGGCCCATCGGAGTGAACCGTAACCTTATAATTATAGTGATGTACTTATCGGTTTTCGAGTACCGGTTTTTTTAATATTTACCGATTTTCTTCCTTACTAAATTCTAATTTAAAAAAGGTTGTGAAATAAAAGAAATTTTAACTTTGAATAGCTGATTTATTCATTTTCATTTCTTAAACTACCACCGGTTCTGAATGTAGTTTACTTTTGAGAAGAATCCGGTAAGAAACTCAACAGTTACTCTTTTAAAATATTGTCTGGTACATTATATTAATTTATGACCATCGCAGAGTTCCATTTAAACGCGGAATAAATTGGACTTCGCTTTTAAATAATATTTATAGGTATATAGATAGGTTTTCCAGATGTTTAATTTAAATAACCTATAATAAAAATGATGATCTACTATTGACAGTCATCGCGATCGTGATATTTTTGGAAAGGCGGTAGTGCTTCCAGTTCTATCAACTGTAACGATCACAATCCATACTATACTAAATGCATTTTTTTTAATCAAGACAACCCTATTGCCTACAATGTCTTTTGCTGAGCAGTTTTTCGTAATGAAAATCTGTCTAAACGTCAAATTTATTCGTTGATTAAATTTCCCTTGGCGATTGATAAGTGGGTCTTAAATTTACTTAAATAATAGCTCTAAACATCATTAAAAAATACGATAAGTTAGATAAGTAAAAATCTGTTGTTTGAATTAAAAAATCAGCATATTTAAGAACATGAATAGGCATGATGACAGTTGTGAAGAATCAATGAAATTATGAATATATCTATGAAAATAGGATTCATGGAATATAAAAAATTTATTTATTTATCTATTTTGTCCGAGATTGATATTTATTTTGATAAAATAAAACTATAAAATACAGCAATCCGCCATATTGAATTGTGTTCAATTCAGATCAGAGCGAAAGGTATGTCACATATCTTGAAATTTTGACAAACTACAATGACAAAACATATTTTATCTATTTTGCTGAAATAAGATTATCTTTATTCTTTCGAAATAGATATTTCCGAACACCATCCAACAGTTTTTCAATCAGTCATCATGCCTTTTGCAAAGTACTCGTAAAAGTTTTCTCTAAATCTTTTTTACAACTAGATTACAATGCATCATACAATATAGCACAACTAAATTACAATTTAACATATCACACGTAGTAATTATTAATGAAAAAATCATGAAATAAATTTCCGTTGTGGCTCTTGCACCAATTAAATAAAAAAGATTGCCTACTATTTATTGATTCAATTGATGAAAACTGTGATCAATAAAATTCATTCTCATTGATGATCGCAAGAGAAAACTAAGAAAATACTAATATAACATTTAAAAAAACATCTTAATATTATATTAGTTTCACTTTCACTTAAATTCAATAAGTAATTTAAATATATTTATATTTAAGTAATAAATTAATAAGGTATGTATTTGACAAAAATGTATGTTCTCACCATTGATTTAGTTCTTATATTATTATAGGTTACAGACAATATGAAGCGATTATATTTAAAAGCTAGATCATATAAGTTGTGTAGATAAGTTTACAACTTTATCTAGATATTATTATTCATAGGTGGTTATGAGTGAGAAAAAATACTAAACAGACATAATTTAATTTCATGAAAGTATTACACAAGCTATTGTTTATTTAATAATTTTAATTATTATTAGTAAAACAATTGATTTCATAGAAACGTTTGATAAAATAATAATTTGATTAAACGGTTTTTGTTTAACGATAGTTCACCAAATAGGTAGGTACGGCGTATATTTTCTTCAAATGTATATTCAAAACCTACTCTTCATTCATTATTATATTATCTACAAGTTTTAACCAAACTATTTAATGTTAATTATCTTTATACACCCCTACGATAACATGATTAAAAATTGGAAACTACTATAAAATTTTATTGTAGTAGGTATTCATAATGAATAACACCCAGTTGAAGTCTGTCTGGCTGTCTGATACTCCGTTGTCTAAAACCACTGAATCGATTTCAATAAAATATGCCAAGGATTTATTTCTAATGCTTATTTATGTTAGTAATTTTTTAATAAATTAATGTTAAAGTAATGACTAGTTTTGGTGACAGCGCCATCTATCGACAAAATTGTAAAGTTTTGCTTAAAAATGTATGCAATTAAAAAGTGTAATAATTTGTCCCCGGGACAAAACAGGACTAAAACATTGACTTTGATATCCTGAAAAACAGTAGGGTTAGCGCGCCATAGGGGATGAACATTTTTGTCGACGTAGGTAACCCATAATTTTGTCAAATCTGTACTGATTTTGAGAAACCTTTGAAAAAGCTGGGTCAAGTAGTGTTATTATCTAAACATAACAAAAACAAATATTATGTTGATACAGAGAACACAATACTTCTTACACAGTGAAAATAAATGAGATGAGCACAGAAATGCAAACATCAAATCACAAACAGTGATTATAATTTAATATAAGAAATTCTTTTTAAATAACCGACTCAAACTCTCGCGCCACTATACAAAGTATATTATTTATTGCTGATATTTTAAAAACCACTCGACCGATTTTGATAAAATTTATATGGGACCACCTGGGAAGTATACCCTTTGAAACAATAAAAGAATTTTTCAAATTGGTTCAGGTGTCTTCATACATAAAATATTCTCTACATACATAAAAAAACAATAAAAAAAGATTCTGACGAATTGAGAACCTTCTCCTTTTTTGAAGTCGGTTACTAAAAAGAAAATTAATGTTTCTTACTTTCACCTATTTTAGGTTACAACAATGTTAACTACTTTGACGTCGCACTGATCAATAACTACCACCTTTGGTAACTTTGGTTGCAATCAAATTTTCCATTTCCTTGAATCTACATTGTGAATTCGTCTATTAAAATTAATGCACCATTGTCTAACAATCCAAACGCCTTCAAAAAACAGATTTTTGTTCACGACAAGTCATACCAAGATGTATCGAGATTGTCAAATTGTTTAATAATATCTGTACATATGTAAACTTTACAGAGTTTTGGCAAGGTCTGTTCGATAATATACATATAGTGCCATACTAAAGCCGACAGATTACCTGATGGATAATACAATTTTATCTTACTATCATCATATTATTTAATTGATATTAAAGAATGAAATGATTCAATTTCATTGGATAACAGTGCATTTTTACAATGTTGACATTGCACACAATCTAGTCTGGGAAATAAATAACGCCAAACTACACCAGTAATGTATGACACAGCATAGGTTTGGAAAGTATTTTCGGATGGAATACTTTCTTCAATGAAAATAAAGTTTTGAGCATCCGAACTATGGAGAATATCATTGATATTTCGATTTCGCTTGATAAATACATTTTTTAGAGTTCCCTACATTTTATCATCACCAGGGGTGCAATTTGCATATAAAGATTTACCAGTAGATATCTCATTAATGAGCAATTTCTTATACAAGGCAACAAATTGTTGACAGTCTGGATGTGTGCTACATCCACCCTGTCCTCGAATCTGTCCAAAAAAGATTTCCAGGGGATCCTGGTTTAAACGCTTCAAACTCAAATATTATGTTGATACAGAGAACACAATACTTCTTACACAGTGAAAATAAATGAGATGCACACAGAAATGCAAACATCAAATCACAAACAGTGATTATAATTTAATATAAGAAATTCTTTTTAAATAACCGACTCAAACTCTCGCGCCACTATACAAAGTATATTATTTATTGTTGATATTTTAAAAACTGCTCGACCGATTTTGATAAAATTTATATGGGACCACCTGGGAAGTTGACAGTCTGGATATGTGCTACATCCACCCTGTCCTCGAATCTGTTCAAAAAGTTTTCCAGGGGATCCTGGTTTAAGCGCCCGGAATCAATCTTAGTTCCGACCAAAGGTGTTTAATGGTTTTAATGTCATGAATAAAGTTACGTAACGACAGTGGCTTACATTCTCTTGAGTCTGAAGCATCAAATTTCATTGATTCTAGCTTCTTCAAGGCTTCGTTCCAAAACTCTAAGTGGACTGAATTTAAAGACAAAGCATTACGTAAATTAACACTTGAATGACCAGAACAATTCAAGCTGTCAAACAAATCATTAATGAACAAAAAGATCTCGGCAGTGAAATAGCCATTATCAATGTTCACAAATGGTACACTATAATTATGAACTATTTGAAGATGTTCATATGTCTTCTTCTTCTTTTACTCCTGGGAATTTTCTCCGCAAGTAGGCGTGTCCGCCCGTTTTGCGTATGTTCATATGTCTTCATCTGGTTGTGTAAAACTCCCGAAACCGCCCTGCTGAAAACTTGCGCAGCATACACAACCTGAAAAATTCAAATTGCTAGTCATTTTTACAGAATAAATGTGATATACCTACTTCTTTATTTTGAATCTAGAGCCAAAATACCAAGTTTCATACACATAACTTGAAAAACAACTTGAATATGAAGGACTATCACTATGATACAAACATTCAACCCCTATAATCCCTTTAGGGCTTGAATTTTAAGAAACTGTGAAAGATTTACTTCTTTGTTTTTAATTGAAAGCCCAAATACAAAGTTTCATAGATAGAACTTAAAAACTGATGGACTTTCATACAAATTTCCATTCCCTATTTAACCCCTTTGGGGGTAGATTTTACAAAATCTATGAAACACGTACTTTTTTATTTTTAATGTAAAGCCCAAATACCGAGTTTCATGAGTATTACTTGAAAAATGACGGACTTTCATATACACTTTAACCCCCCCATTTAACCCCCTTGGGGGTGGAATTTCAAAAGATCCTTTTTAGTGCTCACCTACGTCATAAAATGAACCTACTGTCAAAATTTCAAGTTTCTAACTTCAGTGGGTTTGGCTGTGCGTTGATAGATCAGTCAGTCATTCAGTAAGGCAGGAAAAGTCTTTTTATAAGTACTTATAGCTGATGTATTAATATGTACTTATTATAAAATTTAAATAGCTGCCTCGTTGGTCCAGTGGGTAACTAAGTATGACCAGGTCCTGGGCTCGATTCCTGGGTCAGGCCAAAAAAAATGTATTGGATTTTTCTGTCAAGAAATTCTTATAGTAGGTACTAGCCTGGAGGAAGAAAGTTGGCGGTGAGTCACCCCGTGCCTCAGAGAGAACGTAAAGCTGTCGATCCTGCACCTGGTCTCTCTCTGGTTGTTTCAGGCTTTCCATCCCATTGGACTAAGACTATGAGAGTGAGGGAATAGAGAGTGTGACTGTTTTTGTGCACACACTTGTACTATAATATCTCCTGCGTATATAGCTACTCTCTGAGCGAGGTTGGCCACCGTGACTGGATTCAGTCGGGAGGATATTATTATTATATTTTATAAAGTGTACACTTACCTTCATCTTGTCATAAGAAGGTTTTATGTGTTTGTGGGTAAGTTTGGTTAGACTTGGCAACACCATGGATCCCATCAATAGCATACAGCTTCTCAACGTAATCCCACTGAGCTCGCTTGTTGCCGATGAGCAGATCCTTTTTCTGAAAATTGTTTCAAAAACATTTCAGTAAGTGGGGTGCATCATACATGTGATAAATTTTCTTATTATTGATTTCATAATGAATAATGTGAGGATCATTATGACCAGTTCTAAGTAAATTTTCACATGTCTCAGATATTAACGAATTTATTGCAGCAACATTGGCAGAGCCTTGATCAGACACAGTTACTCTCAAAACAAACCCAGTTTTAAGAACTTCAGCAATAATCTCTTTAAGTATCTTTTTTAGAGACATGGTTTTAATACCATCACAAACAAAATAAAATGCAATGGGTATTTTCCAAGATAAAAATATTCCACACAGCATGAAAACTAAAGCTTTGTCAGCAACATTATGAGTGTGTTGACCACACTCGAAACCTTAAATAACACCAGTATGGAAATAGAAAAACAAGTTTTTATTAATGGCCATTTCATCAAAGAGTAACGTACATTGCAAGCCCATAGTATTTTTGGTCTTCACAACATCTGCCAAATGTTGGAATATAAAATCAATACCTGGTCTTAGTGGTTAATATGGAAAATATTAATATTGGTTAATATAGAAGATATGGTAGATTTAGCTGGTAATTTAACATTACACTTCTGCAAAAATCTATAACATTTTGGACTTAATTTATACAGTGAGAGTGCAAAAAGTATGTGTATCTCACTGCTTTAGACTGCACCTGACAATCTCAACTGTGAATCTACTAATAATTTGCCAAAGTTACTTAAAAGTGGATACTTTTTAATAAACATTTTATATTTACTTATAATGAAATGACTGAAACTTTGATTTCAATTTTTTATATTTAATAGTTACTTAATGATTTCAGCTTTGGGGTGGTCTGATCCAGACAAGATGTCTCATTGAAAGGCATGGTTTTTGATGGAATGGGACTCTATTGCGAGTTACAAGATGTAATTGGGATACCATCAGTGGGACTCAGTAGTAAGTTACAAGATGTACTGAGGATATCATCATCAATGAGCATAGCATTGCATGAGTTTGGGCTTGGCTGGGAGTTCTGAATGATATTTATTGTTGAGGGAAGTTCTACATAATTCTCTTCTTCTTCTTTATCAACTGATAGACGTCCACTGCTGGACAAAGGTCTCTTGCATGGACTTCCACAGGCCTCGGTCGTGCGCCGCCTGAATCCAGCGGCTCCCTGCGACTCGTTTGATGTCGTCGGCCCACCTGGTGGGAGTCTGCCAACACTGCTCTTCTCGGTACGGGGTCGCCACTCCCGCACCTTGGGACCCCAACGACGATTGATACATTAGTAGAAGTCAAAACCGAAGAGCAAGATGAATCTTCATGTGTAACTTGGTCTATATGCCTAGACGCAATTGGGATATGGCTGGTAACTTTAACATCGAGAGGTCCCTTGGGAACAAGCGAAGATATCTCAAGATATTTAAGATTTGACGATAGATTATGAAGTGATTTTTCATTAGAAGGTGGATTAAGGAAGGAATTGCATCTAAAGTTAATCTTAAATTATTATTAATGTTCTCTGGTTTGAAATGACTACAACAAATTCTAATATTTTCTCATTTAGAAGTTCCGGGACCAACCAACCATACATAACCAACCATACATACCTTCCATCTGTCGAGACAATTAAACGGTATTCTATGTAAATTTACTTTGCTATAACACATGAACGCATCCTGGTTCCTGGATGAAAAAGTTTACCACTCGCACTGAACTTGAAGGCACATTTTATTTGCACAAAATAACCTGTGATAAAGGCACAGCACAAATCAGACCATTTAACTATCTAGATGAAACACAATAATTATTGATTAAGGAACTTAAAATTGAGAATAGAAATAGGGGATAGTATAGGTAATAAAAGTTTATCCTGATAAAATTTAACACCGATCCGCCGCCGCCATTTGTCGAGAATTTTCGTTTTAGAAAAGAATAGGTAAGTACTTAGGGCAAAAAAATTGGAAATACCGGGAAGAACCTACAAAACGGAATCGGATAATAGTATTATTTTCGTTCATTAATCATAACTTTTACGATAGTGAAAGTAAAGAAAATATTAAGCTTTGTCAATAGTTAACTTGAGATTTCTTTTGTTAAAAACTACATTATTTTATACACACCTTAAGTAAGAAATTAATTCCTATTTTTATACAGTAAATTTTAATATTAGAAACTTAAAGATTTAAAGCCACGGATAATTTTAAACTTAGCACCGGAAATGTTACGTAGGCAGGAAATGACGATAGATGCGAACTTTTGGTAGTGTGAAATAGAGCGAGAGCGCTTGGCACCACTATGAGTATGATAGGGACAGAAAAACTCGATAAATAGTTACTATTGTTATTCTAAAGTGAGACACAAATGATTCGCAGTCGCGCATCGCTAAATCTAACCTACATGAAATCATCATTTTTGTGTTTTTGACGTAGAATGCTAGTTTTCGTGGTCTATGGTAGAATGAATACTTGTAGGGATGCAACGATACATCGATGTTTCTGAAACATCGATTTTTGCCATCGATGTTCACTATTGCAAAACATCGATGTATCGATGTTATCTTAAACGATGTTTTCACATCGATGTTTTGCCTGCCATCTAGCTGAAATAGTCAGGCAGGCTTTGCTAAAAGTAACTAAGGCGTGACGTCACTCGGTAATTGTTTAATAATCTTTTTAGAAAAAAGTGGTTGCTGTAAAGTCTGTTTAAGGATGATAATTTTTCGTGATAAAACTCGGCTCGGCTTGGCTCGGCTCGGCTCGACTCGGCTCGGCTTAGGCGGAATGCGAAACTTTTTCATGCATTCAGCTGGCGATCAAAAATAATAAAGCCGGCGATAAAAAATGCTGTTAAATGTAATTTTATTTCCTCTACTTTCCTTATTCTAAAGACTTACCTATTCAATAGCAATAGATACTAATCGACCGAGCGAAGCGAAGGTCTCTGAGTTTACTAGAGCGATTTGCACTTGTCCGTCCGTCCGTCTGTCACAGCCTTATAACTTCTGAATTACTGAATGTAATTACTTCAATTTTAGATATGATATGTAAACCGATGACCTCCAGCCGAAAATGGCTTAAAAAGTTATAAAAATCTTTATTTCAGGGGGGCTCCCATACGAAATGGGGGGCTTTCAAAGTGGAGATTGTATTCGAGGCTAGATTTCTAAAACCACTTTGTTTTAAAACTTGAAACTTACACATAATTTGAGTTATATTCTGTACTTGAACAAGAAATACTAAGATTAGATAAATATTATAAATAAACGAAATTATTTGAGTTTTAATGGGCATCAATGTTTTAACAAAACTTGACTATACTGTTACTAGATGGCGCTGTCTTTAATATTGTAAATATGCATCCCATCCACGAAAGCAGATGACGATTGACGTCATCAGATTCGGCGCGTTTTAATTACAATATAATATAGTTAAAACTACCTTATGGGAATTATGGGATACCGCGAGGTCTCAGTTCGGGGCGAACCACTAGTATTATTGTTATGTGAATAATAGATTTTATACAAAATTTTACGAGACTTTTAAGTCGCTAACTATGGGTCTCATAAGAAGGCTCAGGGTCTCTCAGCGAGCGATGGAGAGAGCTATGCTCGGTATATCCCTGCGAGATCAAATCAGCACCCCGATTCAGAACATTTCGATAACTTCCCGTTTCGATACGATTAGATATCGATCTCGTATCGAAAATTTTTTGTCGTGCGATTCAGAACGTTCGGTTAGAGAATTCGATGCGATGTCGACTACGGAATCGGCTTCGTTATCGGTATCGACAAGTTACATTAAATTACATGTGGATTTACGAAGTTTGTTGTTTTACCAAAATTTCACTTGATAATAAATTTATATTAACACTAAATAAATAGATTTTAATCATTTTCGAAGGTCATTGAAGTAATTATTTAAAATGATAACTTGTTAAATTATTGACGGCCAATTTTCAGCCTCTTCGATAGATGGCGCTAAGTTCATGTTTCATCCCTCTGGGTTCTTATTTTATTTTGTTGTGGTGTACATTATATGTTATTTTAATGTTAAAATACGTACAATACGGTAAGTAAACATTTACATACCAAAATCATTCATCATAATCATTTTATACGAAAAACCAGTAAACACAGTACGTAAACAAAAGGATACCGGATGCCCTGTAGCTTTCGATAAGTTACCAACTAAAATTATCGGACGTTCGGAAAATCTTATTCGATAAGGTTGTTGTGAATAGCGTTTAATAGAAGATATCGAACGCTATCTACGTCGCTTCGGTTTCGATTTCGACAACTTCTCTGTCGATACGAGTACTCTGAATTGAAAATTAATCTTATCGTACGATAGCAAACCGAATCGATCGATAATTATGGTATCGTAAGGTTCTGAATCGGGGTGCTGAAATGAGGAGATCCGTACGAGAACCAAAGTCACCGACATAGCTCAGCGTGTCGCGAAACTGAAGTGGAAATGGACGGGCACATAGTTCGAAGAGCTGATGGTCGTTGGGGTCCCAAGGTGTTGGAGTGACGACCCCACACCGGGAAACGCAGTGTTGGCAGACCCCCCACCAGGTGGACCGACGATATCAAACGAGTCGCAGGGAGTCGCTGGATTCAAGCAGCGCAAGACCGAAGCCTGTGGAAGTCCATGTAGGAGACCTTTGTCCACCAGTGGACGTCTTTAGGTTGATAAAGAAGATACAAAATTTTACTATTTGATAGATCATTAAATTTTTTTAAAAAAAACATCGATGTTTCGATACATCGATGTTTTATGGGCGATGTTTTGTGTACATCGATGTTTGTTCTGAAACATCGATGTTTTTGCATTCGATATTTTCATCCCTAAATACTTGACACAGAACCGTATTTTAGTGTAGTTTGAGTCATGAGTTGAGTTTTTATTGCCCAACACCAGAACTGTCAGTAAAAATTTAAAGTTAAGTACCTAATGAACCCTTGAAAAGTGAGGACTCCACAGTGATCTTGGGATTAACCCTGGACTCAAAACTGCAATGGGGCACCCATATAGCAACACTTGCTGGCAAGCTTAGCTCTGCTGCTTACGCTGTTAGGAAGATTCGACAGTTAACTGACATAGAAACTGCAAAAATTGTTTATTTTGCATATTTCCATAGTATTATGTCATACGGAATCTTACTATGGGGTAAAGCAGCCGATATTGGAAAAATTTTTGTATTGCAGAAGAGGGCAATTCGCGCAATATAATATAATTTAAAACCGCGGGATTCCCTTCGAGAAAAATTTAAAGAAATAGGCATTCTTACAGTAGCTTCACAATATATTTACAACAATATAATATTTGTCAGACAAAACATCGTGAATTACAAAAAAAAGGGTGATTTACATGATAGGCAAGTTAGAAATCCAAACAGGCTCGTGATTCCTCGATGTCGCCTCAAGAGGGTCCGAAAGACATTTGTGGGAATGGGCGTAACGTTTTATAATAAAATTCCACAGTCGATCTTAGACTTGCCTTTACACAAGTTTAAGAAATCAGTAAAAACTAATCTCATGAAAAAAGCATATTATGCAATTGAAGACTATTTAGATGATAAAAAAGCGTGGACATAATTCTTTCCAGCGATTCATGAGACAGCAGGTGGTAATTGAACTGTTTAACTATTCTATTGAATGTAAACTTATTTTGAAAAGAGCAACTGCCGAGTTTCTTGCTGGTTCTTCTCGGCAGGAACGGCATTCCGAACCAGTGGTAGACTCATCGACGATTCGAAAGCACTTGTAAAAAAGTTTATTTGAATAAAAAACATTTCTATTCTATTCTATTCTATTCTATTCTATTCATGAAGGTAGGAAGTACATGGAGGTGCCCTACCTACAAAAATGGGGTGCATACCTACAGAAAAATATCTCATAAAATGGCCGCCCATCAGCGTGTTCTCCGAAACTATCGACATCGATAAGGAGTGAAGCGATAATCAAGCATTTATGTATACGTAGTATTTATAGGTAATAATAATTACGTAACGTACGTTTGTACTCTATCAGGTACCTATTGTTCGCCTGGATTTAGGTGTTTTAAAGATCTTGGAATATCCAAACAGTTTTGCTGCCGTTTTGTGAAATTGAACGAGATCACCAGATATAAAAAAGTACTCTATGTTAGATGCAAAACTGATTTTTCAGACCACTTTAACTCATTTATAAATTATGATATGTATCAATCGTTTGTTAATTAAAAACCACTATTTCTTTTCATGAAAAGAGCAACTTGCTGAGTTACTTGCTGGCCCATAGCACAGAATAATAACTAGTAACTTAGTAAGTAGTAGGATTTCTTTCTATATGCGGTGGTAGAGTCGAAACATGACGTGCCTAGCATATGAGACAGCTATCTGTATACCCTACATATAAATAAACAAATAATATAGAATATTACCGTACAGCTTCGTAGGTTAGTAATTACTGTACAGTTATAATTAAGTCACCCTAAGGCTGAACGCTTTTAAAACTTTAGTAGACTACCACAGTCTACTAAAGTTTTAAAAGCGTTCACCGCTTTTAAAAAGCAAGAGCAACTAGCAAAATATGTTGTCAAATAATTGACCGAGCGAAGCGAGGTCTCTGAGTTTACTAGAGCGATTTGCACTTGTCCGTCCGTCCGTCCGTCCGTCCGTCCGTCCGTCCGTGCGTCCGTCCGTCCGTCTGTCAGAGCCTTATAACTTTTGAATTACTGAACGTAATTACTTCAAATTTAGATATAATATGTAAACCGATGGCCTCCAGCCGAAAATGGCTTAAAAAGTTATAAAAATCTTTATTTCAGGGGGCTCTCATAGAAGCGAATGCGAAGAAATTTTTTTTTATTTGCGATTCATAGGTTTTCTGTGTATCATTTTAAAGACAATTTGGAACAGAGTACAACCGTATTTTTTTTTAATTTTTTTCCTGAAATTGACGAAATGGGGGGCTTCCAAAGTGGCGATTTAATACGCTCGCTTGAAGACGCTCTCTGGGAAAATTTTCTATATATTTTCAAGTTGTACTTATTTTCTTACTTCACTTGTATCCTGTACTTGAACAACAAATACTAAAATTATATGAATATTATAAAGAAACGAGATTATTTAATTTTTAATGAGCATCAGTAAATTTCACATAGCTTCACAATAATGCTAATAGATGGCGCAGTCATTAACTATTCCATTGAACTAGGAGTTACGACTACGATCTATCCCAAAAACAGTTTTGCGTCAACCATTATTATTTAGGTACATAATATAATAACATATTATTCAATTAAAATTATTCTTTAGTTAAATATCATTTAGTATGTTTTCTATTCGCGTCGATAGATGACGATTTGTACAGATGCCCCTAACCCGTTTTCACTCGTTAGTACCTACATAATAATTCAATGTTTTCACTGACGTTCCCTAACCTTTACGGGCTACCTATGATAAGTTATGTGATGATTACTGTCAACTTCTTTATCACGATCCTGTACGGGACACCTAAAAGGACATTGGGACGGATGTTAGGACGTCTTAGGATTGTGTTTTGGAGCTACCTACGTAAAGAGACTCCTACATAGGGGATGATTTAGGTATGTTTGGTGAAAACGGGCATAATAATAATAATGTCAGTTTTGGTCGTCATGTATCGATTGAATGAATAATCATGGGATACCGTTACCGCGAGGTCTCAGTTCGGGGCGAACCACTAGTATACTTCATATAAATAATATATGCTAGAATCTAATACCTCTATATAATAGATGATAATGTCCATGTTTTCTGCTGTCGTTTAAGATTTTTTCCCATGGAAACTCCTCAATTTTGCAGGAGAATCCTGCAAAATTTCATCGAAAACAATTAAAAATATGGGCCGTTTAAACGTAGCAGACAGGTAGACAGACACATTTCGCATTTATAATATCAGTATAGATTTTACTAATATTATACTTCTTATCTTCAGATTTCCGGCTAATGAAAACTTAAATAAAAAATGGATGGATGCTATATAATAGGCGTGGAAAATATAAATATATTGAAACACATCCCTCTACACAAAATATGAAAAGATCGTGGTGAATGGATGATGGTGGAAGAATGTGGTGATGAGCAGTAATGGATTAGAATTTATTTAAGTCGTTTAGCGTCACCTATAATAATATCGACAAGTCGATACTCCATAAACAATGGACATCCCTAAGGCTCATGTTTACATTACATTGCAATGTGAATAACATAATATTTTAATATTAGTGTTAGATACAAATTGATATGGACAGTTAAATGCCTACACGTTCACTAATATTAAAATGTTATAGTTATTTGTTATACAAGAGTGCAAAGTTGCTTTTTAACCGCGTGCTCAATTTTGATGACCGAGCAAGCGAAGGATTCAAAAATTGAATCACGAGTGCAGCGATTCAAAAATTAGAATCCTGAGCGTTAGCGAGGGAATCAAAAGAGCACGAGGTTAAAAATCTTTGCACTCGAGTGCAACACGTAATTTTTCATCTCCCCATTTTAACAATAATATGACGTGAAAAGAAAATGGCGCGCGCAAAGCAAATTAAAAAAAAAAAGTACACCAAGAAGGTTCCAAGTCTGAGTTTTTATCAAATCAAAAAAGGTTGTATGATAAATTCGGCACCATGGAGGTAGAAGTAAATAGGTTTAATGATGTTTTGAATTCACAAACTTAATGCACACGATGTTCTAAATTCAATTTACTTTATCATCTAGCGGATAAAAACGGCTTTTACACTCCGATATCGAAGAGCAAAAATACTCTTTCCGAGATGGAGAGATGAAAATAGTTATTTGTTATACAAGAGTGCAAAGTTGCTTTTTAACCGCGTGCTCAGTTTTGATGACCGAGCAAGCGAAGGATTCTAAAATTGAATCACGAGCGCAGCGAGTGATTCAAAAATTAGAATCCTGAGCGTTAGCGAGGGAATCAAAAGAGCACGAGGTGAAAAATCTTTGCACTCGAGTGCAACACGTAATTTTTCATCTCCCCATTCAAACAATATGAAATTGTATGCTTATTTTAAAGCCTCCCTGTACACTACGTTGGCTGTGGTATTTGTAGGTGGCAACAAAACGTATTGATTTTCAGGAGATCCTACTCGAGAAAGTGCCACATACAATTGCGCGTGGGAAAAGCACTCTTTCCTTAAGTCGATACCAACTATGGAAAAAGTTTGTCCCTGGGATTTATTTACTGTTAGGGCAAAGGATATTTTTAAAGAGAACTGTAACCTTTTAAAAGGTATGGGCAAATCAGTTGGTATCACCGGGATTCGCGGAACATGTGCGAGCTGACCGGCCGCGGGACCCGTAATGATAGTTGCTACAATCACATTATCTCTTAATTCTTTGATCAATAGTCTTGTACCATTACACATATTGGGAGGGCTTAAATTTCTTAAAAGCATAACAGGCGTACCTATTTTTAATTTTAGTTCATGAGGTGGCAAGCCAGCAGGATTGAGGGAATTTAAAAATTCCTGTGGGTAGTGCACTGTATCTTCGATGTTTCACACGGTGTCAACAGATTTGTAACATTTAAAATCACCTGGTACTTTTTCAATAATAATTTTGTTTATCTCATTTACTGAGTCGTTTCTGGGTGACAATATCGCTCTCGAACAGAGCCAATGGAAATTTCTTACTGTGAGATTGTTGATGTCGGGATAGATTGTGTCTATAAGGATTTCTAGACTGTGAACAGTTTGAGCCAATTCAATATTCAACAGTACTTGGGAGCTGTTTGCAATTGGAGTAGTAAATTTTGCGTCTCCTAATTTAAGTATATTTTCTGAGAAATTACCACCGCGGTTATTGCATAAATGTGCTCTCATATTCGTGCGCAAATTGAGAGTTTTAATTGATAGCCACAAAGGTGATGATTTGAGGCACGCTTTAATAACGTCGGCACGTGTACCTTTTGTTACAACTGGTAGAGTTTGGCGACACTGCCCCTCTCACGAAGAGTTAGTTAATAGTTACTCGATGCGCTGCGTGGCGGCCGCCGCGCCGCCGGCATGTATTTTTATTTTAATTTCATGATATCTTTTGAATGGAATGTCCGATTTCAATAATTCAAGAAGTAATCATCAGGTATTGAGACAGTCTTGAATATTAAATTATTTATTTGGATAAAATTTTATAAATGGTATGGATAACACGGTCTGATTTTGATCGGCATTTCTATCAATTTGTTAAATGTAAAAAAGTAGTTATAGTGACGTAACTACAATAGTTAGACACATGGTCTCGCGAAGTTTTTTGTAGATATTGATATATTCTATAATATTGTCGACATTTTTTTGTCCTATCATTAATACTCTTCGCAGCGTATGCGATGAAAGACATTTTATGGCTAATTTTTTTACACCTTCGGTTGGTTTTAATAGGAATTTCTAAAGATTTCTATAGTAATCTAGTACTAAATATAGCCTATGTTACTCAGTGATAATGTAGCTTTCTAATGAAAAAAAAATTATTAAAATCGGTCCAGTACTTTTTGAGTTTATTCGTTACATACAAAAATACAAAAATACAAATCTTTCCTCTTTATAATATTAGTGTAAATTTATTTGCATTCATGTATCCACTTACACTTAATTATATAGTTAGATTACATGAGGCCCCGTCAGGGCATTGCAAAGTTACATTTACAAAGTAATTAGGTTAGGTCAGTATAAATTATTATTTACTTTATGGCGAGTATTTTATCGAAACTATTTTTATTTCAGTATTTTTTTAGGTATTAATTAATATTGATAGTGTCATATGTAATTAATAAAATTAATTAATAATTTTCTGGGAACCATACTGCCTGATGCTATACATAGGCATAGCTATTGGAATTATGTTCCTACACACGAACTTGTAGATAATTTATGCTATTATTTGTTACTAGCCGATGCCCGCGACTTCGTCCGCGTGGATTTAGTTTTTAAAATCCCTCGTGAACACTTTGATTTTCCGGGATAAAAAGTAGCCTACGTCCTCAACTATAGTACCCATGCAAAAAATCACGTCGATCCGTGGCTCTATTGTGGCGTGATTGAAGGACAAACCAACAAACAATCGCATTTATAATATTAGTTTGATTAGAATATTAAATTGCATAGGAAAACACTGTAGCATTAAGTCCATACGATGTATTACATCCATACCTACTATGTAGTATGTAGGTATAAAGATCGTTTGGCAAAATCTGACGCCTTTGGAGTAGTTTGACTTTGACAAAATAGGGCTATCCACGATGGCTATATACGATAAAGTACGCTTGCCAGCTTAAGATGAGCCGTTCATTCAAAGTATCTTGTAGATTCCGGGGTTTAATTTCTGAACTACGAAATTGACGACCTTGAAATAATTACAGCACAATCTCTAAAGAACCTGCTTTCTAACAAAAAAAGAATGGATTAAATCGGAATACGCCTTAATGAATTACAGCGAAATACACATTTTTACTTTCATCCCCTCTCCCAAGGAAACCGTGCTGAATTTCGGGATAAAAAGTATCCTATATTATACCTCGTAGTATTAACTTAAATCGTGCCAAGTTTCATTGAAATCCGTCCAGTAGTTTCGGTGTGATGCGTGGCCAAGATACAGACAGACAGACAGACAGACAGACAGACAGACAGACAGACAAAAAATTAAAAAAAAATTGCTTTGGCTTCAGTATCGATTATAGAGTGCCCTCAAACAAAAATTTTCAAAATATCTTCAATGTACAGAATTGGACCTGTTACAGTTTTATTATATTACTAGCTGATGCCCGCGACTTCGTCCGCGTGGATTTAGTTTTTAAAATCCGTCGGGAACACTTTGATTTTCCGGGATAAAAGTAGCCTATGTCACTCTCCAGGTCCTCAATTATACCCATGCAAAAAATCACGTAGATCCGTGGCTCTGTTGCGGCGTGATTGAAGGACAAACCAACAAACAAACACACTTTCGTATTTATAATATTAGTAAATATGATTAGAATATTAAATTACATAGGAAAACACTGTAATATTACGTCCATACGATGTATTACATCCATACCTACTATGTAGTAGGTATGTAGGTATAATGATCGTTTGGCAAAATCTGACGCCTTTGGAGTAGTTTGACTTTGACAAAATATTATCCACGATGGCTATATACGATAAATTACAATTGCCAGCTTAAGATGAGCCGTTCATTCAAAGTATCCTGTAGATTCCGGGGTTCAAGTTATTTGGACCTATACAGAAGATTGTGATGTGTATAATTTCTGAACTACGAAATTGACGACCTTGAAACAATTACAGGACAATCTCTAAAGAACCTGCTTTCTAACGAAAAAAGAATGGATTAAATCGGAATACGCCTTAATGAATTACAGCGAAATACACATTTTGACTTTCATCCCCTCTCCCAAGGGAACCGTGCTGAATTTCGGGATAAAAAGTATCCTATATTATACCTCGTAGTACTAACTTAAATCGTGCCAAGTTTCATTTAAATCCGTCAAGTAGTTTCGGCGTGATGCGCGGCCAAGATACAGACAGACAGACAGACAGACAGACAGACAAAAAATTAAAAAAAAATTGTTTTGGCTTCAGTATCAATTATAGAGTGCCCTCAAACAAAAATTTTCAAAATATCTTCAATGTACAGAATTGGACCTGTTACAGTTTTATTATATTATAGATTTTTAAAGTTAGTCAATAATAATCCAACAACACAGTTAAATGCCTACACGTTCTACTATTTTACTGTTCAGAAGCAGGCCTTTATTTCTATACCAAATATTTATCACAAATTATCAAATTAACACTAATTTACACTAACTTTTCTGTAAAACTTATTTAAACATAAATTATACGTAAACCACTTGCGCGACTTGATTTTACTTTGACGCTAATTTTATCTAACAAGATTACGATCAATGGAATAACTTTAGACAATCGCACCTCAGACCTTCATAAAATTATAGCTCCACCTCGATTATTTTAGCTTTTAAACAGAAAAAACCGCATCAAAATAGTTTCATTCTTTATGGAGCTATGAGGGAACAGACAAATGCACTGATGATAGGTACACACGTCAAACTTATAACACCCCTCATTTTTGTTGGGCGGTTAAATACCAGCTTTTGTACCGCGTGGAAATAGTTTTTGGGATGGAACTTTCAATATGCGTACGTACGTATGTACGTACGCATTTTTTTTTTTTTTAATTTCCCTACCCTCTAACATTGTCAGAGATTTTGTCTGCTTAATATTTTCATTGTCGACTCATTCATTCCAGTTCTCGCTTGCATGCCTCTCGTACTTATATTCTTCATACGTGTTCTTTCTTACATCCATCAACTTTCACACTAAGAGTAGAGTTCCCTTCCTATTAATTCAGGGATGCATATTGTTTTTATTTATTTCAAAAAAAAAATTTACAATTTGTTTATATCTATACACATTCTCTCTATATCTAATATACAATATGGGATTATTTTACATTTAACATTTAAATTTTTACTTTTGCTATCGTTATTTTGCTACATGTCTCTAAAGTTATATATAAGTCTATTTACGCTAGTTATATGTATTTTAATGTGCACACTTTCGATATTTTCCGTCTTGTTTTCTACACCTGCAAATAGTATTATAAAATTGTTTATAATATTTTACAGCAATACTTTGTCTTTCGACCTTTTCTTTATCTTGCCTAATATTGGAAGTGTGCCAATTTTATGTTTTATTGCGTTTTGTGACCGTCTCTATTATTTTATTAGCGTGTTTCAAAAATATCCCTCGTTCTTCTCTATTTTCCATTATCTTGGCAAGGTTTTCCTCGTCAATAGGGGTCCCAATAAGTTGCTGCATATTGTACCTTTGTATGCTGAAGACTGGACATTTAAGCAGGATGTGCTTCACCGACTCTGGTACTCCAGGTTCGCAGGTGCACGATGGGTTCTCCTTACACTTAAACTTAGTTAAGTATTCGGAGAACCCGCCGTGTCCTGTTAACATCTGTGTGATTGTACTACCTAAGTCGATTTTCCGCACAATCCTGTATGCTCCTAGAGCGTCGGGGAAGAACATTTTTGTTGTTCCGGCAGTTTCTCCGGATTTGTATCTCCGGTTCCATTCGTCGAGAGATTCCTTACGGATTTGACTCTTGACGAATGAGACCGGGCACAAGTCGTAATCCGGACTCTTTTTTGAGTTTAGTGCGGCGCTTTTTGCCAGCTCATCGGCGCGTTCGTTGCCAGCGAGGCCAGCGTGTGCTTTTATCCAGAACAAGGTAACAACTTTGTTCTGGACAAAGGCCCATTTTAGGTTGGTCCGGGCCTCGACCGCAAGGGGATGGTAACTATTGTAGCTGACCACGGTTTCCAGCGCGGATCTGGAGTCACTATAGATTCCAAAGCTCTGCCCAGTGCTTCTGAGAATTTCTTTCGTGGCTCTACATATGGCCAGAAGTTCGGCCTGGTACACTGTGCAATAGGATGGCAGCTTCAATTTGATGGTCTTGGTCTCAACCTCAGTGTTCCAAAATGAAAGTGAGGCACCAACCTTATTTTCGATTTTGCTGCCGTCCGTGAAGATACGCACATCTTGGTTATTATTATTGGCGAGGTCTTCTTGGTCTACCAGGCTTATGAACTTCAGGCACATATGAGTTGCAGGATGTCCATTCTCTGTGTATCTGGCCTTCCGCTCAACCTCCCTGCCCGCCTGATCCGGCCGCGGCACCCCCCTCTTCGCTTCATACAAGGCAGCTGCCTCACGAATGCGGATGTCGAGTGGGAGTATCCCGGCCAGAAGCAAAGCGGCGTTCACGGAGACTGTGCGGTATGCCCTGCTTATCTTCTGTGCGAAGCCACGCTGGACACCGCTCAGCTGTTTAATAACTCCCAGCTTTCTCGCTGCCGGAGCCCAGGCACTCGCCGCGTACAGCGTGATAGGTTCTACCACTGCAGTGTAAATTTGTCTTATAATTTCCGCGTGAAGGCCCCAGCTAATTTTGGCCGCTCTTGACAGTTGCCTGTAAATATTTGACACTTTTTTGCACGTATTTGCGATGTGTGTGTTGAAAGTCAGAGAACTGTCAATAGTTAGGCCTAGAATTTTAATTTCGCTGGTCATGTTAATAGGGATCCCTCCCATGTTCAGAAGTGGTGTGTCGTACTTTAGCTTTCTAGTGATCACCATTGCGTTAGTTCTTTGTGGTGCGAAACGAAGTTTGTTTCGGACACCCCATTCCTGAACGTAGGAGAGGGCGACATTTGCTTTTCGTTGCACCTCCTGAGCGGTGTCTCCATCAAAGATCAGGACTATGTCGTCGGCGAAGGCCTGGCTGTATTCGCCCCTCTTTTCCAATCCTTTTAGTAAAGGATCCAATAGGAGGTTCCACAGTATGGGTCCCCCTATGGAACCTTGTACGCACCCCTTGTTGGTCTGCTTGTCGTATGTGTGACCCGCGTAGCGCACATTGACGCTCCTGTCGTGCAAGTAGCTATCTATAAGTCTGCGGATGTTATTTGGGCAGCCCTCCTCAACTAGCCGAAGTTTGATGGCTGGCCACCAGGCACTGTCGAAGGCTCCCTCTATGTCCAACGATATCATTGTTATAAGTTTTTTCAGCTCTAGTTTGCTCCTGATATATTTAATGAGGTCGTAGAGGGAGTCTTCGGTGCTTTTTTGCGGCATAAAGCCGTATTGACGGGTACTCATTCTCGGTAGAAGGTGCCACTTTAGTCTGCCAACCATCATTTTTTCGAACATTTTCCCCATCACAGGCAATAGTCCAATCGGCCTGTATGATTTGGGGTTTGTGAGATCGTCTTTGTTTGGCTTTCTTAGGACGACAACTGTTGCACGTTTCCAGATTTTTGGAAATCTGCCCAATTCTAGACACTTATTGGCAAGCGCTAGGAACGTTTCCGGGTCTCGCGCTATAACTTGGGTGCAGATGTCTGCAGTCAAACCGTCTTCACCCGGGGCCTTCTTTGGATTAAAACTTTCCACAGAGTTTTTGAGTTCCTCCAGAGTAAATGGGGGGTCATGTACATCATCATGTCTTATCTCATTTATCTGTTCGGCTGCTCTTCTTATCTCAATGTGGTCAGCATTATCCTGACTTTCTAGGTCCTCCGGGTAAAATGTCTCGGCTAGTAGTTTGACAGATTCCTGCGCGCTAAGGGTAATCCCATTTTTATTTAAGGGGAGATCTTCTTTCCTCTTAGTTGTCCTGTTGATAACTCTGTAGATCCCCTCCCACATTCCTTCCTTATCTTGCTTGGCGCAGAACTCTTTCCAGCTACGGATCTGTGCTTCCTTTACCTTGCATTC
Organism: Oeneis ivallda; assembly: GCA_029955525.1. Classification (NCBI taxonomy): domain Eukaryota; kingdom Metazoa; phylum Arthropoda; class Insecta; order Lepidoptera; family Nymphalidae; genus Oeneis; species Oeneis ivallda. The sequence continues at coordinate 24,322,949 of JARPMR010000020.1, forward strand.
ATATTCTTCTTTCTTTTGCAGGTATTCATCGACAACCCATGCTCTTCGAGTCGGCGCAGCGCTACGGATTCTCCTTCTCTTCGTGTTAACTTCTCGTCTGAGGTCATCGAGTTCTTTGGTCCACCACGGCAAGGTAAGTTTTTTGTTAGTTTTTATTGGTGGTATGTGTTTTTTGCATGTTGTTTGTATTATGTGTGTAAATGTTTCTATTGTATTTTCTAATTGTTCAGAGTTAATAATTTCCTGTATTGTTGTTTGATCTATATTGTGTTCCATTTTTAATTGGGCCATTTCCTCATGGAACTGACTCCAATTAACTTTTTTGGTATTATATATCCTGGTTGTTCTATGTATAATTATGTCTTTTCCTTTTTTCAGTTTTATTTTGAACGTGATGGCGTTGTGGTCCGAGCTCGTCATATCTTGGTCCACTCTCCAGCTTTCCACCAAATCGAGGATGTCCGCTGTGCAAACCGTGATGTCCACGTGACTGCAGAGCGATCTACCGCCTCTTATGGTGTCGAAGGTCGGAGTGGTTCCATTATTTAATATGTGTAGACCCAGTTGGTCCAGTGTTCCTGCCAGAATATCTCCCCTTGCGTCGGTCTTGTGGCTACCCCACCACAAACTCTTCGCGTTGCTGTCTCCTCCCATGACCAGTTTTGCGGGTTGTATTTTAGCCTCTATCTTCTTGAGCTGCTCCAGGTAAGGTTCCAGGGGTTTGTCTGGTTCAAAGTAGAAAGAAACGAACACGATCTCCCAGGCGCTTGTGCGAACCCTGACAACTGCGATGTTGTTTGTTGTAAGGTCCGGACACTGTATTGCGTCTAAATCTTCGTCAAACACTGCTATTGCTGCCTTTACAGTGCCATCCCCAGGATTCGTGTTTTGGAAGAGTCGCGTTCTGCCGTATGTTTTCATACTTGGACCCCCACCCACGTAAGGTTCCTGGAGCAGTGCAAGAGCCGCTTTTCTCTCTGAGGCTTCCTTCATAAGTTCGGAGGTGGCCAGTTGTTTGCGTTGTAGATTGGCTTGAAGAAAGAGGTAAGTTTTATCCGCTGCTTGCGGGGGCAATTGTGTTGGATCGCTACTTTGAGTAAATGGTATTGCGCTGTTTAAGCTGCTGGGGTCCACCATGGCGCCTTCAGCAGTATGCTACGCTTGACCGTGCTATACTATCCCATTTTTTACGAACGGTGCAGTCGCCGCTGAAGGCATCATGGCGAGTATCATTCAGCTTAGCTTGCTGACAGTTGTTGCATCTGGGGGGATCTCCGGCTCGCATGGCATGGCATTCGGCCCGCAGATGATTGCCTCCACAGTGCGCGCAGATGTCCTTTTCTTCCGTGCACTGTTTTTTGCCATGGCCAAAACGGAGGCATCTGGTACATTGCATGAGCGGGGTTTGGTCGAAGACCTTGACTCGCTGCATGTCTATATGGACGCGTCCTGCCTCGGTCAGTCGTTGCCACAACTGGGGGGAGACTTGCATTACAACATGGTTCTCATGTGGATTTCTTGCCCGTTTTCTATATCTCACGGTCATCTTTAAGTTTTCTTCGTTCAGGCCCTCGAGGATATGAGAGTTCTGATTTGCAATCGCCCTGGTGATGTCTTCGTCCGAGTTATAAGATAAAACGTCTCTGAACACCACCAAGGGGAGCTTGTTTACGGCCTCTTCAATTTTTAGACTCGTTGCAGATTCCTTGAGCCTCTTCGTAATTTGCTCCAGGTCCGACTTGGAGCGGCAACCTAAAACAATTTTTTGGTTCTTCACCTTTCGTAATTTGTCCACTCTAAGTCCAGTAGCGATCGCGTTGACTGCAGTCCTAACTTTGTCCGTCACTGTCCCACTCGTGTCCTTTTCGTCCTCGGATGAAACAATGACGGAATGCATCGGTTGGGGTACAGTCATTGTCCTTTTTGCTGCCACTCCTGCGTAGGTGACTCCTTCTACAACGTGACTATTTGGCGAAGAGAGCGATGCTTGCACCGTATGTATTTCTTCCTTGAGTGCACGTGTAGAGTGCGTGCACTCAGTTGTACTTTTACTGCACACTCTCATCACCTCTATCAGTTCCGTAATTTTGTTACTTATCTCGCTTTGTTCCACAGTATCCTGAGTCTCATCTTTTGATACTGTCTTGTGTCCATACTGTGTTTTTATACAGCTTGACATAAGGCCAAAGTTGTCTAGTGTAACGCCGAGTTTCGAGAGGATATCCACTACCGACTCCTTTATCTCCTTCTTTATATTTCCCGATTTCGCCATTAACAGTTTAGCCTCCTTTATCATTTCTTTGCCATTTTTTACCATTTTTGGTATTTCTTTTAAGAGGTTCGTAGGTTCCTCTGTCGCTTTATCGCATGTATCGGGATTAATGGTTGGTGATGTGACCATGTAGGTTTTCTCTAGGGCAGTATTATGTTGTGTAGATTCTGGGCCCGCCAGTATAGCTGTTGTCTTTCCCACTTTAGTTTTTTCCGATGTTGGCTTTGTCTTATGGGGGGTTTCGGTCATCGTTTCATCCTGGTTTGGGGGGGCATGCTTGTTGCCCCTTTGTCGAGTTGCCCTTACATTGGCAGGGGCTCGTACATATTCTGGAGACCTTCTTGTGTTATCCTTTTCAATTTCGATGAAGAAGACCTCCGATAATCGTTTACCGGTGGCCAGGGTTTCCGGTGTCTGGGGGTTTTCTCCTAAAGCTCCGGTCACTGCCTCCTTCGGTGGAGTTTTAAACATTTTTAGGGAGATGTAGATTCAGGTCACAAAACCAATAAAACAAATAAGATATAATAATTGAGAATGGGAAGTGTATAGTACTTCAATGTGCTGTAGTCAACTAAAACAAATTGTATATACTAATCTTAGTCTAGAGTTTGGGAGGTGTAAAGGCCTCCCAAGTCGATTGTCTATAGTTGGGGGTGTAGAAAGCCCCCAACGTCAATTAAAACTAATTAAAAACTTAAATTTAAAGGCAGCCCAATCGTCATGTATTTCGTCAATATATGTGGGGGTGTAGATGGCCCCAAGTCAATAAATAAGTACAAGAAATACAAAGGAGGAACTTAACCTAATATTAGGGAGGTGTAGAGAGCCTCCCAAGTCTAACTATACGAATAATTAACTTAAAGCTATTGGGCAGTGTAAAGCTGCCCAAAGCGTCTATCAATAAATAGTCAGATTTTGTGTGGGGGTGTAAATAGGCCCCAACAGTCAATTTATATATTTTTATAATGACTTATTATGTAAAGTCGCTCGCCACAGGCCGCGCAGCTCTCCCTACGGTATTGCTCAAGAAGGGGGAAAATTTTTCTAAGTTGAAGAAAATTTTGAAAATTCAAAAATGAAAATTTTTGTTTCGGAACGCGGAGACGAGTGCCCGCGACGTCCCGCAGGAGAAACCAGCTGAAAATAAGTGAAAATTAGGGAATACAGCGACGGCGCGCGTGTTTTTGGTTCGATATCTATCGAATTTGTATAGGGAATTTGATTCACCAAGTAAGCTCGGTGCGCAGATGGAAAATGCGAAAAGTGCGTTTATTCCCGGAAAAACCACCCCGAAACAGGCGCGCACGCTCCCTCGAGCGCAGGCGCTGCGGATCCCCGTAAAAATTATCGGAGTTTAATGAAAATTTTGAATTTTATATATTAAAATTTTGCCGAAATTTTTCTAAGTTGAAGAAAATTTTGAAAATTCAAAAATGAAAATTTTTGTTTCGGAACGCGGAGACGAGTGCCCGCGACGTCCCGCAGGAGAAACCAGCTGAAAATAAGTGAAAATTAGGGAATACAGCGACGGCGCGCGTGTTTTTGGTTCGATATCTATCGAATTTGTATAGGGAATTTGATTCACCAAGTAAGCTCGGTGCGCAGATGGAAAATGCGAAAAGTGCGTTTATTCCCGGAAAAACCACCCCGAAACAGGCGCGCACGCTCCCTCGAGCGCAGGCGCTGCGGATCCCCGTAAAAATTATCGGAGTTTAATGAAAATTTTGAATTTTATATATTAAAATTTTGCCGAAATTTTTCTAAGTTGAAGAAAATTTTGAAAATTCAAAAATGAAAATTTTTGTTTCGGAACGCGGAGACGAGTGCCCGCGACGTCCCGCAGGAGAAACCAGCTGAAAATAAGTGAAAATTAGGGAATACAGCGACGGCGCTCGTGTTTTTGGTTCGATATCTATCGGTTAGGTTAGGTTAGGTTAGGTTAGGTTAGGTTAGGTTAGGTTAGGTTAGGTTAGGTTAGGTTAGGTTAGGTTAGGTTAGGTTAGGTTAGGTTAGGTTGGAGTGCCAGCCAGGTAACCTCCACGTGTGCCTGAGTGCTGCGGTTCCTTTTCGGATACGTCTGGGGGGAAGAGTAACATTTGGGTCGGTGCACTCCGGTAACTTGGTTAATAATTTCCCTATATGGGATATTGTTAGCCATGGCTAATGGCCTGGCACGGGGGGTGATTCTCCGCGTGTCCCTCTGACTAGCAGAGGGCACAGTGGAGGAATCCAGGGGGGAGTGGTAACGCCCGTCAGAGGGTGTCGGGAGTTGGAAGGATCCTCTGTAGGGGAGGAGTCTTGTGGCGAGCTCGGTGTGCACTTACTCTGCCTCCGAGCGGGCTGCGTGAGAATTAGTCCTGCGCAGTCCTCGCCGTGTTATCGTAATCCCTTAGGAGCGGTGTTGTGGTCATGTTTCGCGACACAGGGACCGATGGTCTTGGCTTAACCGCCCGGACCGCGAGGAAGAAAACCTCTATAAAAAATCACCCCGAATCCCAAGCGGCGGCGCACCGTGAGGGGATGCATGGCTGATGGGTTGTTCAGTCGCTAGTGCGTACCCCGTCAGGGTACCAGCCGACCCCCATGACGGGTTGCGTTTAGGCTTACCCGGGTGCAGGGGGCACCACCCGGGTGGACAGTTTATATCCCCCATACTCGTGGGACCAACATGCAAAACTCCAAAAAAAATTCATGTTGTGAGAGGAGAGAGGAGGAGAACGTGGGTAGAGGAAAGTTCTGGGATAAGGAGAAATCGGGTGAGGATGCGGAGATGTCGACAGAGTCCGACGGCAGCCTCAAAACCGTCGACAGCAGACCCAGGTCGGGGTCTGGGTCCTCGGCGGTCGCACCGACACTCGATATGCCAGGGGTTAAACGGCCTCGCCTAAGCGAAAGTGAAGTTTCCACTGATGAGGAGAGGCCGGGGACTCCAGTCCCCAGAAGGAGAGGCCGCCCACCTACCCACGGGCGGTACGTTGGTCTGGGCTATGCCAGGGAGGCTGGGAGGGTGGCTACAGCCCAGGCCAAAGAGAAGGCAGAGGAGGACCTCGCCAAGGAAGCAGCTGTTGCGCGCTTCCGGCGGGAGATTCGCCCGAAAGTGATAGCAGGACAGCGAGTAGATGAAAAAACCGCTGCCCGACTCCAGGAGCAAGTGTTGGAGGACTTGGACCTCATACATAAGGTGGCCACCAAGTCCACTAACCTTAAGGGCACGTTTGTGCGCGACTTAAAGGACGCTGCGGCCTCAATTAAAGAGGCAGTAGCAGCCTTGGGGTCGCGCACAGTTTCAGAAGAAACGCGGCAGCTGCAGGTGGACAACAATAGACTGCAGGCTGAGATGGCCAGCCTCCGAAGAGAGTTGGCTCAATTGCGTCAAGATATGGAGAGGGAACGAAAGCAGACTTCCACCCCCTCCCCTTCGGTAGTGACTAAGGAGGCGCCCTCTGGGACGCAACGCCTCCCTTCCCAGGACAAGAGTGGACGCTCCGGGGCCATCCCTGCTGCGTCCTCCATGGAGGAGATATGTCGTGCGGTGATGTTGCAGGTCGGCGGTATGGTAAATGCCCGCCTGGCTTCTATTGAGGATAGACTCCTGCCAGAAAGAAATGTGAGGCCACATTTGGCCTCTGACAATAAGCGCTCCGGACCTACATATGCGGCCGCGGCTTCGAGGCCTGCTCCTGGCGCTCCAAAATCGGCAGAGGGGAGGGCGCCCCAGGCCCCAGCCCAAAGTGTACCCAGCAGGCGCCCTGGGCAGGTGCCCTCTACATCGCCCCAGTGCGCCTCAGAGTCAGTGCCGAACCCGAAGACACAGACGGAAAAGGAAGGACCATCTCCCAAAAGGAAGAAGAGTAACAGGAAAGGAAAGAAGAGGAAGAAGGGGAGCCAGAAGCCTGGTCAGCAGCTGGGATGGACGAAAGTGGGTCCCAAGGCGCAATCAGAGACTAAAAGCCGCGCCCGCAAGCTCCGCACCCCTCAGTCATCGGCGGTGATCATGACGCTCCAGCCGGCGGCAGAGGAAAAAGGCATGACGTACGAAAAGGTTATCGCCGTTGCGAAGACCAAGATTGACGTGTCGAACATCGGTGATCGGGGGGTTCGATTTAGCCAACGGGGGCCGTCTGTTCGAATTCCCCGGTGCCGGAGCCGCCAGTGCTGAAAAGGCGGACTCATTGGCCCTAAGGCTCCGGGAGGTCCTGGGTGATGAAGTCGTCCGGGTCTCTAGACCTACGAAGTCTGTCAGCTTGCGGGTGTCGGGCCTGGACGACTCCGTCACCAGTGCGGAAGTAATTGCTGCGATCGCCAAGGCGGGAGAATGTCCTGCTGATCAGGTGAAGGCTGGAGAGGTGGGAAGCGGGTACAACGGACTGGGTGCTGTACTGGTGCGCTGTCCTGTCGCGGCCGCTAAGAAGGTTGCAGCGGGAGGGCGGCTTCTAGTGGGGTGGGTATCAGCCCAAGTCAAACTGCTTGACGCTCGCCCTCTAATGTGCTACAGGTGTCTTGCAGTCGGGCACGTGGGTGCCCAGTGCACAGAAGGAGTCGACCGCAGTGGGCTATGCTACCGCTGCGGCCGACCAGGTCATAAGGCCCGCGGATGCACCGCTGCGCTGCACTGCGTTGTATGTGCAGCGGCTGGTCGGCCGTCGGAGCACCGCTTGGGCAGCAAAGTCTGCGTGCCCCCACCCAAGGGGAAGAAGAGAGGAGGGAATGGAGATAAGTCTCCTCCCTCACCCCAGCAAGCGCAAGCGCCGCGTGGGGCAGAGGAGGTTCCAATGGCCACGGACTCGTGATGGACCTGAATTTCCTCCAGGCGAACATCAATCACTCCGCCAGAGCTCAAGACCTTCTGTTTCAGAGCATGGCGGAGTGGTCGATCCACGTAGCTGTGGTCGCCGAGCCCTACCGCGTCCCATCTGGGGACGACTGGGTGGGAGATGCTGACGGAGTTGTGGCCATGGCGTCCCGGTCCATTGTGGGCTCCCCGCCCTTCCAAAACGTGGTTCGAGGTCGGGGATACGTCTCAGCTCTCGTCGGTGACATCACGATCGTCGGAGCGTACTTTTCGCCGAATCGGAGTCTCGCCGACTTCGAGGAGTTCCTCGACGGGATCGGCGTCCTGATAGGCAGGAGTCGCTCCAGCCGAGTGCTCGTTGCTGGGGACCTCAATGCTAAATCTGTGGCATGGGGGTGTCCAGCTACGGACCCTAAGGGACGGGAGCTGGTGGAATGGGCGACAGCGACTGGACTCACAGTTCTCAACCAGGGTTCGGTCAACACGTGCGTGCGGCAACAGGGTGGCTCCATTGTGGACGTCACCTTCGCCGATGCCGCCCTGGCACGCCGTGTTCAAGACTGGAAGGTGCTGGAGGACGTGGAGACGCTGTCCGACCATCGTTACGTAAGGTTTAGCGTCTCCGCGAGTGCGGATACCACGAGCGGCCTTAACCGGCCTTCGCTGGGGGATGGTCCTCGTTGGTCGTTGTCGCGCCTGGACCGGGACTTCTTGGTCGAGGTTGCCCTCGTTGAGGCGTGGTTCTCCGCGCCCCAAGAGGGCAACGTGGGCGGGGTGGATGTAGAAGCGGCGCGTCTTGGCATGGCTATGTCCCACGCGTGCGATGGAGCCATGCCGGGAGTGCGCTCCGTCCCCTCGAGGCGAGCGGTGTATTGGTGGTCCGCAGAGCTCACGCTGCTGCGCAGATCCTGCGTCGCGGCGAGACGCCAATACACCCGGTGCCGCCGACGGAGAAGAAGGGACCCGACGGAAGAGGCGCAGCTCTACTCCCGCTACAGAGACGCGGTTAAATCATTGCGCGATGCCATCGGTGCGGCTAAAGATCTGGCTCGGGACGAGATGCTGGCGGCGCTGGATGAGGACCCTTTCGGAAGGCCGTACAAGGCGGTGAGGAAGAAGCTCCGGCCCTCAGCTCCTCCTATCACGCGGAGTCTTCAGCCCGGGATGGTGGAGTCAGTGGTCGCAACTCTATTTCCCGACAGAGCGGAAATCGTGGCGCCTCGCATGGCGCCCCCTACCTTGGAGGGAGACCGGAGCTCGGACGCGTCCCCGGTCACAGAGGGTGAACTGAGGGCGGCGGTGATGCGCATGCGCGCGAAAAACACCGCCCCAGGTCCCGACGGCATCCCTGGCCGCGCCTGGGCTCTTGCCCTAGGGCCGCTCGAACCGTGGGCCCGGGCCTTGTTCAGTGCCTGTCTTGAGCGGGGCCAGTTTCCGGGGGAGTGGAAAAAGGGGAGACTGGTCCTGCTCCTGAAGGCCGGTCGCCCGGTCCACGAACCATCAGCGTATCGGCCGATCGTGTTGCTGGACGAGGTGAGCAAGCTATTCGAGCGTGTTGTCGCAGCTCGTCTCGTCCACCACTTGGAGACGGTGGGGCCGGGCCTCAGCGATAACCAGTACGGATTCCGCGGGGGCAGGTCTACCATGGACGCGATAACGCGGGTAAGGGCCCTAGCGGAAAATGCGGTGTCCCGGGGTGAGGTGTTGGTGGCGGTGTCTCTTGATATAGCAAACGCCTTCAACACCTTGCCCCGAAGTTGCATTCAGGAGGCGCTGAGGTATCACACGGTCCCTCTATACCTCCAGAGGATCGTGGCCGCCTATCTCTCTGAGCGATCGGTCGGGTACCCGATAAGCGGGGGCTGGTTGGAGAGGAGGATGTCGTGCGGTGTTCCACAGGGCTCGGTCCTCGGGCCTCTCCTGTGGAACATCGGGTATGACTGGGTGCTGCGCGGGGTGTTGTTGGCGGGAGTGGATGTGATCTGCTACGCCGACGATACTCTCGTGACGGCTCGCGGCAGCGATTTCCGGGAGGCTAGGCGTAGGGCCACAGCTGGCTGGACCGACTCTCTTCTTGATCTACATAAATGACCTATGTCAAATCAAGCTGAATAATGGGAAAATATTTGCGTTCGCGGATGACACGGCTATTGTATTTCAGGGAGAAAGTTGGGATGAGGTTTACACACAGGCACAAATAGATCTGCAAACTGTTACACAATGGTTGAAACTCAATCTTCTAACGCTTAATGCAGGAAAGACCAAACACCTCACATTCTCAATTTCAGCCAGAACTAGTTTGCCAAGTAATATAAGTCATACTTTAAAAGTACATACCTGTAATGATATCCATTCCATAACATGCAACTGTCCTCAGATTGAACGTGTGCAGTGCATTAAATACCTGGGTATAATCCTTGATGAACACTTGTCCTGGACCCCTCAAATTAACCAATTAACAGGACGTGTTAGAAAGCTTGCATGGGTGTTCAAGAAATTGAGAAATGTAATCGAACCTAATCTTCTTAGGACTATCTATTATGCTTTGTGTCAGTCAATACTTTCTTACTGCATCTCTGTGTGGGGAGGTATTGGCAAAACTCATTTAATTCATCTTGAACGGGCTCAGAGATCAGTTCTCAAAGTAATGCATCATAAACACTATCGTTTTCCCACCCAATTATTGTATGCCATGAGTAAAGTTCTTACAGTTCGTCAATTGTTCCTTTTATCCATTACTATCAAGACACATTCATCTCTGGTTTTTGATCCAGAATTGGAGTCATTGCAGTCGAGTAAACGCAGAAAATATGTCGTTCTTCCGTCATCTCATAAACATCGAACTTCTTTCTTCAAACACCAACATTCATATTTGTCTACCTTTTTATACAATAAGATCAACAAGCAACTTAATATCTACCCAATGACGAAATATTCAGCTAAATCAGCAATGTATTTGTGGCTAATGCAAATGAATTACGAGCAAACTGAAACGATACTACTTCCTTAATTCGCTAAGCAAATGTTTTTAAGTATCATTTACATTCACACTCTGCATACATAATAAAGAAGTAACACGCATTCATACGCCGGCAACACACACACACACGCACAGACACACACACACACACACACACACACACACACACACACACACACACACACACACACTAAATGTGATAATAATTGTGATAACTTGTGAATTATAGTCTCGGAGGTAGCGGTGGCATCTGCAACACAGTTTTTACTAATGCAGTGCCACCCCTGCCATTTTACTGTAGCTATATTATGTGAACATTAAGATATTTTTAATTGTATATTGTATTGTTAAAAAGCTCTTTGTAAAGTTCTGAAGTTCTGAAGTTCTGGCGTGGCTCACGTCGTGGCCAGAATTCGGGCCCTGGGCTTGGAGGTAGCCTTGCACAAGTCCGAGGCCCTGTGTTTTCATGGGCCACGGAGAGCGCCTCCCGCCCGGTCCGAGTTGGTGGTGGGCGGAGTTTCCATCGGCGTCGAGTGTACGATGAAGTACCTGGGACTCGTCCTCGACAGCCGATGGACATTTGTGGAGCACTTCCGGCGGCTGATCCCTAAACTCATGGGAGCCGCTGGAGCTCTGAGCTGGCTCTTGCCCAACCTGGGCGGACCGAGCTCGCGGTGTCGCCGCCTATACACGGGCGTTGTAAGGTCCATGGCGCTCTACGGAGCGCCCGTTTGGTCGGACACTCTGACCGCCCTAACCCGGGCACTGCTGCGAAGGCCGCAGAGGGTCATGGCGGTCAGAGTTATACGGGGGTATAGAACCATATCATGCGAGGCAGCCTGTGTGTTGGCGGGGACACCGCCCTGGGATCTTGACGCCGAGGTGCTCTCGAGGGCGTACTGGCGGAGGGTGGATGCCCGAACTCGGGGGGAACACCCTACGCCGGCGCAGGACCGTGCGTGGCGGAAGTTGGCGGAGGCCGATCTCGTCGCCTTTTGGCGGGAGCGGCTGCTAGCGCCGACAGCCGGCCACCGCGCGATCGAGGCGATTCGGCCCGTCCTTGAGCTTTGGACGGGCCGGACACACGGTGCTCTCTCGTTCCACCTCGTGCAGATCCTCTCGGGGCACGGCTGCTTCGGGAGGTATCTGTGCAGGGTTGCGAGACGAGAGCCCACAGAGGTGTGTCACGAGTGCGGCCACGCAGAAGACTCGGCACAGCACACGCTGGAGTCGTGCGTTGAGTGGTCGACCCAGCGCGCTGCACTCGTGACAGAAGTGGGGCCCGACCTCTCACTGGCCGCCATCGTACACGCCATGGTGAGCAGTGAGAGGTCTTGGAACGCTGTCGCCGCCTTCTCTGAGGAGGTGATGACACAGAAGGAGGCGGCGGAAAGGCTGCGGGAGGCTGACGCAGCCGCGGACCCTCTCCGGCGCCGGAGGATAGGGCGCAGGCGACGTGCGCAGGTCCATCAAGTGCCACCCTAACGCGAGCTCCGGGCAATTGTTGCCCGTTGAGCTTGAGCCGGGAGACGCACTTCAGGGAGGAGTCAAGGCCATATGTCCCCGGGGAAGGGTCCGGTTCGGACGTCGCTGGCTGGGTTGCGGATGATTGCGTAAGTGTTCCCGTAACCCAGTCATCAGGCGAAGCGCTGGTGCGCCGCTGGGTTTTAGTGGGTATTTTGGGTGAATGCCAACGAGTCCCACATACCCTCTCGGAAGCATTGCGGTACCTTCACCGCCTTGCTTCCGAGAGGGATGCGTAGAAGCATTTCCCAGCGATAAAAAAAAAAAAAAAGGTTAGGTTAGGTTAGGTTAGGTTAGGGTAGGTTAGGTTAGGTTAGGTTAGGTTAGGTTAGGTTAGGTTTTTTTTTTTTTTTTTTTTTTTTTTTTCTTAATCTAAGTTAGCCACAAATGAGATTTTATTAATTAAATCACAATAGTTGACACATTAACACGAGGGGGTTGAAGGGCTGAGAGTTGCTCCCGCTATTTGATACGTTTTACTCCTCCCAGCCCCTCTACAAACACATAACATACAAAAATACAATATTACCCTACCATACACAATAATACCATATAATATTTCTAGCACAATATTACTGTATAATATAGTACATTATTACTTTTTTTTTTTTTTTTCTCACAATATTATTATTATTATATTACCATACACAATTTAACCATATAATTTTTAACACAATACTACTTTATAATATAGTATACTTTTTTTTTTTTTTTTTTTTTTTTTTCCCCTCTACAATATTATTATTATTATTATATTACCATACACAATATAACCATATAATTTTTAACACAATATTACTTTATAATATACTATACATTTTTTTTTTTTTTTTTTTTTTAAATTACTTACAAACGAAACATACAATTGAGATAATTGAAATCTCAGTGCCGCAAGCAAATAATGCTCTCAACACCAACATGCAAACACAGAGTAATTAATTAGGTGTAACATAACATAACATAACACAAGTTCTTAAGCAATAATTAGTTCCTCAATAATTTCAAGTAGAGTCATTAGCTGTCAGTTTGATTGAGCCCTTTTACCGTTTTGAATATATGCTCAACAAATTTCGTCAGGGACTCGATGCAGCTGTGCTTTGGCAGCATGTCTGTTATCGAATAAGGTGAACGCCGCAGCAGCTTACAGTGCATTTCGTGCCTGTATCTGTGTATCGAGAATTGCGGGCATTCTTTTACTAAATGTTCTACCGTTTGGACCGACGTATTATCGCACGGACAGAGATCGTCCTCTACGATCTTGAATCGTTTTAAGTACTGCTTATGGAATCCGTGTCCGGTGAGCCATTGCGTGGTGTAAAATGAGGTTCTGATATGTTGCGATAATGTCCTAATGTCCTGTAAATTGGGTAGCAGGGTTCGTGTATGGGCCCCTTGATCCGAACTAGTGTATCTGGCTTGCCAGATGCGACGAGTTTCACAGCGAACTCTGTGTTTGACAAAACTGATGGGGAACTCGGAGTAATCGGGCTGCTTATGTAGCGCTGTTCCATCCTTAGCTGCCTCGTCAGCTGCCTCGTTTCCAGCAACGCCGACATGCGCCCTGACCCACGCGAAGTGAAATTTTGCGGGGGTTAAATGTACCGTTTTGTGTATGGATGCAACCAGGGGGTTTGTGTTACTCCTTTCATGCAGAGCCGCCAGAGCAGCTCTAGAATCAGAGAGTATGCTGTATGTGCGGTGTTCTTGTTTGTTGGCGTGTGAGTGTTTCGCTGCCCATAAGCATGCCCTATGTATTGCATACAGCTCAGCCTGGAAGACGGAGCAGCTGTCGTGCAGCTTGAACTTTTTGGTGTTGATGACATTGTTTCCGTCATAGCCCACAAAAGCCGCACCAACTGCTCCGCTTTCCTGCTTGCTGCCGTCCGTGTAGATGACTGTATTATGAGGTGTAGTGTGCAAGCTTGTTAGTTCGGCGTCGTTGTGTAGTTCATATAACACTGTGACCCGAGAGGCGGGATGCAACAGTTTGTGTGGAGGTGTAGGACATTCTAGGTGAATGTCCTCTGGCAGGAATTGTGTGGTTCGCGTGAGTTTTGTTTGTTCGATTGCATGTACCTCGCGAACTTTAAGGTCTAACGGAGTAAATTGAGCTAAGGCTATCGCCGCTGTTGTGGAAATGGTATGGAAGCCCCTGATTGCCCTGATAGCAAAGCCCCGCTGCATACTCAACAGCTTTCTTTTAACTCCTTTTTTGATGGCCACATGCCCCCATATGCTCGCCGCGTAAGTGATGATTGGCTCAATCACTTGGCGATATATTGTCCGAACATTTTCTGGGTGCGCACCCCAAGTGGGCCTGCAGAAGAGGCAAAGCTTGTTGAATATGCGCGTGGCCTTACTTATCACGTGTTGTATGTGTTGGTTGAACAGTAATTTTTGATCTATGACAACCCCTAGATATTTAACTTCCCTCACAAAGGGGAGGACCTGTCCCTCCATAGTGATGTGAGCCGCCTCCGCCTTTCCGGTGAATGAGATGAGCTTTGTTTTATCCGGTCCGAAACAGAGCTTGACACTCTTGCCCCATTCCGCTATGATGTGTAAAGCCTTGTTTGTTCTGTCCTGTAGGGTGTGTGCTGTGTTTGCTTGTGAGATCAGAAGCACGTCATCGGCGTATGCCTGGATATGACACCCCTCCGGGAGCTGTGTTTCTAGTAATTCATCTAAAATCAGGTTCCACAGAACGGGGCCGCAGGCCGAGCCCTGTACACACCCCTTAGTTGTAGTTTTTGAGACCCGAGCTCCAGCATAATCTAAGATTGCTGTGCGATCCGTAAGATAGCTTGTGATTAGTTCAAAGATGTTATTCGGACACCCTGCGTTGCGCAGCCTCTCTAAAAGCGCTGGCCACCAAGCGTTGTTGAACGCGGATTTGATGTCCAGTGACACCGCCACCACAAGGTCCCCGCCCGCCTTAGCGCGCCGGATCCTCGAGAGGGCCGCGTCAATGGCCATCACCGTGTTCTTTTGTTCTCTAAAGCCGAATTGCATTGGGTGGTTCATACTAATTTGATCAAGCGCATAGGTTACGCGCTTAATAAATAACTTCTCCAGCAGCTTGCCAAACACAGGAATGAGGCCAATTGGCCTATGCGCATCCAACTTAGTGTAGTTTGATTTCCCGGGTTTCGGAATGATTTTTATGTAGGCAGTCTTCCACTCGCCAGGGAAGTAACGCAGATCGAGACACCTGTTCATCACATCCGTTATCAGCTGCGGGTATGCTGCCGCGAACTGATAACAGATGTCAGACGTGAGGTGATCCAAACCCGGCGCTCTTTTGTGACTCATCTGTCCCAAAAGTTCTAGCACCTCTTCCCTGGCGAATGGTAGATCATCGTTGGTGTTGGGTGAGGCTTGCACTCTCTGGCGCAGCTCGCGGTGTCGTGGGTGCGTGTCTTGTGTGTGTGTGTCATCCGGGAAGAAATGGTCAAGTAAAGCCTGAGCCGTTTCCCTCCCATCCGACGTGTGGGTACCTTGAGCGTGCAGCGTAACCGGAGCCCTCCTCGGATTGGAGTCCTTAATGAGACGATTAGTTAAAGACCACACGTTCTCCCCGGTCTGCAAGTTGCAGAACTCTCTAAAATTATTCGAAGAGGCTTCCCTGAGTTCATCGGCATAAATTCTCTTTAAGGAAGAAAGTTCCGCAGCGAGCGCCTCCGGTGTGATGTCCTGATGAGGTGTGTGATGTGCCTGTGTGTTAGGGGTGCGATGTGTCTGTGTGTATGCCCTGAGAACGTTGTTGTGTTTGACTGCAGCGTGAAGTTTCCGGTGTAGGTCAATTACCTCCTTTCTACGGGTCTCCAAGGCTTCCGTCCACCATGGTGGTTTATGGCGTCCCCCAGGCTTCTTGACCGGCATCGAATCCTGACACGCTGTGTGTATTATGTCTGTGATGTGCGCTATGAAAGAGTCCAATTGCTTTGTATCCATGTTGTGAATGTCTAGTTCAAGTGTGTCCGCAAGAGTCATTTGTGTGTGTAGCGATGTTTTGAATTTGGCCCACTGGGCTTTTTCACTGTTGTACATAAAGGTGGAAGTCCTGTCTGTCGGTTGATCAAGTTTATGGTCCAGGGTGAGTGTATATTCGATGGCATTGTGCTGAGAAATTGGACAGCCTTCTAGATTCACCCGCCAGCCAGTGACCCAGTCAGCGACGTCCGCCGACGCGAGCGTGATGTCAACGATTGACTCCCTTGTTCTCCCGTGTGTTACCGTCTCAAACGTGGGGACCTCCCCAACATTGCAAACGAAAAGATCCCTTCCGTGTACCATGTCCATCAAGGCCCTGCCCCTCTCATTGGATGTTCTGCTGCCCCAGAGTGGGTGCCAGCCGTTAAAGTCCCCGCCAACTATGCAACCGGCGCCTCCAACCCGGCCCACAAAGTTCTCTACCGCCGCCAGCGTGCCCAGAGTGTCCTCGTTGGGCTCAATGTACACCGATGCAAGATGAATTTTCCTCGGTCCCGCTCTTGCCTGCACGACGCACAGATTGGCCGAAGAAAATTGCGACAATCCAATGACAGAAGTTGTTGTCTTTGCCAGAATGCAAGCCTTGACTTTTTGACTGCCCGGAAATTGAAAGATGTTGAGACCCTGTATTGGTTTAACCTCGCTTCCGGCGCCGATGTACGGCTCCGAAACGAGGGCAAAAGAATGTGCGCTCTCCATGAAGAAACGGGTGAACTCCTGGAGGCAGCTCTTTGATCTGTCTAAGTTACACTGAATTATACCGAAAGAGCTACACCCCATAATCGACGTTCGACTCCACCCGGTTCCTCATGGCTCGCAGGACTGGACATGCGGGTGAATCGGCTCTATGAGCCTCATCCCCTTTTAAGTTGAACTTCGCATTTCTGTTGATACAATTATAGCACTTAGGTGGGGCTCTCCTTTCCCTCTCCGGGCAGTCGGCCTCCTTGTGCGCCGTGTTGGCGCAGTGGACGCAGGGGGACGGCGAGTCGTGGCCGCAGTTTTTCATTGTGTGGCCGAATTGGAAGCACCGGTGGCACTGAAGGAAGGGGGTGAAGCCGTGCACGCGGACCCTTTGATGGTCTATGTTCACGCGCTCCAGCTCCATCACCCTCCTCCAGACTCCGGTCTCCGCTGACAACACAGCATTGTATAAGTTGGTGTTTTTGTTCTGCCTAAGGAAACGCAGCTGGATATCAGTCTCGCTGGCTGGGTCCCCGACTCCCGGATTTTGTGTCTTGAGGACGTGTATGATTTCCTCTGCCGTGACATCCTTCGATATACCCTTGAGTATAAACATCGGCCTGGTTTTATTGGCCGCTACCGCGCTCACCTTATCCGAATCTTTCAGCCGGTCCAGTGTATCGTTACGCTGCTCTGCCGTAACGAATTCGACGCGGAGTTTGTTGTTCGACAGTGGCTTGACTTTGACAGGTGCGTAGCTCGACTTCTTGTAGGTGATGGCCTGCCTGAACGCAGTCACCGCCTCCTGCCTGCTGCTGGTAGGTCCCTTGGCCGTCACGATCGCCGCATAGCTGGTTGTAGGTGTAGGCACTGTGGTGGTGGGCGAGGTCCGCAGGGGGGGCGACGCAGAAACCGTCGCAGCCGTCTCCGATGTCACGCCCGCTGCCGTCGGCGGTGTCGGTTTTGATTTGCCGGCCAGCGACGCATACGTAGGTCGAGTCGCAGCGGCCGCAGCGGCGATCTTAGATGTCGCAGCCGCGAGGTCTCTGCGTAGCCCGCGCACCTCGCCGACACAAACCTTAATCTCAGCACGCAATTGTTCATCGCCGATGGGGGAGCCTGCCGAGCCGGCCAGCCTGGCCTCTCCGGTAGGGGCGGGGGGATGCGCGACAGCGCCGCCGTCAGTGCCACTGCCGGGGGCCCCGTGTGAGGGTCCCGCTCCGTCGGGTGTGCGCCGGGAGACCCCTGCCAGGGCACGGGTTGCCCGGCGGATCTCCTCGGCCGCAGATAGTATGACCCGCTTGTTAGCGGCCGTCACACTCTTGCCATCCTGGACGGCTTTAGTGATGCTGTTTGTCAGAGCAGTGACCACCTCCGCGAACGAGTCATAGTCTTTAACATTGTCCGCAAGCACTGGTGGGGGGTTGGGGGTTTTGTCCCCACTAGGTTTCGGGATCCTAGTAGGGGTCCCGTTGGGGGTCCTAATCATTGTCTTTTCAGGTGGGGGTGAGGGGGCGTGGGAAGGAATTTATAGGGAGATGTATATGGAGCAAATACATATATACACACCAATTATAAATAAATACGCATTTTTCATTAAGGGCACGCCATCTGAGGGTGAGTAGGGTGTGATGAGTGCCAACCCGGCCAAAATCGGCAAGCGGGAGGGGGGGATATGGCTGTTAGAAGTTTTTCCGAAAAATGATTTTTAAAAATAGCTGTGTGTGAAAAGCGTCAATTCTTCCCTCAGGGCATGCAAACCGGCAGCGAGTAGATTGATATAGACTCAAGAACAGTGAGAATCCGACAGAAAATGGGGGAGTTATTGCTATTTAAAGATTTCGTTTACGTAATTTCAAACTGAAAATGAACTTTTTTCCTCGTGAGGATTTTTAAATTTTGAAAAGGGGACCCGAAAGGCGTCCCCAAAAAAATGAACTGCACCAAATTTGGAGGGGATCCGACCCCGGTAACCCCCCCAAATAGGCCTCTGAGTTTTAAAAATAGCTGTATGTGAAAAGTGTCAATTCTTCCCTCAGGGCATGCAAACCGGCAGCGAGTAGATTGATATAGACTCAAGAACGGTGAGAATCCGACAGAAAATGGGGGAGTTATTGCTATTTAAAGACTTCGTTTACGTAATTTCAAACTGAAAATGAACTTTTTTCCCCGTGAGGATTATAAAATTTTGAAAAGGGGACCCGAAAGGCGTCCCCAAAAAAATGAACTGCACCAAATTTGGAGGGGATCCGACCCCGGTAACCCCCCCAAATAGGCCTCCGAAATTAACAGATTGCTCAGCCGTCACCCCCGCAGACTCAATGTCGGATATCTCCGGATCTATTAGGGGTAGCGGTCTGAAAATTTGTGGCCGTGTACTATGATAGATTACACATATGTAACAATAAAATATATAGCTATATCATGAATGGGAATAGAGATATGGGATTCAGAACTCTAAAGGAGAGGAAAATTTTTATAAAAAGTGTCCTCACCCCCTGAAATTTAACCGGCCACGAATGCTGATGGTGTCATTCTCTTAGTCCTTGTGCTGGGCACGTGACCCACTGTAACCCAACTGTTCAGCGGATGTGTAACCCACTTTTCACGTAACGGTCACTTTTCACTTATTGTTCTATAAAACTGTAACTACTGCTAGGAAAAATCTGAGACTTTGCACATATATACAGGGTCCTGACCCGCACTCGGTGAAATAATAAAAATTTGGGGTCCTCGATCGTTTTGCTAAGTTATTAAGCAAAAACCCCTTTTTTGCCGCCAAAAACACAGTTATTCGCCTCTAGCACCTCGGCGCATCGCACTAAAAATCCGGGAAAGGTCTCAGAAGATGCGCCTCGACAAGGCGCATCGAACTGCACTGCGGAAACGCGGTCGGCCTGCTGAAAATCACGCGCCGCACGCGAAAAACACTTAAGAACGATTTTTCCGAACACTAAAATGCGTCTATTTCGCTGAATTTTCCACCGATTTCACTGATTTTTTCACTGTTGGGAAGCGCTCGCCAATGCGCATCTTTTGATGTATCACACCGGTTAGTTTTGCAAAACTGACCCGCAACTTTGATTTTTTTGAGCGCGGAGCTGCGCGGAAACGATGCTTACTCCGTGCCCAGCGGCGCGCGACTGGTTAGGTTAGGTTAGGTTAGGTTAGGTTAGGTTAGGTTAGGTTAGGTTAGGTTAGGTTAGGTTAGGTTTGTCACAATGGCGGGAAAGGCTCGAGACGCCCAGTGCCGGATTAGCTACTGTTGAGGCGATTCGGCCCATCCTTAAAGAATGGATAGAGCGGAAACACGGAACGCTTACGTACCGCCTAGTACAGGTGCTTTCGGGGCATGGCTGTTTTGGGAGATACCTGTGCAAGGTGGCATGCAGGGAACCCACGGAGGAGTGTCACGAATGTGGCGCTCCATCCGATACGGCGCTGCATACGTTGGCAGTTTGCCCCGCCTGGGCGGAGCCACGGCAGCTGCTTATAGATAAAGTTGGACAAGACCTTTCCCTGCCTACTGTGGTGAAGGCTATAGTGGGCAGCGAAACGGCATGGGATTGCATGATCTCCTTCTGTGAGACAGTGATGACGCGGAAGGAGGTGGCGGAACGGACGAGAGAGGAGGATGTTGACGCTCACCCAATCCGCCGCCGCAGAAACGGGCGTAGGCGCGCTGCACAAGATCGCAGGATGCCCCCGTGAGACGGACCTGCGAGCGATACACACGGGGAGTGTATTGCTCGCGGTTAACTTGGTCCCCGCGAATGTTGGCGCAGTCCGTCCAAGCTGCGCCCCAAATGGTGTCAGAAATAGCGATCTCTGAGGTGGGCCTGCCAAAGTAGGCAACGCTGGTTGGGTTGCAGTTGAATGCGAGAGCGACCCTGTGCCCAGCCACCTGGCGAGGAGTTGGAACGCCGTGGGGTTTTAGTCGGTAAGAGTCCGACATAACCTTCGCACCTTCCCCGGGTGCGGTGGTATCCATGATGGATTTCCCCACGTTAAAAAAAAAAAAAAAGGTTAGGTTAGGTTAGGTTAGGTTAGGTTAGGTTTTTTTTTTTTTTTTTTTTTTTTTTTTTTTTTTTTTTTTTTTCTTAATCTAGTTTAGCCACAAAGGTTTTTCTTATTTACACAATAATTGATTGTGCAGCAGGGGAGCTACCGCTATTGGATACGTTCGCTCCCCTGCCCACTTACACACAAGTGCCTTAAAGTTATCGCAGTGATCTATAAATTAATAATGTAATATATATATATATATATATATATACTTTAGCATCCCTACATATTATACATGTTTATTCGTTAAACTCCTTTCTATAATAAGATATTAAGTTCAATATGGCATTCTATCCGAGACGGCGTAATGTGTATATAAAGGACAAATCTTAATGAGTTATGCTCTATCCACACCATAAGTAAACAGAGCTATTGTGAATAGGTACCGTGGTAGCGCCGGCCCCCGCTATTTGATACGAGAGCAGGTGACTCCAACAGCCCCGCGCAAGCGCGCATTAAATTGCGATGTGTTTATATAAATAACAATGACGATATGACGGTGTGCAGATAGAATACCTCATTAAGCAGAATTAAACTAAATAAGCCAATAAACCGAACTATTTTAAATAGGTACCGTGGTAGCACCAGCTTCCGCTATTTGATACGTAGGCAGGTGGCTCCAGCGGCCCCGCGCAAGTGCGCATTAAATTGCGATGTGTTTATATACATAACAATAACGATATGACGGTGTACAGATAGAATACCTCATTAAGCCGAATTAAACTAAATAAACAAATAAACCGAACTATTGTGAATAGGTACCGTGGTAGCACCAGCTTCCGCTATATGATACGTAGGCAGGTGGCTCCAGCGGCCCCGCGCAAGCGCGCATTAAATTGTGATGTGTTACATCAGTAGAATAAACAAACAATAACCCGAACTATTGCAAATAGGTGCCGTGGTAGCACCAGCTTCCGCTATTTGATACGTAGGCAGGTGGCTCCAGCGGCCCCGCGCAAGCGCGCATTAAATTGCGATGTGTTTATATAAATAACAATAACGATATGACGGTTTACAGATAGAATGCCTCATTAAGCAGAATTAAACTAAATAAACAGATAAACCGAACTATTGTAAATAGGTACCGTGGTAGCACCAGCTTCCGCTATTTGATACGTAGGCAGGTAGCTCCAGCGGCCCCGCGCAAGTGCGCATTAAATTGTGATGTGTTATGTCAGTAAAATAAACAAACAATAACCCGAACTATTGTAAATAGGTACCGTGGTAGCACCAGCTTCCGCTATTTGATACGTAGGCAGGTGGCTCCAACGGCCCCGCGCAAGCGCGCATTAAATTGCGATGTGTTTATATAAATTACAATAACAATATGACAGTATACAGATAGAATACCTCATTAATCAGAATTAAACTAAATAAACAAATAAACCGAACTATTATAAATAGGTACCGTGGTAGCACCAGCTTCCGCTATTTGATACGTAGGCAGGTGGCTCCAACGGCCCCGCGCAAGCGCGCATTAAATTGCGATGTGTTTATATAAATTACAATAACAATATGACAGTATACAGATAGAATACCTCATTAAACAGAATTAAACTAAATAAACAAATAAACCGAACTATTGTAAATAGGTACCGTGGTAGCACCAGCTTCCGCTATTTGATACGTAGGCAGGTGGCTCCAACGGCCCCGCGCAAGCGCGCATTAAATTGCGATGTGTTTATATAAATTACAATAACAATATGACAGTATACAGATAGAATACCTCATTAAACAGAATTAAACTAAATAAACAAATAAACCGAACTATTGTAAATAGGTACCGTGGTAGCACCAGCTTCCGCTATTTGATACGTAGGCAGGTAGCTCCAGCGGCCCCGCGCAAGTGCGCATTAAATTGTGATGTGTTATGTCAGTAAAATAAACAAACAATAACCCGAACTATTGTAAATAGGTACCGTGGTAGCACCAGCTTCCGCTATTTGATACGTGGGCCGGTGGCTCCAGCAGCCCCGCGCAAGCGCGCATTAAATTGTGATGTGTTATGTCAGTAAAATAAACAAACAATAACAATAACCGACCTATTGTAAATAGGTACCGTGGTAGCACCAGCTTCCGCTATATGATACGTAGGCAGGTGGCTCCAGCGGCCCCGCGCAAGCGCGCATTAAATTGCAATATGTTTATATAAATAACAATAACGATATGACAGTATACAGATAGAATACCTCATTAAGCAGAATTAAACTAAATAAACAAATAAACCGAACTATTGTAAATAGGTACCGTGGTAGCACCAGCTTCCGCTATTTGATACGTAGGCAGGTGGCTCCAGTGGCCCCGCGCAAGTGCGCATTAAATTATAATGTGTGTATGTATACAATACCATGCTATGCTAAGCTGAATAAAACCGATAAACCCAATAAATGAATAAACTTATAACAAATAAACTAATAAATAAGTAAACACCTTTCCACATATACTCTTTCCTTTACATATGGATAAAAATCATACGTACAGATTCCGCGTGACAATAACCGCAATAACAATTACCTATAAAAGCTATCAAATGTTATTTTCGATAACCCATATCTTCTGTCGCCTGCCGCATAAAATTATATAATTTGTCTCTTTCTATGCACCGTACATCATAGTATATTCCCAAAAAAATTTTAGGGCGCTATCTATTAAGCTCAGCCTATAAATCTACTTTTTTGTGTGTGGGGGAATCGGTGAGGGTTTTCACCAATTCATGTGCATATTTGGGGGCGTTCCCACGGTCCGATTTTCTCCAAATTAGGCTTCATTTCACTTTTCCGGTTGTAGCCTTAATATTCCGTTTTCAAATTTCCAAAATTGCCGATAGCAAAAAAGTTGGTTTTCAACTTACGTAATTTTCAGTAATGTTTAACAATCTATATTTAAGTAATTTATGCTCCTATTTTGATGCGGTTTTCTTATATATAAATGTTTTCCCCATGTCTACGCATTCCCATTCACAGAAAAGCACATTTCCGATTATCGGACCCGCACACCCATCCACTTCCATGCCACAGCTAGCTGGCCTTACCCTGAGTGAGCGAAGGTGAATGCGCATCGAGTCCACGCCGCGAGCGACTATGGAATGTACAAAGGTTTATTTCGATTCTTGAGTTGTGGTTCAAAGTTTAGTTCAAAATAAAATTAAATAACAAAGAATAATATCCTATGAAATGACTGAATAATTCAATGACGGCTACCTACAAAAATTTACAAAATGTTATCTAAGATATCCCATGTCCTCCGACACCTACCATATAAAGTTATATACTTTGTCGCTTTCTATACATAGTGTTTAAAAATCTATATTTAAGTAATTTATACTCCTATTTTGATGCGGATTTCTAATATATTAATGTTTTCCCTATAACTATGCTTTCCCATTCACAGAAAAGCGCATTTCCGATTATCGGACCCGCACACCCATCCACCTCCATGCCACAGTCAACTGGCCTTACCCTGAGTGAGCGAAGATGAATAAATCTAACTTGAAATTGACAATTGAAACCCTAAATAGTGCTTGCTTGCCATGAGGAAGCGAGGGGAGTCCCGGAACTATACCCCGTAATCGATGTTCGACTCCACCCGGTTCCTCATGGCTCGCAGGACTGGACATGAAGATGAATCGGCTCGATGCGCCACATCCCCTTTTAAGTTGAATTTCACATTTCTGTTAATACAATTATAGCACTTCGGCGAAGCTCCCCTTTCCTTCTCCGGGCAGTCGGCTTCCTTGTGCGCCGTGTTGGCGCAGTGAGCGCAGGGGGACGGCGAGTCGTGACCACAGTTTTTCATTGTGTGACCGAATTGGAAACACCGGTGGCACTGAAGGAAGGGGGTGAAGCCGTGCACGCGGACCCTTTGATGGTCTATGTTCACGCGCTCCAGCTCCATCACCCTCCTCCAGACTCCGGCCTCCGCTGACAACACAGCGTTATATAAGTTGGTGTTTTTATTCTGCCGAAGGAAACGCAGCTGAATGTCGGTCTCACAAGATGGGTCCCCGACTCCCGGATTCTGCGTCTTAAGGACGTGTATGATTTCCTCTGCCGTGATGTCCTTCGATATACCCTTGAGTATAAACATCGGCCTGGTTTTGTTGGCCGCTACCGCGCTCACCTTGTCCGAATCTTTTAGCCGGTCCAATGTATCATTCCTCTGTTCTGCCGTAATGAATTCGACGCGGAGTTTGTTGTTAGACAGTGGCTTAACCTTGACAGGTGCATAGCTCGACTTCTTATAGGTAATGGCCTGCCTGAACGCGGTCACCGCCTCCTGTCTGCTGCTGGTAGGCCCCTTGGCCGTCACGATCGCTGCATAGCTTGTTGTAGGTGTAGACACTGTGGTGGTGGGCGAGGTCCGCAGGGGGGGCGACGCAGTAACCGTCGCGGCCGTCTCCGATGTCACGCCCGCTGCCGTCGGCGGTGTCGGTTTTGATTTGCCGGCCAGCGACGCATACGTAGGTCGAGTCGCAGCGGCCGCGGCGGCGATCTTAGATGTCGCTGCCGCGAGGTCTCTGCGTAGCCCGCGCACCTCGCCGACACAAACCTTAAGCTCAGCACGTAATTGTTCATCAACGATGGGGGAGCCCGCCGAGCCGGCCAGCCTGGCCTCTCCAGTAGGGGCGGGGGGATGCGCGACAGCGCCGCCGTCAGCGCCACTGCCGGGGGCCCCGTGTGAGGGTCCCGCTCCGTGTGGTGTGCGCCGGGAGACCCCTGCCAGGGCACGGGTTGCCCGGCGGATCTCCTCGGCCGCACATAGTATGACCCGCTTGTTAGCGGCCGTCACACTCTTGCCATCCTGGACGGCTTTAGTGATGCTGTTTGTCAGAGCTGTGACCACCTCCGCGAACGAGTCATAATCTTTTACATTATCCGCAAGCACTGGTGGGGGGTTGGGGGTTTTGTCCCCACTAGGTTTCGGGATCCTAGTGGGGGTCCCGTTTGGGGTCCTAATCATTGTCTTTTCAGGTGGGGGTGAGGGGGCGTGGGAGGGAATTTATAGGGAGATGTATATAGAACAAATACATATATACACACTAATTATAAATATATACGCATTTTTCATTAAGGGCACGCCATCTGAGGGTGAGTAGGGTGTGATGAGTGCCAATCCGGTCAAAATCGGCAAGCGGGAGGGGGGGATATGGCTGTTAGAAGTTTTTCCGAAAAATGATTTTTTAAAAATAGCTGTATGTGAAAAGTGTCAATTCTTCCCTCAGGGCATGCAATCCGGCAGCGAGTAGATTGATATAGACTCAAGAACGGTGAGAATCCGACAGAAAATGAGGGAGTTATTGCTATTTAAAGATTTCGTTTACGTAATTTCAAACTGAAAATGAACTTTTTTCCCCGTGAGAATTTTTAAATTTTGAAAAGGGGACCCGAAAGGCGTCCCCAAAAAAATGAACTGCACCAAATTTGGAGGGGATCCGACCTCGGTAACCCCCCCAAATGGGCCTCTGAGTTTAACAGATTGCTAAGCCGTCGCCCCCGCAGACTATATGTCGGATATCTCAGGATCTATTAGGGGTAGCGGTCTGAAAATTTGTGGCCGTGTACTATGATAGATTACACATATGTAACAATAAAATATATAGCTATATCATGAATGGGAATAGAGATATGGGATTCGGAACTCTAAAGGAGAGGAAAATTTTTACAAAAAGTGTCCTCACCCCCTGAAATTTAACCGGCCACGAATGCTGATGGTGTCATTCTCTTAGTCCTCGTGCCGGGCACGTGACCCACTGTAACCCAACTGTTCAGCGGATGTGTAACCCACTTTTCACTTAACGGTCACTTTTCACTATTTGTCCTTTAAAATTGTAACTACTAATAACTAGTTGTTCGCCCCGAACTGAGACCTCGCGGTAACGGTATCCCATGATTATTCATTCAATCGATACATGATAACCAAAACTGACATTATTATTATGCCCGTTTTCACCAAACATACCTAAATCATCCCCTAAGTAGGAGTCTCTTAACGTAGGTAGCTCCTAAATACAATCCTAAGTCCTAACATCCGTCCCAATATCCTTTTAGGTGTCCCGTACAGGATCGTGATAAATAAGTTGACAGAAAACATCAATCACCTAACTTATAGGTAGCCCGTAAAGGTTAGGGAACGTTAGTGAAAACATTGAATTATTATGTAGGTACTAACGAGTGAAACCGGGTTACGGGCATCTGTACAAATCGTCATCTATCGACGCGAATAGAAAATATACAATATTTAACTAAAATTTAACTAAAAAATAATTTTAATTGAATAATATGGTACAAAAAAAATTACAATACAATTATTGTATTATAATAAGTAACTAAATAATAATGGTCGACGCAAAACTGTTTTTGGGATAGGTCGTTAGTCGTAACTCGTAGTTCCATGGGAATAGTTACTGACTGCGCCATCTATTAGCATTATTGTGAAGCTATGTTGATGCTATATGAATTACTGATGTACATTAAAAATTAAATAATCTCGTTTCTTTATAATATTCATATAATTTTAGTATTTGTTGTTCAAGTACAGGATATAAGTGACCTAAAAACATAAAATCAGTTTGAAAATCCATAGCGGATTTTCTTAGGGAGCGTCTTCAAGCGAGCGTATAAAATCGCCACTTTGAAAGCCCCCCATTTCGTCAATTTTAAGGGAAAAATTAAAAAAAAAATATTTTTGTACTCAGTTCAAAATTATCTTTAAAATGATACGTAACAATTTTATGTAACGCGATATTTTTTTTTTTACTTCGCATTCGCTTCTATGAGAGCCCCCCTGAAATAAAGATTTTTATAACTTTTTAAGCCATTTTCGGCTGGAGGCCATCGGTTTACATATTATATCTAAATTTGAAGTAATTACGTTCAGTAATTCAAAAGTTATAAGGCTCTGACAGACGGACGGACGGACGGACGGACGGACGGACAAGTGCAAATCGCTCTAGTTAACTCAAAGACCTTCGCTTCGCTCGGTCGATAAAAATCTGAAATTTTGCACATATGTAAAGCGTCCTGATTCGCACACAGTGAAACAATAAAAATTTGGGGTCCTCGATCGTTTTGCCCAGTTATTTAGCAAAAACCACTTTTTTGGCGCCAAAAACACAGTTTTTCACCTCTAACTCCTCGGCGCATCGCACTAAAAATCCGGGAGAGGTCTCAGAAGATGCACCTCGACAAGGCGCATCGAACTGCACTTCGAAAACGCGGTCGGCCCGCTGAAAATCACGCGCCGCACGCGAAAAACACTTATGGACGTTTTTCTAACCACTAAAATGCGTCTATTTCGCTGAATTTTCCACCGATTTCACTGATTTTTTCACTGTTGGGAAGCGCTCGCCAATGCGCATCTTTTGATGTATAACACTAGTTAGATTTGCAAAACTGACCCGCAACTTTGATTTTTTGAGCGCGGAGCTGCGCGGAAACGATGCTTACTCCGTGCCCAGCGGCGCGCGACTGGTTAGGTTAGGTTAGGTTTTTTTTTTTTTTTTTTTTTTTTTTTATTTTTATTTTTTATTAACCCTCTAACAGGATTAGAGACTATTTTGGCAAATTCTTTATCGACTCTTTCATTCAAGTTCTCGCACTTATGCCTCTCGCACTTTTATTCTTCATACTATTTCTTTCTTTCATTCATCGTCTTTCACACTATGGGTGGGTTCCCTTCCTACTTGCTAGCTTATAGGGGGAGTAAAGTGGGCTTATTTCTTTATTTAACAAAATTTTTACATTACATGTTATATCTACGTTCTTATTTTTATACATTCAAATATATTTACAATAATAACTATACAATATAACTATTGATACTTATTATCTATAGTGCCTATCCTACTTACAATCTTTAATATCTATGCTGGTTAAAATATAAACCTAATATATTTTGCCAGCATAACTTAATTGCGATTTCTTTTATTTACAATTTTACAAATTTGTTTGCAATAGTTTAAAAGTTTGGATCTGTTCTTACAATCTTTCATGATATCTGCAATAGTATTGGTTGTTAATTTTGAGCCCAATTGGTGCTCTAATTTTAAGCGTTCGTAAAGATGAGCGGGACAGTCAAACAAAAGATGAAAGATGGACTCTGGCTCCCCGTCGCTGCAGACGCAAGATGGACTCTCCTTGCACTTGAACCGATGCAAGTACTCGGAGAATCCACCATGCCCCGTCAACGCCTGGGTGACGAGTCCATCCACCCCCATTTTGTTGATGACACGGTAGGCCGCCACCGCGTCTGGGAAAAATTTTTTGGTGACGCCTGCAGTTTCGCCAGCTCGGTACCGGTCGTTCCATTCGTCAAGCGATCGCATACGGATGCTCCGCTTGACGAATGAAACGGGACAGCTATCGTAATCGAAGCGGCGCTTTGACTTTAGCGCAGCCTCCTTGGCCAGATAGTCGGCACGTTCATTCCCCTCCAGTCCCGCGTGGGCCTTGATCCAGAACAGGCTTATATGCCTGCTCTGGAGCAAAGCACCGCGCAGGAATTCTCGTGCTTTTACGGCCAGGGGATGTAGGGCCTTGGGATTTTGTAATGTCTGAAGCGCCGACAGGGAGTCAGAATAAATTCCCACTGATCCAGCCAAGTTTTCTGCAGCCATTCTCGCCGCCCGGCACAACGCCAGGAGTTCTGCCTGGTAGACCGTGCAATAGGACGGCAAAGCAAGCTTGAGGGTTTTAGTTTCGGCAGCACCGCTCCATACGGATAGTGCCGCACCCACTTTGCCCTCAATCTTGCTGCCGTCCGTAAAGATGTTGAAGTTGTTTGCACTGTTGGCGTTGAGTTGCTCCTGGTCCACCAGACATTTGATCTCAAGGTCTATATGGCAGGCGGGGTGCGGGGATCGCAGAGTCGAGGACACTCGCTCCACCTCCCGATCTCCTATTTCTGGCTGGGGCACCCCCCTCCTCGCCTCATAAAGCGCCGCTGCTTCGCGGACGCGGAGGTCGAGAGGGAGTATCCCAGCGAGCAACAGGGCCGAGTTTAGGGATACGGTGCGGTATGCCCTACAAAGCTTCTGTGCAAAACCCCGCTGGACCACATTTAACTGCTTCCGGATCCCCAGCTTATCCACCGCAGACGCCCATACACTGGCGGCATATAGAATAACCGGCTCAACCACTGCTATATAGATGGTGCGGACGACCTCAGGGTGGAGACCCCAGCTTGTCTTCGCCGCTCGTGCTAACTGGTGGTAGAAAGCGACCGCACGTCTGCAAGCACTCGCGACATGTGCATTAAATGTGAGTTTGTGGTCTATAATGACCCCCAGCAGCTTTATCTCGTTCGTCAAGGCAATGTCGACCCCACCCATGCGGAGACGCGGGGTGTCGTACTTAAGTTTGCGCGTCACGACCATTGCGTTGGTTTTATGAGGGGCAAACCGAAGTTTATTGGACATTCCCCACGCCTCCACATGGTCGAGGGCGGCATTGGCCCGGCGTTCGATATCCAGGGCTGTTTCGCCGTCAAAGACCATGACTACGTCATCGGCGAATGCCTGTGCGTAAACGTCTTCGTTCTCCAAGTCTCGAAGCAGCGGATCCAAGATGAGGTTCCATAATATTGGCCCGCCGATAGACCCCTGCACACACCCCTTCCCAGTGCTCACCGTGTGCTCCTCTCCACAGTATCTAACGCAAACTCTCCTGTCGCTCAGGTAGCTGCCCAACAGCCTTCGAATGTTAATAGGGCATTTTTCCTCCGCCAATCTGACTCTGATTTTAGGCCACCAAGCGTTGTCAAAGGCGCCCTCTATATCTAGCGAAATCAGAACAACGATTCTTTTCTTCTCTAATTTGAGCCTGATGTGTTCCACTAAGGTATAGAGGGCATCTTCGGTGCTGCGCTGGGGCATAAAGCCAAACTGGCGGGTACTAAGGTTGGGCGCAAGATGATATTGCAGCCTGGCGACAAGCATCTTTTCCAGCACCTTGCCAAGTACTGGGAGGAGTCCAATGGGACGATACGACTTGGGAGCCGTATAGGTGGGCTTCCCCGGTTTCCGGAGGAAGATCACCGTGGCCTCCTTCCAGGCCCTGGGAAAGTAGTAGAGTGCCAGGCACCGGTAAAACAGGCACAGGAAGAGCTCCGGGTCTAGGTTTATGGCGCGCAGGCATATATCAGCGGTGAGGCCATCCGCACCTGGAGCCTTCTTTGGATCAAAGGAAGAGCTCGCCAATTTTAATTCCAGGAGAGTGAAAGGAGGGTCCCGCTTGTCTGAGGTAGTCTCAATGTCTATGGAATTGGCCAGGACTCTCACCCGCCGGTGCTCCTCGGAGTCATGCTCTTCGGAGTCCCCAGGGTAGAAAGTCTCAGCCATGAGACGGGCCGAACTTTTGGCATCGATTTCTATGCCGTCCACTATCAGTGGTGGGTCCTCCTCCCGTTTGGTTGTTCTGCCCAGCACCCTGTAAATCCCCCCCCAGAGAGATTCCCGGTCTTGCTTCTCGCAAAAGTTTTTCCAAGATCTGGTCTGTGCTTCCTTTTCCTCGGCCTCGTACCTGGTTTTTGCCTCCAGGTACTCATCGACCACTTTAGCGCGACGGATCGGTGCCGCACACCGGATCCTTCTCTTCTTGGTAGCCACCTCGCGCTTTAGCGTCGCCAGCTCGTCGGACCACCATGGCACCGAAAGTGTTTCCTTCTTTTTAATTTTGGGAATTGCATGCTCGCTCGCGTCGATCATTGCGTGTATGAGTTTGTGTGTGGTCTCTTCTAATTGTGTTACTGTTTCTATGTGTGTAATGTTAGTGACTGTGATATTGTTGGATTGCAAAGCTTGACCCAGTTTCTCATGAAACCGGGTCCAGTTGGCTTTCCGTGTGTTGTATATTCGTGTTGTACGTTTGATGTAGTTGTGTCTGACGCGTTTGAGGTTTAGCTTAAAAGTGATGCCATTGTGGTCCGAGGTAGTTAGATCCTCACATACGCGCCAGTCGTCCACCAGGTCGAGGAGGTCCAGCGATGCAGTCGTAATGTCCACATAGCTGCAGTACCTTTGTCCGCCTCTTATAACATCGAAGGTAGGAATTTCTCCTTTATTAAGTATAACCAGACCAAGATCTTCCAAGGTGCCACGTAGTTCCTCGCCGCGGCGATCCGTCGTGGGACTTCCCCACCACACATTCTTGGCGTTGCAGTCGCCCGCGACCACCCATCTCTGGGCTCCCAACTCAAGCCTGATCTTACGCAAGTGTGCAAGGTACTGGTCCATTGGCTGGTCAGGCTCGAAGTAGAACGAGACCAGGGCAATCTCCCAGGCGTTGGTTCGGATCCCCACCACTGAGATGTTGTTCGTGGTGAGTTTTGGGTATTGTATGACGTGGAGGTCAGCATTGAAAATAATTATTGCTGCCTTGACATTGCCCTCCCCGTTGTCCGCGCACTGGAAGACCCTGACCCCACTCCGACCCGATATCCTGCCCTCCCTGCCGACGTACGGTTCCTGCACCAATGCGACTTGAATTTCGCGTTTTCCGGCCTCAAGTAGAAGCTCAGTGAGTGCAAGTTTCTTGCGTTGAAGATTTGCCTGCATGAATTTAATGGCCATTGTGTCAGCCGGCGCAACTTTAGCAATATGCTACAGTGGAGCGGGCCAACTCGTCCCACC
This sequence comes from Oeneis ivallda, assembly GCA_029955525.1. NCBI lineage: Eukaryota > Metazoa > Arthropoda > Insecta > Lepidoptera > Nymphalidae > Oeneis > Oeneis ivallda. Next base: position 24,354,885 of record JARPMR010000020.1, read on the forward strand.
TCCGCCTGATCGGGCAGTCGCTGCTGAAGGCATTGTGCTCCCGGTTGTCGAGTTTTGCCCTCAGGCAGTTTCTGCACGAAGGTGGGGCTGCAACGGCCCACTCGTCACAATTTGCTTTAAGGTGTGGCCCTCCACAATGGCTACATCCATCCACGGATTCTTTGCAAAATTTTTTGCTATGTCCGTATCCCAAGCACCTCGAGCATTGGACCAGAGGAGACTGGTCCTCTGCCCTGACCCTCTGGAGATCTATATGGACACTGCCCATCCCTGTGATCCGTCTCCAGAGAGTAGGAGAGGTGCTTAGGACTACGTTGGCCAAGTGTGGGTTACGGGTTGGTTTTCTGTATTTTATAAGTATCCGGTCATCCCCTCTGTCGAGGCTGCCAAACAGCTCCCTATTCTGGTTCCTCAAGGCTTTTGTAATGTCCTCGTCGGTATTCACTGCTAAGACTCCCTTGAGGACCAGAAGAGGGTCCCTGTTCTTGACTTCTTCGACAGCGAGGCCTGTCCCTTCCCCTGTCAATCTTTCTTTCGCTTTACACCGATCTTCCTCGGTACGGAAACCCATTATTACTTTCCGGTCTCGAGCCTTCCGGACTTTCTCGATTTTTACCCAGCCTTCCTTGGCGTCAATGGTCCGCCTCACCCTATCCAGCACTTGTTCGCCTGTTTCGGCAACATTTTTCGATGTGACCACCACCGAATGTACGGTGCCTTGCAGTGGTCGCAGTGGCTCGGATGCAGCAACGTTGGCGTATGTTCTCTGGTCTATTACCTCCTGGCACCTCGTAAGCTGATCCTTAAGATCTACCAGCCTCCTCGAGTTTTCCGCTAGGAGCCGAGAGTGCTCCTCGAGCTTACTACTCAAGCCGAGATCCGGGGCCACCGTGAATGTGGAGTCGGCATCCTTATGGAGCGGCTCCGCACTCCCGGCGCTCGCGGGCCCCTTTCGAGCCCTCTCGGCACCCAGCGACGCCTCTGAGGCTGTCAAGAGCTCTCTGAGCCTGTCCAGGGCACCCAATATGGAGTCTTTATACTCCTTTTTTAAGTTCCTGGACAGGTCCAGCGAGGTTCTTGCCTTCGTGATCCACATTTCAGCCTCCTTTAGTCTGTCCCTGCAAGTGGTGGTCGCTGGTGGGCGGGCAGTGGTCTCTATGTTTCTGGGGCTTTTCCCCCCTCTCTGCGTCGTTAATTTTGCTGCTGCGGTTACAGACTGTGTCATTTGTGGCTTGGAGGTGGAAGGCCCCGCTATTGTTGCCTCCCACTTCTCCAGGCTCCGTCTGATTAGTTTTTTCTCCACTTTTGGAGGTGATATTGGGGGGGAGCCAGAAGGTGGGCTGGATTCCCCTGATAATCTTTTGGGGGTCCGGAACATGTTTACTGTTTAGAGGGCTGCGTCAAGTAAGGTAAAATAATGTAAATAAAATAATAATTTAAAGGTCAGAAAAATTGAGCAATAGCTCTAAAATAAATTCTTATTGTCTTTGTAATACCTGCAATAGCAGTTCGTTATTGTCAAAATTAATAAAATAATACCTAAAACTACTTAAGCTATATTCCTCGGCTTGGTAGAGCTCAGCTCTACCTAACTCTACCAAAACTCCAGTTGGAGTTATCTGTCTTGGTCCCCTCGATAGCCCTAACCGGGGGCTTGTCAATGAAGAAAACCGTGCAGAGCTGCGACCAGTGGTTGCCGAGATATTTCAGTTTGAAAATTTTCAAGATGGCGGACCCAGACACTGCCTGGGTCTAGACCAATTTTGAAAAATTAATATCTCGGAAACCACTGGCAGCAGGAACGAGTGCGACGGCTCTCCGTACTCGTCTTTGCAAGAGCTATAAGCTTCTTGGCTCAGTTTCAGTGGGGGGGGGGGTCAACTCTATTTCGAGATAGACTCAGCGGAGGTGGTAGAGTCCGCTGTCGTGAGGATGGCGGAGAAAACCGCAAACTCGGGCGATGCCTCTAGGCAGGGTTATGCCCCTTCAAATATTTTCAAAATGGCCGCCAATATGGCTGCCACTTTGAATTAGATTTCTAACTTCACCAATATTAATCCTAAATGGCCCGTGTTTGGGCTTGATGAAGAGGTCTCTTGAAGAGCTGTCCGAATTTATTGGTGAAGTAATTTTTAAAACAACCCCCGATTTTTGGGGGTTGAAAAACCTCTAAATTTTTACAAAAATTGCTATAAAATTATTAATACTAACAATAAAATTTGGAAAAAATTGTTTAAGGGCTACCCTAACTTAGTACTATTTTTTGGCGTGTATTGCAGAGTTACTGCACCCCTATTTTAAGTACCACGTGGCACGTGGTACATAACCCCTAAATTTCAAAAAATTATATTATAAAACTATTAGGCCGAAAAATCTGAAATTTGGAATAAAGATAGAACTAATAGGGTTCTATGAAATGAACAAAAAATAACGGGGGGTCACCGCTTTAGATTAATTAAAAAAGAATTTTGAAATTTGGAAAATTTTTTGGGGTGCGATAACTCCGCAAATACTCAACCGAATGCTGATGTCGAGGTGTCCCCGTGCAGCTCGCGATGATGCCCGTCGACTACGGCCGGAACAAGCGCCCTCTGTAGCCGGGAACACGAAACACGTGGCCACGTGGTCTTCAGTTTTTCGTTGTTTTTTCCGCGCGCATACGCGGGAAAAATCCAATTGAGGTGTCGAATTGTAGAAACCGATGGGGCGCGTCGAATGGCGTATTGAAAACAATACGTTCCCGATCTTGTTCGGGCAGCGTTCGCCTCCAAAGGTTAAAGTTTTACAACTTTTTGAAATTTTTCCGGTTTTTCGCTTGAAAATGGTCCGCTTTAAGAACTTTCGGTTTAGCACTTTCCGGAACCTTGTAGCACTTTTAAATGCGCAACTTTTAACGTATATCACGGCACTGTACGTCGCAAAAAACCCACTTTTTCGAATTTTTAAAGGTGTTTGGAGCACGGAGAACACTTTGAACACGCGCGCTTTCGACAGCGGGGAGCCGCGGAATCCGGTTAGGTTAGGTTAGGTTAGGTTAGGTTAGGTTAGGTTAGGTTAGGTTTTTTTTTTTTTTTTTTTTTTTTTTTTTTTTTTTTTTTAATATTCCGCTGGTGGAAATGCATTTTACGCATCCCTTGCGAGAGTTGCCAACGCATTGAGGATGCGCTCACAGCTCTCGGAAGGGTATGTGGGACTCCCGGTTTCCCAGCCTACCCACTAAAACCACCAGCGGTCCCTACTGTACTATCGCTATTTATTATGCGATAACCTTGAACCCGTGATGCTTTTTACTGTATTTATAAAACCCTAAAGTTGCGCGTCTTATTATCTAGTTATTGCTGGAATTATGAGGCGACCGACTCAGTCACTGTGTCGTGCTGTGGTGTGAGCAGAGACAGTGCCGGTCAGTGTACCCCTCCTAATACAACTATCGTGCGGAGCGACAGACTCGGTCACTGTGTCGTGCTGTAGTGTGAGCAGAGACAGTGCCGGTTAGTGTACGCCCTCAGACCACGTCCCCAATATGCAAGGTAACCGACCCGGTCCCCGTGTCTTGCTGTGGAGTGAACAGAGACGGAGCCGGTCGGTGTTCCCCTTCCAATACTACACCACCATGCAAGGCGACAGACTCGGTCACTGTGTCATGCCGTGGTGTGAACAGAGACAGCGCCGATCCGTGCCCGCCCCACAGCTAAGTTAATAATAAGCGAAGTGTCCGACTCGGTCACTGTGTCGTGCTGTGGTGTGAACAGAGACAGCGCCGGTCGGTGTACACCTGCTAGCTACCCTGCGCAAAAACGAGGTGACAAACTCAGTCACTGCGTCATACTGTTTTGTGAGCAGAGACAGTGCCGGTCAGTGTACACCCAATGCATCAATAAGCGAGGCCAGTAATGTAATGTGTGGAGAACTATTTCTAAAGTGTAGGAAGAACCCCGAACAGGTATTCTAATTATTCTATCTATCTAGATTGGACTGTCGGTATCTACGTGACTATGGAGCCATTGGCCCTTGCCGCACTTTTTACTACTCTTTCCGCGAATTCCATGAAAATGTGTCGGCAGCTTTTGTCGTTGACTGCTCTACTTAAAGTATTTACATGTAGCGTGAATCCCATCTCGCACTCGCAGCTGTATCTATCTCTCATGAAGCGTGGGCATACAGTTAGTAGATGCTCTACTGATTCTTCAGAGAGGCCGTCACAAGTGCAGTATGGGTCTTGCGCCAGCTTGTACCTGTGTAGGTAGAGTTTAAATCCGCCATGACCAGTGAATAGTTGCGCCTTTAAGTTAGTAAATCTTAGGGACCGTAGGGTCGCATGTGCTTGCTTAACATCAGTGAAATACTTCTTGGTGGTGGATCCACTTGTGGAGTTAGAGTACCTCTCCTGCCACTCCACCAGGGTAGAGTTCCTTATGAGGTACTTGGCGTGGGATGCTGGAAATCGGTCGTAGACCTTCGCTGTCTTGCATTTGAGTGCTGCTTTCTTGGCAAGCTCATCCGCTCTCTCATTACCAGGGATGCCTTCGTGTGCACGTACCCAATAAAATTCGACTGCTCTTCCGCTCTCCGTGATTCTTTCCAACTCCTGTCTTATATTAACCACCAGAGGGTGAACCGAGTTTGTATTACATATACTCTCTAGAGAAGATCTGGAGTCTGAGAGTATTCTGACCCTGGGCTCATCCCTAACCATTTTCACCGCCGTTAGAAGGGCTACCAGCTCTGCCTGGAAAACAGAGCAGTACTCGGCCATAGGCAGCAGGCGATACTTCCTCTCTTGCCCTGATTGCCAATATGTCACGGCAGCCCCCACCTTTCCTTCCAGTTTGCTACCGTCTGTATAGATTTCTGGCGTGTTCTGGGACAATGGGATCAGCTCTTGCTGGTTTTCTATGCTTCCAAACGCTACCGCCTTGCGTCTAGCTGGGTGTGGGAGTGCCGAGTGGTTAACGCACATTTCCATCTCTCTTCCTGGTAACTGCGGGAGGCTGGAGCCCCTTTTAACTACATACAGTTCCCTCTTTTCTAAAGCTCGCAAGTCCAGCGGTAGGATCCCTGCTAGCAGCACACTCGCAGTGAGAGAAATCGTCCGGTGCCCTTTGATTATCATGATGCCATACATTCTGGTGACTCTATCCAATTTTGTTTTGATTTGGACTGTTCGACACTTATGGGCCCATACGTTAGCTGCATATAGCATTGTTGGCTCAACTACTGAGATATATATTGTTTTAAGGATGTCAGAGTTGAGTCCCCAGTGAGCCCTCGCTGTCTTGGCCACTCCTTTGTACAAGTTGATGGCTTTGGCCGTGGTTTCTTTCACGTGGGGAAGAAAGCTAAGATTCTTGTCGATAATTAGTCCTAGCACTTTTAGCGAATCTCCAGTTGGCAGCTCGGTTCCATCCATTACTAGCCGTGGTTTGTAGAACTTAAGCTTTCGCGTAAATATTGTTACCTGGGTCTTGTGAGGGGCAAACCTTAGTTTGTTCTTTTGTCCCCAGGCAACGATATTTGCTAGGGCTCTGTTAAGATTCTGTTCTAGCAGCTCTCCACTACTTTCAGCGCCTATCAGGAGGATATCATCGGCAAACGCCTGGATATGGATATCTTGGTGTCTGGTTTCCTCTAGTAGGGTATCCAATAGGATATTCCATAACAGGGGGCCACACGTCGATCCTTGTATGCAGCCTTTATTGGTTGCCCTAGTTACCTGTTCGCCCAGGTAATTGATGGTTACGGTGCGTGCGGACAGGTAACTAGAAACCAGAAGTGTAATGGATGGATCCAGTCTTTTCTTAAGCAGCTGCGCCTTTATGACAGGCCACCAGGCATTGTCAAAAGCGCCTTCTATATCAAGGGACACCGCTGCGACAATTTTACGCTCTGCGACGGAATTTTCAATTCTCCGGACCGCGTCGTACAAGGCGTCTTCTGTACTTCTTTGCGGCATGAACCCGTACTGCTTACTGTTAAGAGGGTTTTCTCTTGCCAATTGCCACATAATTCTATTGGTGAACATTTTTTCCAAAGTCTTGCCAAGGACCGGAAGTAACCCTATAGGTCTGTAAGATTTGGGGACGGAGTAGTCGTCTCTATGAGGTTTCGGTAGTATTTTTATTCTAGCAGATTTCCAAATAGTGGGGAAGTAGGACAGTTCCAAGCACTTATTGTATAAAGCCAGTATCTCCTTGGGGTTTGCTAACAGCGCTCTGTAACAGATATCTGACGTTAGGCCGTCTTCCCCTGGAGATTTTTTGGGGCTCATGTTGTGTAGAACTGTTCTGACTTCCTCCAGGCTGAATTTTTCTGGGGTATTCTGCTTCAGACATGCGACTTCACCTTCCACGTTCTCCCGTAGAGTCCTTTGCTCGATAGTGTCAGTATCCGGGTCATCCCTCGGGTAGAAGGTTTCGGCTAAGAGTTCCGCTGATTCCTTTGGGTCAAGCACTCGTTGATCCTGGGGGGAGCGCAGCAGACGGTCTTCTTCTGCCTTACCCTTTTTCCGAATTACCCTATAAATACCCTGCCATAGGGACTCCCCATCCTGACGCTCGCAAAATTCTTTCCAACTCTTGGTGATAGTAGCTTGGATCAAGTCTTTATACTCCTCCTTGCATGAAAGGTATTCTTGTATCACCAGTGGCTTCCTGCGCGGATTTGCCTGTTTGATTTTGATCCGCCTGCGCGTCACCTCTCTTTTCTTAGCCGTAAGCTCCTGCGTCCACCATTCGGTCTTTCCGAGGGGTACAGTAGGAGAAATTGTGGGAATGGTCTTGTTGCACGATTCCGTAATAGTGGCCACAAGACGAACTGCCACATCCTCCAGCTCTTCTTGATTTAGTACTTCCCCTATAGTTCCCTCTGTAATTCCGTTGGCAGAGAGATTTTCGGAGAGGGTGAGGGCAAACTTAGGCCAGTCCGCTTTCGCAGTATTGTAACGGCGTGTTGAGTTCCTGGGGGCATTTGCTGGCACTGTTTTGTCCAAAGTGACAGTGAATCGGATTGCCCGATGGTCTGAAAGTGTGACCAGACTCGGATCCACCCGCCAGTTGTGTATTTTGCGCATGATTGCGCTGGTCCCTAGTGTGATATCGACAATACTTGAGTAGGGTCGGTCGTTTCTTATAGTGTAGAAGGTGGGAGTACAGCCCTCATTGATGACATGTAGATCCAGACGAGCTAGTGACTCCACAATCTTTGTACCCCTGTCATCCTCTATCGTGCAGCCCCACCAGGGACTTTTGGCGTTGAAATCTCCTGCTATTATCACATCTTTCGTTCCGAGTTTTGCGAAGCACTCCTCCACTAGCTGTAGATCCTCGTCAATGTTCTTGTCTTTTTCTAGATATACATTGACTAGTCCGATCTTCCTACCCGCTAGTGAAATTGTGCATGCCACGATATTCTCAGTAACGAGATCAGGGTTCACGATAATATTTACACCCCTGTCTATGGCTATGATTGCCGCTTTGACAGGTTTGTCTTTGTTCTGTGTATTCTTCTGAATTACCCTATATTTTGAAGCAACCTGAGCGCAAGCTCCCACGTAAGGCTCTTGGGCCAGTATTATAGGCACTCTTTGATGGATAGCTGCCTGTATACACTCTTTCTGAGCCGCATAACCTCTGCCAAGATTTACTTGGATCATACTTAGTTTGACCGGGGAGCCTTCCTCAACAGTATGAAACCATGCCGCGGGCTATTCTGTCCCATTTACGCCACTCTGGGCAGTCAGAACTGTACGCGGCATGGCCACACTGCAAAGCTGTTCCGCCATTCCTGAGACAGTTTGTGCACTTTGTTGGTTCGGCTCTGTTTGGGCATTGCCTGGTATCATGTGAACCGGCACAGTGCCCGCATGTTGTAGAACCCCGGCATTCCCTAGAAAAGTGGCCAAAGCCCATACACTGGTAGCACTGGACCACCGGTGACTGGTCTGTAGCGGGGATAACTTGGTAGCCTATGCGAAGTCTGCAATCCCTAAGCACGCGATGTAGGCTGGGAGAGACTTCAGCGATCACGTTGGCCACCTCGTTATTCCTTCCCCTTGTCCTCCTCACTACTGTCACCCGGCGGTCCTCTGGGCGGATGCCTGATGTGAGGCTTGAGTTTTGGCTAAAGACCGCGTTCTCTATTTGTTTGTCAGTTGTGTCCTTAATCACTCCGGTCAAGCGAAGCAAAGGATTCCTTGACTTGACCTGGGTGACTGTCAGCTTGTTGCTAGAAGTCTTTATCGCCTTTTCTAGCTTTACCCTGTCGGCTTCTGTATCGCAAGCGATAATCACCTTCTGATTTCTACGCTTTCTAACAGCGTTGATACCGACCCCGAGCTCGATTACGTCCACACCTCTCTTTACCGCATTGACGACGTCTTCCCCCGTGTCTCTGGGGTCAGTCGACTCTACCATCAAAGGGAAGTGTGGACTTCCCATCGCTCCACGTCCAGAATCGGCTGCTGTCTGGGCGTAAGTTTTGACTGGAGCGCCAGTGGACTCCTCCTTTCCCTTACTCTTACGAGGTCGGTAGGTCGTCCAGCCGTCGCTTCCCTCAGTGGGATCCGGATTATCGCCGCGCACCTGCGTATTCTTAAGGGCTTCCTTGAGTTCCCTTGTGGCTTCCGCCATCTCCTTCTTAAGTTTCTCCCGTTCCTTTATTTGGGTCCTGAGGTCTTCGGGAAACCGCTGCGAGCTGTCCAGTGTAGTCATGTTGAGTGTGCCAAGTTCTAGCCTCAGCATGGCTATATCCTCTTGCAGGGTTTGAACTGAGGTGGTAGGAGGAGGCGCCGATTCAACAACCGCGGACAGCTTCGCTAACTTTTCGGAGTTGTTTTTGAGGTGGGCCTCCATTTCGTACACAAGGTACCTAGCCGCTTCTGCTTCTTTAAAAGTCTTGGCAACTTGGGTAGCAATGTCGCTCGCCACTGAAATTTGCTTGTTATTGAGCTCCTGCCATGCGGTGGCATGCTTGGCCTCCAATTGGGCCAGCCGACGCTCGTAACTGGCCCTTTGCCTCTCTTTTTCCGCAATGTGCCGGTTACGTGAGTCGGCCAGCCTCAACACCATCTCGTATAGTCCATGGATGCCGTTGCAGACGTCTTCCCTGATGTCTCGATTGAGGTTACGACTTTCCTCAAGCCGAGACTTGGTGCGCTGCAGCAGCGCATTTGCGAGGCGTGGCATCTCATGGAGAGCCCCGCCACCGACTGCCGAAATATCCGAGATGCAGGACACGCTGCCCTCTTCCTCGTCTTTTGGCTCCTCGACTCCCCGGACACTGCTGTCAAGGTTGGCCGCTGTCGCTGCCCTCAGCTGCGCTTTAATTCGCAGCAATGAGGACTCCGACCGCGGCTTGGCTTGCGCTAGTTCCATAAGCCTGGGGTCAGGAGTCGACGCCAAGGGCGACCTGTCTCCTTCGCTGCCCCTACGCACTCTGGCAGTTTCCTCTGCTGCATCCTGAAGGGGTGAGCTTGGTGCGCTAACAAAGTCCGAGCTGCCCGGCGATGAATACGTGCCCGTTCCCTGTTCGGGTTGCCCCTTAGTAGCTGGGGGCTGCGTGGAAGTAGTCGCCGTGGTGCTCCGACTCCCCGCGCCTTCCAAAACTCCCCTTTGGGTAGAGGATGGCGCTTCGGAGGGACCTGATGTTTTGGCGGTATCGCGATTGGCCCTGCGAACAGCGCTGGTGAGCTTCTTCATTTGTTTGGCCGGAGAGCATGGCTTGGCCTTCGACCTTCCGCTTACCGTAGTATTAGAAGAGGAAGACATATTTTTGGTTTTCGATCTCCTGTAACTTACTTACTGTCTCTACAATTGTAGAGTCTCGATTGTAGAGCTAACTAGTGTTGTGTTTTACAGTTATCCTGCGCAGTTTTGACTGAAACTAAAACGGCGCCTCTTTTAACTTATTCTATAAATCAATTATCGGGTGGCGCCCCCTATAGTGACCTTCCAACCACGGATCCAGATAGCAGGTTCTATGCCACTGTCTATGCCGAAAACCGCAGCGTTCTGGGGTTTATGGTTGCTGAGATATCGGGTATCAAAGTTTTCCAATATGGCGGACAAAATGGCCGCCCAATTTTCCGACCGCGATATCTCCGCTCAAACGCCTCTCCCGGTCTCGCGGTTTTGGATGGCAGATCGTACCCGAGACTAGCTTCCAAGTTCCGGCGACAAAATTTGGTGTCTTGTGGCGCCCCCTATAGTGCCGGTTCACCTGCAGATCCGGATACTGTGCGCTATTCCATTGCCCCTGCCGAAAACCGCAGCGTTCTGAGACTTGTAGTTGCCGAGATATCGAGTCCCAAACTTTTCCAAGATGGCGGACAATATGGCCGCCAATTTTTCAAACAACGATAGCTCAGCTCAGACGCCTCTCCCGATCTCGCGGTTTTGAATGATAGGTGTTGTCAAGGCTTGGCTTCCAGATTCTGGCGCTAAAAATGGGTCTCCAGTGGCGCCACCTATTGTGATAATTAACCTAAAGAACAAGATTCTCAATATGATTCCACTATGCACGCCGAAAACCGCAGCGTTCTGCGACTCTCCGTTGCGGAGATACAGAGTTTCGATTTTTTCCAAAATGGCGGCCAATATGGCCGCTTGGGTCGTGGATCTCCGTATCTCCGGAACGGGACGGCCGATTTGGACGCGCGAGGTGTCGGCGCGTAGGTCTCTGCACGGGCTGTTCACTAAATTGATCTGTATAATTTTAAAAGCTGTATTCCGGAATTAATAACCGGAAAACCGGAAAAACGGCTGTATCTCCGCTTTCTGAAAAGATAGCACTCTGCCAAAAGCGGTGTTCGTCTCCAAATATTCAGGGCCACCTACTCTGGGCAGAGTCGTTTCCGACAACCTACGGGATCAAGTACCACGTGGCCACGTGGTTTCCGGAAAAACGTCGGCGCTTGGAAAGTACAAGTCAGAAAAATCCGATTTTTCGGGAGGAGTTAGAGTTTCGTGCCCTCTACAAAATGCAAATAAAAAATTTTAGGGTCACCGATCGCTCTTCGGTTTTATGGCTCCCGGAAAAACTGCAATTTTTTCAAACTTGAATAACTCCGGAAGTTGGCGTCCGATTTTAAAGAACAATGTACCAAATTGAAGGGCTCCAAGAGGTCTCTCAGGGCAAGTCGCAAAAAATAAAAAATCACAGCGGGGAAAGATTTTCCCCGCCACGTGGTTTTCGGTTTTTGCTTAATAACTTAGTCAATTTCCAAGATAAAAATACGGAACAACGACTAAAAGTTGAAGCTACCTGAGGTCCTAAGTATGGCGGCAAAAAAGTGACACCTAGCCGATCTAGTTTTCGCAGCGTTCGCAGTGAAAGGTCAAAAACTAACCTTATTTCGGTTTTTCCGGATGAAAACCCGGAAAATCCCGTAGCGCCGTGCGTTTTCGGTAAAAGCAAAGCTACCACTTTGTCGCAGGCACTAAAACACAACTTTTGACACTATTCACTGCAAAATCGGTGCACTTTTTACCACTTTTCCTATTTTTCAACTGCGGAGCGACGCGGAAACACTGTTATTTCGACGGCGGACGACGCGCAACTAGGTTAGGTTAGGTTAGGTTAGGTTAGGTTAGGTTAGGTTAGGTTAGGTTAGGTTAGGTTAGGTTAGGTTAGGTTAGGTTAGGTTAGGTTAGGTTAGGTTAGGTTAGGTTAGGTTAGGTTAGGTTAGGTTAGGTTAGGTTAGGTTAGGTTAGGTTAGGTTAGGTTAGGTTAGGTTAGGTTAGGTTAGGTTAGGTTAGGTTAGGTTAGGTTAGGTTAGGTTAGGTTAGGTTAGGTTAGGTTAGGTTAGGTTAGGTTAGGTTAGGTTAGGTTAGGTTAGGTTAGGTTAGGTTAGGTTAGGTTAGGTTAGGTTAGGTTAGGTTAGGTTAGGTTAGGTTAGGTTAGGTTAGGTTAGGTTAGGTTAGGTTAGGTTAGGTTAGGTTAGGTTAGGTTAGGTTAGGTTAGGTTAGGTTAGGTTAGGTTAGGTTAGGTTAGGTTAGGTTAGGTTAGGTTAGGTTAGGTTTTTTTTTTTTTTTTTTTTTTTTTTTTTTTTTTTTTTTTTTTTTTTTTTTATACTAACCCTCTAACAGAATTAGAGATTGTGCCCTCCTGTTTATTGTTTTCGACTCTTTCATTCCAGTTCTCACTCGTATGCCTCTCGCACTATCATTCCTCATACTATATCTTTCTTGCATTCCTCATCTTTCTCCCGATGGGTGGGTTCCCTTCCTTTGTTATTTCTATATTTTCTGTTGGTACTAGTTCTGGGTTTAACTTTATTTATTTTCTGTATTTACATTATTTTCTTACATCTATACAATTGTGTTATATCTTAATAATAACTATACAATATTAATTATTGCTACTTATTATTAGTTGTACATGCTAGTGCCTATCCTAATACTTTACAATTTTATATTCGTAAGCTGGTTACAGATATTATAACATTATATTTGTCCAGCATACTTTATGTACTATTTCTATTGTTCACTATTCTACATATATATTTACAAAATTTTAGGAATGCGGCTCTACTCTTGCTATCCTTCATTACGTTCGCTATATTGTTTGCTGCTATTTCGAACCCCAATTCTTTCTCCAACTTTGCCCTTCTATATGTGTGGACCGGGCAGTCAAACAGAACGTGAAGGACGGACTCTGACTCCCCGGGGTCGCAGACGCATGACGGACTCTCCTTGCACTTGAAACGATACAAGTACTCGGAGAATCCACCATGCCCCGTCAACACCTGGGTGACGAGTCCGTCCACCTCTATCTTGCTGACGATCCTGTATGCCGCCACCGCATCGGGGAAGAACTTCTTCGTGACGCCAGCGGTTTCACCAGCCTGATACCGACCGTTCCACTCGCCAAGAGACCGCATGCGAATGCTTCTCTTGACGAATGAAACGGGACAGCTGTCGTAGTCAAAACGGCGTTTTGATTTAAGTGCGGCCTCTTTGGCCAGGTGATCGGCACGCTCATTCCCCTCCAGTCCTGCGTGGGCCTTGATCCAGAACAGACTTATACGTCTGCTCTGGAGCAAAGCACCACGCAAAAACCCCCGTGCCTCTACGGCTAGGGGGTGGAGGGCCTTTGGGTTCTGCAAAGTTTGGAGCGCCGATAATGAATCGGAGTAGATGCCGACCGATCCGGCCAATTTTTCCGCAGCAATTTGTGCCGCCCGGCATATCGCCAGGAGCTCCGCCTGGTAAACTGTGCAATACGACGGCAAGGTAAGCTTGAGGGCATTGGTTTCGACTGCGCCACTCCATATGGATAGCGCCGCACCCACCTTGCCCTCAATCTTACTGCCGTCTGTATAAATGTTGAAATCGTTCGCATTGTTAGCCGCGAGTTGTTCTTGGTCCACCAGATATTCGAGCTCAATGTCGACATGACAGGCGGGATGTGGCGACTGTAGGGCTGAGGACATCCGCTCGACCTCACGATCTCCTATCCCTGGCTGGGGCACCCCCCTCTTCGCTTCATATAGCTCCGCAGCTTCGCGGACGCGGAGGTCCAGGGGGAGTATCCCAGCCAGTAACAGTGCCGAGTTTAGGGAGACCGTGCGGTATGCCCTACAAAGCTTCTGTGCGAAGCCACGCTGGACCACGTTCAGCTGCTTTTGGATTCCAAGCTTATCCACCGCAGGCGCCCATACGCCGGCGGCATACAGGATTACCGGTTCGACCACCGCTGTGTAAATAATGCGGATTATTCCGGAGTGAAGGCCCCAGCTTATCTTGGCTGCTCGTGCCAGTTGATGATAAAAGGCGACCGCGCGTCTACAGACGTTCGCAACATGGGAGTTGAATGTTAGTTTTCGGTCTATGGTAACTCCCAATAGCTTAATTTCATCGGTCAAGACAATGTCGACCCCGCCCATGTGAAGGCGTGGGTTGTCGTACTTCAGTCTGCGCGTCATAACCATTGCATTGGTCTTTTGAGGCGCAAAACGAAGTTTATTAGCTGTTCCCCACGCCGCGACACGTTCTAGGGCGGCATTGGCCCGCTGCTCGATCTCGAGGGCCGTGTCACCTTCAAATACCATCACCACATCATCAGCAAAAGCCTGTACATACTCTCCACTGGTTTCCAGGTCTCGAAGCAATGGGTCCAAGAGTAAGTTCCATAATATTGGTCCACCGATAGATCCCTGCACACACCCCTTCCCAGTACCTATCACATGCTCTTCTCCACAGTATCTAACTCTAACTCGCCTGTCGCTCAGGTAACTGCTCATAAGTCGCCGGATATTTATGGGGCATTTCTCTTCCACCAATCTGACTTTTATTTTTGGCCACCAAGCGTTGTCGAAGGCGCCCTCTATATCCAATGAAATCAGGACAACTATTTTCTTTCTCTCCAAGTTTTGTCTTATGTGCTTCACTAAGGTATAGAGGGCATCTTCGGTGCTACGCTGGGGCATAAAGCCAAACTGGCGGGTGCTAAGGTTGGGTGCAAGGTGATATTGCAGCCTGGCGACAAGCATCTTTTCCAGCACCTTGCCAAGTACAGGAAGGAGTCCAATGGGACGATATGACTTGGGAGCCGTATAGGTGGGCTTCCCCGGCTTCCGGAGGAAGATCACCGTGGCCTCCTTCCAGGCCCTGGGAAAGTAGTGGAGTGCCAGGCACCGGTTAAACAGGCACAGGAAGAGCTCCGGGTCTAGGTTTATGGTGCGCAGACATATATCAGCGGTGAGGCCATCCGCACCTGGAGCCTTCTTCGGATTAAAGGAGGAGCTTGCCAATTTCAATTCCAGGAGAGTAAAGGGAGGGTCCCGCGTGTCTGAGGTAGTCTCAATATCTATGGATTCGGCCAGGACTCTCACCCGCCGGTGCTCCTCGGAGTCGTGCTCTTCGGAGTCCCCAGGGTAGAAAGTCTCAGCCATGAGACGGGCCGAACTTTTGGCATCGAATTCTATGCCACCCACTGTCAGTGGTGGGTCCTCCTCCCGTTTGGTTGTCCTGCCCAGCACCCTGTAAATCCCCCCCCAGAGAGATTCCCGGTCTTGCTTCTCGCAAAAGTTTTTCCAAGATCTGGTCTGTGCTTCCTTTTCCTCGGCCTCGTACCTGGTTTTTGCCTCCAGGTACTCATCGACCACTTTGGCGCGACGAATCGGTGCCGCACACCGGATCCTTCTCTTCTTGGTAGCCACCTCGCGCTTTAGCGTCGCCAGCTCGTCGGACCACCATGGCACCGAAAGTGTTTCCTTCTTTTTAATTTTTGGAATTGCATGCTCACTCGCGTCAATCATTGCATGTATGAGTTTGTGTATGGTCTCTTCTAATTGTGTTACTGTTTCTATGTGTGTAATGTTAGTGGCTGTGATATTGTTGGATTGCAAAACTTGGCCCAGTTTCTCATGAAACCGGGTCCAGTTGGCTTTCCGTGTGTTGTATGTTCGTGTTGTACGTTTGATGTAGTTGTGTCTGACGCGTTTGAGGTTTAGCTTAAAAGTGATGCCATTGTGGTCCGAGGTAGTTAGGTCCTCGCATACGCGCCAGTCGTCCACCAGGTCGAGGAGGTCCAGTGATGCCGTCGTAATGTCCACATAGCTGCAGTACCTTTGTCCGCCTCTTATAACGTCGAAGGTAGGAATTTCTCCTTTATTAAGTATAACCAGACCAAGATCTTCTAAGGTGCCACGTAGTTCCTCGCCACGGCGATCCGTCGTGGGACTTCCCCACCACACATTCTTGGCGTTGCAGTCGCCTGCGACCACCCATCTCTGGGCTCCCAACTCAAGCCGGATCTTACGCAAGTGTGCAAGGTACAGGTCCATTGGCTGGTCAGGCTCGAAGTAGAACGAGACCAGGGCAATCTCCCAGGCGTTGGTTCGGATCCCCACCACTGAGATGTTGTTCGTGGTGAGTTTTGGGTATTGTATGACGTGGAGGTCAGCATTGAAAATAATTATTGCTGCCTTGACATTGCCCTCCCCGTTGTCCGCGCACTGGAAGACCCTGACCCCACTCCGACCCGATATCCTGCCCTCCCTGCCGACGTACGGTTCCTGCACCAATGCGACTTGAATTTCGCGTTTTCTGGCCTCAAGTAGAAGTTCGGTAAGTGCAAGTTTCTTGCGTTGAAGGTTTGCCTGCACGAATTTAATGGCCATTGTGTCAACCGGCGCAACCTTAGCAATATGCTACGGTGGAGCGGGCCAGCTCGTCCCACCTCCGCCTGATCGGGCAGTCGCTGCTGAAGGCATTGTGCTCCCGGTTGTCGAGCTTTGCCCTCAGGCAGTTTCTGCACGAAGGTGGGGCTGCCACGGCCCACTCGTCACAATTTGCTTTAAGGTGTGGCCCTCCACAATGGCTGCATCCATCCACGGTTTCTTTGCAGAATTTTTTACTATGTCCATATCCCAAGCACCTCGAGCATTGGACCAGTGGTGACTGGTCCTCCGCCCTGACCCTCTGGAGATCTATATGGACACTGCCCATCCCTGTGATCCGTCTCCAGAGAGTAGGAGAGGTACTTAGGACTACGTTGGCCAAGTGTGGGTTACGGGTTGGTTTTCTGTATTTAATAAGGATCCGGTCATCCCCACTGTCGAGGCTGCCAAACAGCTCCCTATTCTGGTTCCTCAAGGCTTTTGTAATGTCCTCGTCAGTATTCACTGATAAGACTCCCTTGAGGACCAGAAGAGGGTCCCTGTTCTTGACTTCCTCGACAGCGAGGCCTGTCCCTTCCCCTGTCAATCTCTCTTTTGCTTTACACCGATCTTCCTCGGTACGGAAACCCATTATTACTTTCCGGTCTCGAGCCTTCCGGACTTTCTCGATTTTTACCCAGCCTTCCTTGGCGTCAATGGTCCGCCTCACCCTATCCAGCACTTGTTCGCCTGTTTCGGCAACATTTTTCGATGTGACCACCACCGAGTGTACGATGCCTTGCAGTGGTCGCGGTGGCTCGGATGCAGCTGCGTTGGCGTATGTTCTCTGGTCTATTACCTCCTGGCACCTCGTGAGCTGATCCTTAAGATCTACCAGCCTCCTCGAGTTTTCCGCTAGGAGCCGAGAGTGCTCCTCGAGCTTACTACTCAAGCCGAGATCCGGGGCCACCGTGAATGTGGAGTCGGCATCCTTATGGAGCGGCTCCGCACTCCCGGCGCTCGCGGGCCCCTTTCGAGCCCTCTCGGCACCCAGCGACGCCTCTGAGGCTGTCAAGAGCTCTCTGAGCCTGTCCAGGGCACCCAATATGGAGTCTTTATACTCCTTTTTTAAGTTCCTGGACAGGTCCAGCGAGGTTCTTGCCTTCGTGATCCACATTTCAGCCTCCTTTAGTCTGTCCCTGCAAGTGGTGGTCGCTGGTGGGCGGGCAGTGGTCTCTATGTTTCTGGGGCTTTTCCCCCCTCTCTGCGTCGTTAATTTTGCTGCTGCGGTTACAGACTGTGTCATTTGTGGCTTGGAGGTGGAAGGCCCCGCTATTGTTGCCTCCCACTTCTCCAGGCTCCGTCTGATTAGTTTTTTCTCCACTTTTGGAGGTGATATTGGGGGGGAGCCAGAAGGTGGGCTGGATTCCCCTGATAATCTTTTGGGGGTCCGGAACATGTTTACTGTTTAGAGGGCTGCGTCAAGTAAGGTAAAATAATATATATAAAATAATAATTTAAAGGTCAGAAAAATTGAGCAATAGCTCTAAAAGAAATTCTTATTGTCTTTGTAATACCTGCAATAGCAGTTCGTTATTGTCAAAATTAATAAAATAATACCTTAAACTACTTAAGCTATATTCCTCGGCCTGGTAGAGCTCAGCTCTACCTAACTCTACCAAAACTCCAGTTGGAGTTATCTGTCTTGGTCCCCTCGATAGCCCTAACCGGGGGCTTATCAATGAAGAAAACCGCGCAAAGCTACGACCAGTGGTTGCCGAGATATTTCAGTTTGAAAATTTTCAAGATGGCGGACCCAGACACTGCCTGGGTCTAGACCAATTTTGAAAAATTAATATCTCGGAAACCACTGGCAGCAGGAACGAGTGCGACGGCTCTCCGTTCTCGTCTTTGCAAGAGCTATAAGCTTCTTGGCTCAGTTTCAGTGGGGGGGGGGTCAACTCTATTTCGAGAAAGACACAGCGAAGGTGGTAGAGTCCGCTGTCGTGAGGGTGGCGGAGAAAACCGCAAACTCGGGCGATGCCTCTAAGCGGGGTTATGCCCCTTCAAAAATTTTCAAAATGGCCGCCAATATGGCCGCCACTTTGAATTAAATTTCTAACTTCACCAATATTGATCCTAAATGGCCCGTGTTTGGGCTTGATGAAGAGGTCTCTTGAAGAGCTGTCCGAATATATTGGTGAAGTAATTTTTAATGCAACCCCCGATTTTTGGGGGTTGAAAAACCTCTAAATTTTTACAAAAATTGCTATAAAATTACTAATACTAACAATAAAATTTGCAAAAAAATTTTTAAGGGCTACCCTGACTTAGTACTATTTTTTGGCGTGTATTGCGGAGTTACTGCACCCCTATTTTAAGTACCACGTGGCACGTGGTACATAACCCCTAAATTTCAAAAAATTATATTTACAAAACTATTAGGCCAAAAAATCTGAAATTTGGAACAAAGATATAACTAATAGGGTTCTATGAAATGAAGAAAAAATAGCGGGGGGTCACCGCTTTAGATTAATTAAAAAAGAATTTTGAAATTTGGAAAATTTTTTGGGGAGCGATAACTCCGCAAATACTCAACCGAATGCTAAAGACGAGGTGTCCCCGTGCAGCTCGCGTTGACGCCCGTCGACTACAGCCGGAAGAAGCGCCCTCTGTAGCCGGGAACACGAAACACGTGGCCACGTGGTCTTCAGTTTTTCTTTGTTTTCTCCGCGCGCATGCGCGGGAAAAATCCAAGTGAGGTGTCAAATTGTAGAAACCGATGGGGCGCGTCGAATGGCGTATTGAAAACAATACGTTGCCGATCTTATTCGGGCAGCGTTCGCCTCCAAAGGTTAAAATTTTTCAAGTTTTTGAAATTTTTCCGGTTTTTTGCTTGAAAATGGTCCACTTCTAGAACTTTCGATTTAACACTTTCCGGAACCTTGTAGCACTTGTAATTGCGCAACTTTTAACGTATATCACGGCACTGTACGTCGCAAAAAACCCACTTTTTCGAATTTTTGAAGGTGTTTGGAGCACGGAGAACACTTTGAACACGCGCGCTTTCGACAGCGGGGAGCCGCGGAATGGTTAGGTTAGGTTAGGTTAGGTTAGGTTAGGTTAGGTTAGGTTAGGTTAGGTTAGGTTAGGTTAGGTTAGGTTAGGTTAGGTTAGGTTAGGTTAGGTTAGGTTAGGTTAGGTTAGGTTAGGTTAGGTTAGGTTAGGTTAGGTTAGGTTAGGTTAGGTTAGGTTAGGTTAGGTTAGGTTAGGTTAGGTTAGGTTAGGTTAGATTAGGTTAGGTTAGGTTAGGTTAGGTTTTTTTTTTTTTTTTTTAAATTAAACTACAATCCATAGACTCTCGGTCCATGCCTTTTTTAACTTTTGTATCATTTGTTACTTCTTTATTTTTTTTTATATAAGGTTTATACTACTCACTATCTTAAATCTAACGCAGCAGTGCTTATTAAGTTAATTATGTTCTATGCTTATATAAATATATTTATATATATATATATATATTTTTTGTTTTTTTTTTTGTTTTTTTTTTTTATTATTGTGTATATATTATTATTTTTTTTTTTAATATTAATATTATTATTATTATTTTTTTCCCCTTTTTTTCTTTATTTCTTTTTTAATATATTACTTTTTTTTTTTTTTTTTTTTTTTTTTTTTTTTTTTCAAATATATTACTTATGGCTATAATTATTGTTATTTTCTTAAACAATGTCTGTCTAGTATAATTCTATTTGGAATACATCTATCATATTACATGTCGTTTCTTTATTCAATTTAAATTTAAAATGGGCGGACACAAGCAACCACCATTCCCACTGGCGGCACCCGTTCACGAGCACGACGCATGACTCGGCCGTTGTTTCGCTCAACCATATTTGAGGGAACTCAACAACCCGAATCACACGACACCGCCGCAGAAATGTGTAAAGTGTGCGTGGCATACTTAAGCCACCCATGACTCTTTTAGATGGTATAATCGGTGCTCCCTCACGACTTCCTCACTACGTTTCTCCGGTATGTTTTATTTTTATTATCTCCCTGGCTAAGTCCGCGTTTCCATCTCGGAAGGACATCTTCACGTTATAATCTAATATCGTTTTTGGTGAAGTATTCTGCACCTCCAAGATGAACCGCGCGATCATGTCAGTGTCGTCGTCGCTGTAATATGTGCAGCTGTTTGTATGTCGCGACACCGCCACGACCGCGTGTGGGACGCTGTCATGTATAAGAAGCTTTTTCTCTATTGTACGCACAATAACCACCGTCTCGAAGGTTGATCCCTGTGCTTCGTGTATGGTGTTTACACGCGATCCCTCTCCTGTACCGTAACCCTCAAGTATAAGGATCTCCTTTTCATTTTGGGTGTAGGTCAGGTATAAGGTGTTTTTAGTATTCTTGGGGATCGTGGCACCAGAGAATCTCGCAAGCAGTAGGGATCGAACCCGAGGTTTGGACGAGTATATGCCATCATACACTTCTCTTAGCGCATATGCCACATCCATCGGGTTTCTATGCGTACAAAGGAGATCTTTGGACACCGTGACGACAGAGTCGGGGCGACTGTACTGGAGCTTAAAGATGTTGCAGCGATCGATAAAGAGCAGCTGGTTTATATCTCCGATCATGAGGGTCTCTTCGGCTTCCGCAAGCCTCGTTGCCATTACGATGGATCCAAAATGGTTCATGAGAGCCTCGTCTATTATGAGACGTTTACTAGGCTCTCTGAAGCCATTTGTTAGCACCGAGGCCATGGTGCGGACCTTGGTCTTGGTGGCCTCTCCCAGTTGCGGTGTCAGCCTTACCCTCAGATCGTTCGCTGCCTCCGTGGTTGTTGTTATGGCCACATCGTTCCTCTGGTCGAAGTTCCGGACTATCCATGTTGTCTTGCCACAGCCCGGAACTCCGTTTACCCAGGTGAACTTGGGGACCTCCCAAGCTTCCAGGAGTTCATTATCGATCCCTGCAATACCCTTTGCTCTGTCGATCATCCTGTCGCCCAGCATTACCCTAGTGCACTTGGCGGTTATAACTATGGGGTCAGATGGTGGTGTTTTAAACTTGAGTTTCTTCAATGTATCCGTTCCCTCCTTGTCCAGTTCCACGAAACCCGCCGTAGCGCTGTAAGCAGCCATATAGTTCCCGTGCATGTTTCCCACTACGATCTGGGAACTATCGTTGTTGTATATGGCCGCCTCAGCCTCCTCGAGTCTCACGCTGAGCAGACCCATGTTCTCTTGCTTATAAGCCTGCATAATGGCTTCGCATGTTTTGCTGCTCAGCTGCTGGGTGGCTTTGATGGTAGCCTGAAACTCGAGGAAGGCGTTGAGTACATGGTCCTGGAGTCCAGATATATTTCTGAACTTTGGGAGTTCCACTAGCCCCATATCTGCCTTGGTGCGTGTCGCTCGAAGTGAGGTCTTGGGTTCGCTGGGAAGCAGGAATTTACTCGTTTCCTGCCCCGCTCTGTCTGTTTGACTGGCTGCCAATATTCTCTTTTTAGTCCCGGACATACTTTGTACCGCGGCTTTAAATGTGTTTACCGCCGCGGTGAAGGAGATAGCTGATTTTTTCCTCGCGGCTGGGTCTTGCGTTCCTGCTTCCATCCTCTTTTCTTGATGCTTTTGTTGGAGCTTTTCGGACCCACTGATTTGTTGTGAAGCTCCAGCGGTGTTTCCAGGGCTGTCCTCCCGCTCTGAAGTGTCGCGGAGTCCGGACCTTTTCGGTTTGAGGAAGCTGAGGTCCTCTCCCCTATTTTCGTAGATGACGACCCTGTGTCGTTGAGCGATATCTATGCACCCAAGGTAGTCATCCACTTCACCCTTCTCGTATCTCACCGCCATTGCGTCCAGGCTTATAGTTCTTGGTGTCACTGTCTCCACCTTGCTGAGAGTTCTTAGCGCCAGGCTCGCCTGAGCAAATGGGGTTTTGTTGGTTTCCCATTTGAATAGTGCGACTGTTTTGTTCCTGGTTCGCACTAGTCTGCAGCTTTGGTCGGCCACTGCAGTCTCAGGCAGAGCCTCATATATCTTGCGCCGCACGGTGTTTCTTGATGTGCTTCCGTTTACAAGAGCCGCGAGTCCCGGTGATATCATCACCCTGCTCGAGGCACTCGCTATGCAAAAGCTAACACCTATCCTCTCTGAGGCGTCGTCCATGAACAGGGCCACACCGCGGATCGTGATTCCTGGTCTTCCAAGTTCCCCCAAGTTTAAGAACTGTTCGTTCGTCAGAGTGGGGGTTAGGATACTGACTCCTGTGGATGTTGTCTCAGGTTGCCGGTCTTCCCTGCTCGGTTCGGCATTGGACGTACCTTGGCCAGGTTGGTTCGCTGCGCAGTCCACCCTGCCCAGGGCAACGCTAGGTGGTGACAGCGTACGGTTCCGCTTGGTCGCTATGCGGAATATGTTCTCCACATACTTCAGAAAAATGGGTCTTCTAATTGGGTCCATAAGTATTGAATGGATTTCGGAGCTGACGATGTTGGTGTCAATCCTGTGCTCCAAATCCATTCGTGCTATTATGAAACGGGGGCAGTCTACAATTATGTGCTCGGAGGTTTCACTGGTATGTTGGTCGCATTCGCACTCTGGGCTGTTTTTTAATTTAAATCTAAATAGGTATTCCGAGAGTCCACCGTGACCTGTGAAGGCTTGACACAGCAATGGGGTCACTTTAATTTTTCTCACCGTGCTGTAGGCATTGCCAACCTCAGGGAAGAAAAGCTTAGTGACTCGCCCAGTTGTTGAAGTGCTGTATCTGTCTTGCCATCTCTTCACGGATTCTTCTCGGATTTTCTTTTTTACGTAAGCTACAGGAATTTTGTCGTAATCTGGAGCTGCATCCTTTAGAGCGGCCTGTTTGGCGAGTTCATCAGCTCTTTCATTTCCCTGAGTCCCGACGTGGGCTCTTATCCAGTATAGCCGCACTTTCCTCCCTGTGCTCCTTATGTGCTCCAGGTTTTCCTTCGCCGATTTTGCAAGAGGGTGGCTCAGTTTTGGACTGTGCAGTAGTTCTAATGAGGATCTGGAGTCACTCATGATGTTAACTACTGCATGGCCACTCTCTTTGGCCTGTTGGATGGCCATGTGCAATGCATAAAGCTCGGCTTGGAAAACCGTACAGGCCGGATCCAGTTTGAAGGATGAGTTCCTGATCTCAGACCCATTTTCCCACCATGTGAGGGCCGCTCCTACTTTCCCCTGAATTTTACTACCATCTGTGTAAATCAGGGGTCCTGTAATGCGGCGCGAGTCTATGGTGTCTGAGTTCAGTTCCTCTAGGAGCTCAAAGTCGATAGCTTTGAATGTCGAAGGGTGCGGATGGTCTAGGTAGTGCACCCTTTGCTCCATTTCCTTCCCCGGTGGTAAGTAGTCCCCGGACTTGCACTTCTTTGCCAGGTATAGGCTTGCGGCTTCCTGTACTCTCAGGTCTAACGGAAGTAGTCCCGCGAGGACGAGTGCGGATGTGAGTGAGACCGTACGGTACGCTTTGCAGATCTTTTGTGCGTATCCCCTTTGTATAGCATCTAGTTGGCTCCTGATAATCTGGAGCGCGCATGCCGGGGACCACACGTTTGCCGCGTACAGCACTATGGGCTCAATCACCGCCACATAGATGGTTCTGATTATCTCGCTGTTTAGGCCCCACGTGACTCTTGCAGCGCACGCTAGTTGTTTGTATATGTCCGCCGTTTTCTTGCTGACGGCGGCCATGTGCGCTTTAAAGGTCAATCTTTGGTCAATTGTGAGGCCCAACAGTTTTATTTCTTCCACTAGTTGGAGTCTATTGTTTGACATGTGGAGTTGGGGGAGGTCGTATTTAAGCTTTCTCGTTAATACCATGGCACTGGTTTTATGTGCCGCGAATTTCAGCTTATTACGGCTGCCCCACTCCACCACTTCCGCCAAGGTGTTATTGGCGTTTTGCTCTAAGACATCCATACTGTGGCCGGAGAAAACCAGAACCACGTCGTCCGCGAACGCCTGGCAGTATACCTCTTGGCCAGTAAGTTGGTTCAGCAATGAGTCGAGGATAATGTTCCAAAAGGTTGGTCCACCAATGGAACCCTGGACGCATCCTTTGGTTGTGTTCCGCTCATGCTGTGCTCTGGCATAGTTTACGATGATCTTACGATCCTCGAGGTATGACCCTATCATGGCGTATATGTTCTTGGGACGGTTAGGTTAGGTTAGGTTAGGTTAGGTTAGGTTAGGTTAGGTTAGGTTAGGTTAGGTTAGGTTAGGTTAGGTTAGGTTAGGTTAGGTTAGGTTAGGTTAGGTTAGGTTAGGTTAGGTTAGGTTAGGTTAGGTTAGGTTAGGTTAGGTTAGGTTAGGTTAGGTTAGGTTAGGTTAGGTTAGGTTAGGTTAGGTTAGGTTAGGTTAGGTTAGGTTAGGTTAGGTTAGGTTAGGTTAGGTTAGGTTAGGTTAGGTTAGGTTAGGTTAGGTTAGGTTAGGTTAGGTTAGGTTAGGTTAGGTTAGGTTAGGTTAGGTTAGGTTAGGTTAGGTTAGGTTAGGTTAGGTTAGGTTAGGTTAGGTTAGGTTAGGTTAGGTTAGGTTAGGTTAGGTTAGGTTAGGTTAGGTTAGGTTAGGTTAGGTTAGGTTAGGTTAGGTTAGGTTAGGTTTTTTTTTTTTTTTTTTTTTTTTTTTTTTTTTTCTTAATCTAGTTTGGCCACAAAGGTTTTTCTTTATTTACACAATGATTGATTGTGCAGCAGGGGAGCTACCGCTATTGGATACGTTCGCTCCCCTGCCCACTTACACACAAGTGCCTAAAAATTATCGCAGTGATCTATAAACTAAATAAACAGATAAACCGAACTATTGTAAATAGGTACCGTGGTAGCACCAGCTTCCGCTATTTGATACGTAGGCAGGTGGCTCCAGCGGCCCCGCGCAAGCGCGCATTAAATTGCGATGTGTTTATATAAATAACATTAACAATATGACAGTATACAGATAAAATAACTCATAAACAAATAAACCGAACTATTATAAATGGGTACCGTGGTAGCACCAGCTTCCGCTATTTGATACGTAGGCGGGTGACTCCAACGGCCCCGCGCAAGCGCGCATTAAATTGCGATGTGTTTATATAAATAACAATACCAATGTGACAGTATACAGATAGAATACCTCATTAATCAGAGTTCAACTAAATAAACAAATAAACCGAACTATTGTAAATAGGTACCGTGGTAGCACCAGCTTCCGCTATTTGATACGTAGGCGGGTGGCTCCAGCGGCCCCGCGCAAGCGCGCATTAAATTACGATGTGTTTATATAAATATCAATACCACTATGACAGTATACAGATAGAATACCTCATTAATCAGAATTCAACTAAATAAACAAATAAACCGAACTATTGTATACAAAATTCTACTCGGACGGGTTTATGCATAAATCCAACTCAACATCGACAATTGAAACCCTAAAGAGTGCTTGCTTGCCATGAGGAAGCGAGGGGAGTCTCGGAACTATACCCCGTAATCGATATTCGACTCCACCCGGTTCCTCATGGCTCGCAGGACTGGGCATGAAGATGAATCGGCTCTATGGGCCTCATCCCCTTTTAAGTTGAATTTCACGTTTCTGTTAATACAATTATAGCACCTCGGTGAAGCCCCCCTTTCCCTCTCCGGGCAGTCGGCCTCCTTGTGCGCCGTGTTGGCGCAGTGGGCGCAGGGGGACGGAGAGTCGTGACCACAGTTTTTCTTTGTGTGACCGAATTGGAAACACCGGTGGCACTGAAGGAAGGGGGTGAAGCCGTGCACGCGGACCCTTTGATGGTCTATGTTCACGCGCTCCAGCTCCATCACCCTCCTCCAGACTCCGGCCTCCGCTGACAACACAGCGTTATATAAGTTGGTGTTTTTATTCTGCCGAAGGAAACGCAGCTGAATGTCGGTCTCACAAGATGGGTCCCCGACTCCCGGATTTTGTGTCTTGAGGACGTGCACGATTTCCTCTGCCGTGATGTCCTTCGATATACCCTTGAGTATAAACATCGGCCTGGTTTTATTGGCCGCCACCGCGCTCACCTTGTCCGAATCTTTTAGCCGGTCTAGTGTATCGTTACGCTGTTCTGCCGTAACGAATTCGACGCGGAGCTTGTTGTTCGACAGTGGTTTGACTTTGACAGGTGCATAGCTCGACTTCTTGTAGGTGATGGCCTGCCGGAACGCAGTCACCGCCTCCTGCCTGCTGCTGATAGGTCCCTTGGCCGTCACGATCGCCGCATAGCTGGTTGTAGGTGTAGGCACTGTGGTGGTGGGCGAGGTCCGCAGGGGGGGCGACGCAGAAACCGTCGCAGCCGTCTCCGATGTCACGCCCGCTGCCGTCGGCGGTGTCGGTTTTGATTTGCCGGCCAGCGACGCATACGTAGGTCGAGTCGCAGCGGCCGCGGCGGCGATCTTAGTTGTCGCAGCCGCGAGGTCTCTGCGTAGCCCGCGCACCTCGCCGACACAAACCTTAATCTCAGCGCGCAGTTGTTCATCGCCGATGGGGGAGCCCGCCGAGCCAGCCAGCCTGGCCTCTCCGGTGGGGGCGGGGGGATGCGCGACAGCGCCGCCGTCAGTGCCACTGCCGGGGGCCCCGTGTGAGGGTCCCGCTCCGTCTTGTGTGCGCCGGGAGACCGCAGCCAGGGCATGGGAAGCCCGGCGGATCTCCTCGGCCGCAGTGATGATCACCCGCTTGTTAACCGCGGTTACACTCTTGCCGTCTTGTACGGCCTTCACTATTTTAGCGGTCAAGGTAGTGACCACCGTCATGTAGGTCTCAAGGTCCTTAACCGTATCCGCAGTAACATGAAGGGGCGCAGGAGACTTATCCCCGCTAGGTTTTGGGATCCTAGTGGGAGTCATGGCCAATATTGTCTCTTATCAATACTAAATAGTCCGGGCGAGGCACAGAGTGTCCGAATCGCAATTTAAGTTGGGGGGGTTAAGGGGGGTAAGGGGGGGTAGGGGGGTTTTATGGGGGGATATGATAAAGATACATAAAATACATATTTATACGAAAACCGCGCCGAAAAATACAAATAAACAAGAGAGTTATGGATTTTAAGAAATTTTCTCAAATTCTAAAAATGGGAAAAACACGAAAAATTAAACTAATGAAAATTTTTAAAATGTTACTTCGGATTTAAGTAACAGACCAAAAATCATGAATAAGTAAAGAAACCGGGGTGAATTTAGTGGAAAAACGGGGGAGTTATTTAATTAAAACTATTCTCCAATTTTCAAAACTTGAAAAATCAAGAAAAATAGAAATACATAAAAAAGATAAATTTTGCCTTCGGAGTCGGAAGCACGACGGTAAATTAAGAATATATAAGAAGACCGGAAGAAGATAGGAGCAATATTGGCGGAGATATGGATTTTTGAAAATTTTTATTTATTTCGGTTACGTAATTTGAAACTGAAATTGACTTTTTTGTTTTAAGGAAATTAAGAATTTTGAAAAGTGGATATGAAAGCTATTGCCGAGAAACTAAAAATAGGCTAAACTTGGAGAAGATCCCCCCACGGGAACCCCTCCAAATCGACTCGTGAAGTTAGCACCGGATTCTACAAATATCTCCGCCCACAAAAAGTTAAATATCTAAGAAACTACAAGAGATAGGGGCCTGAGATTTTCAGGCAATATACTATGATAGATACTGAATATATATTAATAAACTATATAATTATATATATAAAGCGCTTGGAAATATGGACAATTGAAAAAAAAAATTGGGGAAAGCGGAAGGAAAAGTGGCCTCACCCCCTGGTTTTTAATGTCCCGTGAGTGCACCTAGTGTAGTTTTCTTAGTTAGGATATCCCACACCTGGGCCTCTAACAAGAAACTGTCCAGCTGCTGTACAACCAGGTTTTCGCATAACGGTCAGGTAACAGTAACGGTTAGGTTAGGTTAGGTTAGGTTAGGTTAGGTTAGGTTAGGTTAGGTTAGGTTAGGTTAGGTTAGGTTAGGTTAGGTTAGGTTAGGTTAGGTTAGGTTAGGTTAGGTTAGGTTAGGTTAGGTTAGGTTAGGTTAGGTTAGGTTAGGTTAGGTTAGGTTAGGTTAGGTTAGGTTAGGTTAGGTTAGGTTAGGTTAGGTTAGGTTAGGTTAGGTTAGGTTAGGTTAGGTTAGGTTAGGTTAGGTTAGGTTAGGTTAGGTTAGGTTAGGTTAGGTTAGGTTAGGTTAGGTTAGGTTAGGTTAGGTTAGGTTAGGTTAGGTTAGGTTAGGTTAGGTTAGGTTAGGTTAGGTTAGGTTAGGTTAGGTTAGGTTAGGTTAGGTTAGGTTAGGTTAGGTTAGGTTAGGTTAGGTTAGGTTAGGTTAGGTTAGGTTAGGTTAGGTTAGGTTAGGTTAGGT
Organism: Oeneis ivallda; assembly: GCA_029955525.1. NCBI lineage: Eukaryota > Metazoa > Arthropoda > Insecta > Lepidoptera > Nymphalidae > Oeneis > Oeneis ivallda. The sequence goes on from JARPMR010000020.1 coordinate 24,383,356, forward strand.
TAGGTTAGGTTAGGTTAGGTTAGGTTAGGTTAGGTTAGGTTAGGTTAGGTTAGGTTAGGTTAGGTTAGGTTAGGTTAGGTTAGGTTAGGTTAGGTTAGGTTAGGTTAGGTTAGGTTAGGTTAGGTTAGGTTAGGTTAGGTTAGGTTAGGTTAGGTTAGGTTAGGTTAGGTTAGGTTAGGTTAGGTTAGGTTAGGTTAGGTTAGGTTAGGTTAGGTTAGGTTAGGTTAGGTTAGGTTAGGTTAGGTTAGGTTAGGTTAGGTTAGGTTAGGTTAGGTTAGGTTAGGTTAGGTTAGGTTAGGTTAGGTTAGGTTAGGTTAGGTTAGGTTAGGTTAGGTTAGGTTAGGTTAGGTTAGGTTAGGTTAGGTTAGGTTAGGTTAGGTTAGGTTAGGTTAGGTTAGGTTAGGTTAGGTTAGGTTAGGTTAGGTTAGGTTAGGTTAGGTTAGGTTAGGTTAGGTTAGGTTAGGTTAGGTTAGGTTAGGTTAGGTTAGGTTAGGTTAGGTTAGGTTAGGTTTTTTTTTTTTTTTTTTTTTTTTTTTTCTTAATCTAGTTTGGCCACAAAGGTTTTTCTTTATTTACACAATGATTGATTGTGCAGCAGGGGAGCTACCGCTATTGGATACGTTCGCTCCCCTGCCCACTTACACACAAGTGCCTTAAAATTATCGCAGTGATCTATAAACTAAATAAACAGATAAACCGAACTATTGTAAATAGGTACCGTGGTAGCACCAGCTTCCGCTATTTGATACGTAGGCAGGTGGCTCCAGCGGCCCCGCGCAAGCGCGCATTAAATTGCGATGTGTTTATATAAATAACATTAACAATATGACAGTATACAGATAAAATAACTCATAAACAAATAAACCGAACTATTATAAATAGGTACCGTGGTAGCACCAGCTTCCGCTATTTGATACGTAGGCGGGTGACTCCAACGGCCCCGCGCAAGCGCGCATTAAATTGCGATGTGTTTATATAAATAACAATACCAATGTGACAGTATACAGATAGAATACCTCATTAATCAGAATTCAACTAAATAAACAAATAAACCGAACTATTGTAAATAGGTACCGTGGTAGCACCAGCTTCCGCTATTTGATACGTAGGCGGGTGGCTCCAGCGGCCCCGCGCAAGCGCGCATTAAATTGCGATGTGTTTATATAAATATCAATACCACTATGACAGTATACAGATAGAATACCTCATTAATCAGAATTCAACTAAATAAACAAATAAACCGAACTATTGTATACAAAATTCTACTCGGACGGGTTTATGCATAAATCCAACTCAACATCGACAATTGAAACCCTAAAGAGTGCTTGCTTGCCATGAGGAAGCGAGGGGAGTCTCGGAACTATACCCCGTAATCGATATTCGACTCCACCCGGTTCCTCATGGCTCGCAGGACTGGGCATGAAGATGAATCGGCTCTATGGGCCTCATCCCCTTTTAAGTTGAATTTCACGTTTCTGTTAATACAATTATAGCACCTCGGTGAAGCCCCCCTTTCCCTCTCCGGGCAGTCGGCCTCCTTGTGCGCCGTGTTGGCGCAGTGGGCGCAGGGGGACGGAGAGTCGTGACCACAGTTTTTCTTTGTGTGACCGAATTGGAAACACCGGTGGCACTGAAGGAAGGGGGTGAAGCCGTGCACGCGGACCCTTTGATGGTCTATGTTCACGCGCTCCAGCTCCATCACCCTCCTCCAGACTCCGGCCTCCGCTGACAACACAGCGTTATATAAGTTGGTGTTTTTATTCTGCCGAAGGAAACGCAGCTGAATGTCGGTCTCACAAGATGGGTCCCCGACTCCCGGATTTTGTGTCTTGAGGACGTGCACGATTTCCTCTGCCGTGATGTCCTTCGATATACCCTTGAGTATAAACATCGGCCTGGTTTTATTGGCCGCCACCGCGCTCACCTTGTCCGAATCTTTTAGCCGGTCTAGTGTATCGTTACGCTGTTCTGCCGTAACGAATTCGACGCGGAGCTTGTTGTTCGACAGTGGTTTGACTTTGACAGGTGCATAGCTCGACTTCTTGTAGGTGATGGCCTGCCGGAACGCAGTCACCGCCTCCTGCCTGCTGCTGATAGGTCCCTTGGCCGTCACGATCGCCGCATAGCTGGTTGTAGGTGTAGGCACTGTGGTGGTGGGCGAGGTCCGCAGGGGGGGCGACGCAGAAACCGTCGCAGCCGTCTCCGATGTCACGCCCGCTGCCGTCGGCGGTGTCGGTTTTGATTTGCCGGCCAGCGACGCATACGTAGGTCGAGTCGCAGCGGCCGCGGCGGCGATCTTAGTTGTCGCAGCCGCAAGGTCTCTGCGTAGCCCGCGCACCTCGCCGACACAAACCTTAATCTCAGCGCGCAGTTGTTCATCGCCGATGGGGGAGCCCGCCGAGCCAGCCAGCCTGGCCTCTCCGGTGGGGGCGGGGGGATGCGCGACAGCGCCGCCGTCAGTGCCACTGCCGGGGGCCCCGTGTGAGGGTCCCGCTCCGTCTTGTGTGCGCCGGGAGACCGCAGCCAGGGCATGGGAAGCCCGGCGGATCTCCTCGGCCGCAGTGATGATCACCCGCTTGTTAACCGCAGTTACACTCTTGCCGTCTTGTACGGCCTTCACTATTTTAGCGGTCAAGGTAGTGACCACCGTCATGTAGGTCTCAAGGTCCTTAACCGTATCCGCAGTAACATGAAGGGGCGCAGGAGACTTATCCCCGCTAGGTTTTGGGATCCTAGTGGGAGTCATGGCCAATATTGTCTCTTATCAATACTAAATAGTCCGGGCGAGGCACAGAGTGTCCGAATCGCAATTTAAGTTGGGGGGGTTAAGGGGGGTAAGGGGGGGTAGGGGGGTTTTATGGGGGGATATGATAAAGATACATAAAATACATATTTATACGAAAACCGCACCGAAAAATACAAATAAACAAGAGAGTTATGGATTTTAAGAAATATTCTCAAATTCTAAAAATGGGAAAAACACGAAAAATTAAACTAATGAAAATTTTTAAAATGTTACTTCGGATTTAAGTAACAGACCAAAAATCATGAATAAGTAAAGAAACCGGGGTGAATTTAGTGGAAAAACGGGGGAGTTATTTAATTAAAACTATTCTCCAATTTTCAAAACTTGAAAAATCAAGAAAAATAGAAATACATAAAAAAGATAAATTTTGCCTTCGGAGTCGGAAGCACGACGGTAAATTAAGAATATATAAGAAGACCGGAAGAAGATAGGAGCAATATTGGCGGAGATATGGATTTTTGAAAATTTTTATTTATTTCGGTTACGTAATTTGAAACTGAAATTGACTTTTTTGTTTTAAGGAAATTAAGAATTTTGAAAAGTGGATATGAAAGCTATTGCCGAGAAACTAAAAATAGGCTAAACTTGGAGAAGATCCCCCCACGGGAACCCCTCCAAATCGACTCGTGAAGTTAGCACCGGATTCTACAAATATCTCCGCCCACAAAAAGTTAAATATCTAAGAAACTACAAGAGATAGGGGCCTGAGATTTTCAGGCAATATACTATGATAGATACTGAATATATATTAATAAACTATATAATTATATATATAAAGCGCTTGGAAATATGGACAATTGAAAAAAAAAATTGGGGAAAGCGGAAGGAAAAGTGGCCTCACCCCCTGGTTTTTAATGTCCCGTGAGTGCACCTAGTGTAGTTTTCTTAGTTAGGATATCCCACACCTGGGCCTCTAACAAGAAACTGTCCAGCTGCTGTACAACCAGGTTTTCGCATAACGGTCATTTTTATAAAAACACTTATAACTTTTAAACTATCTATCAGAGAAATCTGAGGTTTGGCACACAGGTAGAGCACTTATACACTAATACAACGAAATAATAATAATAACATGTCCTCGATCTATCTAAAAAGTTATTAACGAAAAACCAGTTTTTGTGTCCGAAAATCACAGTTATTGGGGCCTAACTCCCTGGCGCACTATGCTAAAAATGTCCAAAAGGTCTTAAAAGATGCGCCTCATCAAGGCGCACCTAAATGCACTCTCGAAACTGAGTCGCACCGCGGAAAATCGTAAGCCGCACGCGAAAAACACTTTTCACTTTTTTTAAAAACACAAAAATTGTCATATCTCCCACAAAACTTGTCCAATTTCAAAAATTTTTTCACATCCGCATAGCGCTCGACAGCGCGCAACTTTTAGTGTATTTCACTAGTTGATTTTCCATAACTGTCCCGCAACTTCGATTTTTCGAGCGCGGAGCGGCTCAAAAACGATCCGCTCGCTCCGGGGGGCCGCGCGTGACTGGTTAGGTTAGGTTAGGTTAGGTTAGGTTAGGTTAGGTTAGGTTAGGTTAGGTTAGGTTAGGTTAGGTTAGGTTAGGTTAGGTTAGGTTAGGTTAGGTTAGGTTAGGTTAGGTTAGGTTAGGTTAGGTTAGGTTAGGTTAGGTTAGGTTAGGTTAGGTTAGGTTAGGTTAGGTTAGGTTAGGTTAGGTTAGGTTAGGTTAGGTTAGGTTAGGTTAGGTTAGGTTAGGTTAGGTTAGGTTAGGTTAGGTTAGGTTAGGTTAGGTTAGGTTAGGTTAGGTTAGGTTAGGTTAGGTTAGGTTTTTTTTTTTTTTTTTTTTTTTTTTTTTTTTTTTTTTCTTAATCTAAGTTAGCCACAAATGAGATTTTATTAATTAAATCACAATAGTTGACACATTAACACGAGGGGGTTGAAGGGCTGAGAGTTGCTCCCGCTATTTGATACGTTTTACTCCTCCCAGCCCCTCTACAAACACATAACATACAAAATACAATATTACCCTATATAATATTTCTAGCACAATATTACTGTATAATATAGTACATTATTACTTTTTTTTTTTTTTTTTTTTTTTCTTTTTTTTTTTTTTTTTTTTTTTTTTTTTTTTTTTTTTTTTTTTTTTTTTTTTTTTTTTTTCCACAATATTATTATTATTATATTACCATACACAATTTAACCATATAATTTTTAACACAATACTACTTTATAATATAGTATACTTTTTTTTTTTTTTTTTTTTTTTTTTTTTTTTTTTTTTTTTTTTTCTCTCTACAATATTATTATTATTATTATATTACCATACACAATATAACCATATAATTTTTAACACAATATTACTTTATAATATACTATACATTTTTAAATTACTTACAAACGAAACATTACAATTGAGATAATTGAAATCTCAGTGCCGCAAGCAAATAATGCTCTCAACACCAACATGCAAACACAGAGTGATTAATTAGGTGTAACATAACATAACACAAGTTCTTAAGCAATAATTAGTTCCTCAATAATTTCAAGTAGAGTCATTAGCTGTCAGTTTGATTGAGCCCTTTTACCGTTTTGAATATATGCTCAACAAATTTCGTCAGGGACTCGATGCAGCTGTGCTTTGACAGCATGTCTGTTATCGAATAAGATGAACGCCGCAGCAGCTTACAGTGCATTTCGTGCCTGTATCTGTGTATCGAGAATTGCGGGCATTCTTTTACTAAATGTTCTACCGTTTGGACCGACGTATTATCGCACGGGCAGAGATCGTCCTCTACGATCTTGAATCGTTTTAAGTACTGCTTATGGAATCCGTGTCCGGTGAGCCATTGCGTGGTGTAAAATGAGGTTCTGATATGTTGCGATAATGTCCTAATGTCCTGTAAATTGGGTAGCAGGGTTCGTGTATGGGCCCCTTGATCCGAACTAGTGTATCTGGCTTGCCAGATGCGACGAGTTTCACAGCGAACTCTGTGTTTGACAAAACTGATGGGAAACTCGGAGTAATCGGGCTGCTTATGTAGCGCTGTTCCATCCTTAGCTGCCTCGTCAGCTGCCTCGTTCCCAGCAACGCCGACATGCGCCCTGACCCACGCGAAGTGAAATTTTGCGGGGGTTAAATGTACCGTTTTGTGTATGGATGCAACCAGGGGGTTTGTGTTACTCCTTTCATGCAGAGCCGCCAGAGCAGCTCTAGAATCAGAGAGTACGCTGTATGTGCGGTGTTCTTGTTTGTTGGCGTGTGAGTGTTTCGCTGCCCATAAGCATGCCCTATGTATTGCGCCTGGAAGACGGAGCAGCTGTCGTGCAGCTTGAACTTTTTGGTGTTGATGACATTGTTTCCGTCATAGCCCACAAAAGCCGCACCAACTGCTCCGCTTTCCTGCTTGCTGCCGTCCGTGTAGATGACTGTATTATGAGGTGTAGTGTGCAAGCTTGTTAGTTCGGCGTCGTTGTGTAGTTCATATAACACTGTGACCCGAGAGGCGGGATGCAACAGTTTGTGTGGAGGTGTAGGACATTCTAGGTGAATGTCCTCTGGCAGGAATTGTGTGGTTCGCGTGAGTTTTGTTTGTTCGATTGCATGTACCTCGCGAACTTTAAGGTCTAACGGAGTAAATTGAGCTAAGGCTATCGCCGCTGTTGTGGAAATGGTATGGAAGCCCCTGATTGCCCTGATAGCAAAGCCCCGCTGCATACTCAACAGCTTTCTTTTAACTCCTTTTTTGATGGCCACATGCCCCCATATGCCCGCCGCGTAAGTGATGATTGGCTCGATCACTTGACGATATATTGTCCGAACATTTTCTGGGTGCGCCCCCCAAGTGGGCCTGCAGAAGAGGCAAAGCTTGCTGAATATGCGCGTGGCCTTGCTTATCACGTGTTGTATGTGTTGGTTAAACAGTAATTTTTGATCTATTACAACCCCTAGATATTTAACTTCCCTCACAAAGGGGAGGACCTGTCCCTCCATAGTGATGTGAGCCGCCTCCGCCTTTCCGGTAAATGAGATGAGCTTTGTTTTATCCGGTCCGAAGCAGAGCTTGACGCTCCTGCCCCATTCCGCTATGATGTGTAAAGCCTTGTTTGTTTTGTCCTGTAGGGTGTATGCTGTGTTTGCTTGTGAGATCAGAAGCACATCATCGGCGTATGCCTGGATATGACACCCCTCCGGGAGCTGTGTTTCTAGTAGTTCGTCTAAAATCAGGTTCCACAGAACGGGGCCGCAGGCCGAGCCCTGTACACACCCCTTAGTTGTAGTTTTTGAGACCCGAGCTCCAGCATAGTCTAAGATTGCTGTGCGATCCGTGAGATAGCTTGTGATTAGTTCAAAGATGTTATTCGGACACCCTGCGTTGCGCAGCCTCTCTAAAAGCGCTGGCCACCAAGCGTTGTTGAACGCGGATTTGATGTCCAGTGACACCGCCACCACAAGGTCCCCGCCCGCCTTAGCGCGCCGGATCCTCGAGAGGGCCGCGTCAATGGCCATCACCGTGTTCTTTTGTTCTCTAAAGCCGAATTGCATTGGGTGGTTCATGCTCATTTGACCAAGCGCATAGGTTACGCGCTTAATAAATAACTTCTCCAGCAGTTTGCCAAACACAGGAATGAGGCCAATTGGCCTATGCGCGTCCAACTTAGTGTAGTTTGATTTCCCGGGTTTAGGAATGATTTTTATGTAGGCAGTCTTCCACTCGCCAGGGAAGTAACGCAGATCGAGACACCTGTTCATCACATCCGTTATCAGCTGCGGGTATGCTGCCGCGAACTGATAACAGATGTCAGACGTGAGGTGATCCAAACCCGGCGCTCTTTTGTGACTCATCTGTCCCAAAAGTTCTAGCACCTCTTCCCTGGCGAATGGTAGATCATCGTTGGTGTTGGGTGAGGCTTGCGCTCTCTGGCGCAGCTCGCGGTGTCGCGGGTGCGTGTCTTGTGTGTGGGTGTCATCCGGGAAGAAATGGTCAAGTAAAGCCTGAGCCGTTTCCCTCCCATCCGACGTGTGGGTACCTTGAGCGTGCAGCGTAACCGGAGCCCTCCTCGGATTGGAGTCCTTAATGAGACGATTAGTTAAAGACCACACGTTCTCCCCGGTCTGCAAGTTGCAGAACTCTCTAAAATTATTCGAAGAGGCTTCCCTGAGTTCATCGGCATAAATTCTCTTTAAGGAAGAAAGTTCCGCAGCGAGCGCCTCCGGTGTGATGTCCTGATGAGGTGTGTGATGTGCCTGTGTGTTAGGGGTGCGATGTGTCTGTGTGTGTGCCCTGAGAACGTTGTTGTGTTTGACTGCAGCGTGAAGTTTCCGGTGTAGGTCAATTACCTCCTTTCTACGGGTCTCCAAGGCTTCTGTCCACCATGGTGGTTTATGGCGTCCCCCAGGCTTCTTGACCGGCATCGAATCCTGACACGCTGTGTGTATTATGTCTGTGATGTGCGCTATGAAAGAGTCCAATTGCTTTGTGTCCATGTTGTGAATGTCTTGTTCAAGTGTGTCCGCAAGAGTCATTTGTGTGTGTAGCGATGTTTTGAATTTGGCCCACTGGGCTTTTTCACTGTTGTACATAAAGGTGGAAGTCCTGTCTGTCGGTTGATCAAGTTTATGGTCCAGGGTGAGTGTATATTCGATGGCATTGTGCTGAGAAATTGGACAGCCCTCTAGGTTCACCCGCCAGCCAGTGACCCAGTCAGCGACGTCCGCCGACGCGAGCGTGATGTCAACGATTGACTCCCTTATTCTCCCGTGTGTTACCGTCTCAAACGTGGGGACCTCCCCAACATTGCAAACGAAAAGATCCCTCCCGTGTACCATGTCCATCACAGCCCTGCCCCTTTCATTGGATGTTCTGCTGCCCCAGAGTGGGTGCCAGCCGTTAAAGTCCCCGCCAACTATGCAACCGGCGCCTCCAACCCGGCCCACAAAGTTCTCTACCGCCGCCAGCGTGCCCAGAGTGTCCTCGTTGGGCTCAATGTACACAGATGCAAGATGAATTTTCCTCGGTCCCGCTCTTGCCTGCACGACGCACAGATTGGCCGAGGAAAATTGCGACAATCCAATGACAGAGGTTGTTGTCTTTGCCAAAATGCAAGCCTTGACTTTGTGACTGCCCGGAAATTGAAAGATGTTGAGACCCTGTATTGGTTTAACCTCGCTTCCGGCACCGATGTACGGCTCCGAAACGAGGGCAAAAGAATGTGCGCTCTCCATGAAGAAGCGGGTGAACTCCTGGAGGCAGCTCTTTGATCTGTCTAAGTTACACTGAATTATACCAAAAGAGCTACACCCCATAATCGACGTTCGACTCCACCCGGTTCCTCATGGCTCGCAGGACTGGACATGCGGGTGAATCGGCTCTATGAGCCTCATCCCCTTTTAAGTTGAACTTCGCATTTCTGTTAATACAATTATAGCACTTAGGTGGGGCTCTCCTTTCCCTCTCCGGGCAGTCGGCCTCCTTGTGCGCCGTGTTGGCGCAGTGGACGCAGGGGGACGGCGAGTCGCGGCCGCAGTTTTTCATTGTGTGGCCGAATTGGAAGCACCGGTGGCACTGAAGGAAGGGGGTGAAGCCGTGCACGCGGACCCTTTGATGGTCTATGTTCACGCGCTCCAGCTCCATCACCCTCCTCCAGACTCCGGTCTCCGCTGACAACACAGCATTGTATAAGTTGGTGTTCTTGTTCTGCCTAAGGAAACGCAGCTGGATGTCGGTCTCGCTGGCTGGGTCCCCGACTCCCGGATTTTGTGTCTTAAGGACGTGTATGATTTCCTCTGCCGTGACATCCTTCGATATACCCTTGAGTATAAACATTGGCCTGGTTTTATTGGCCGCTACCGCGCTCACCTTATCCGAATCCTTTAGTCGGTTCAGCGTATCGTTACGCTGCTCTGCCGTAACGAATTCGACGCGGAGTTTGTTGTTCGACAGTGGTTTGACTTTGACAGGTGCATAGCTCGACTTCTTGTAGGTGATGGCCTGCCGGAACGCAGTCACCGCCTCCTGCCTGCTGCTGATAGGTCCCTTGGCCGTCACGATCGCCGCATAGCTGGTTGTAGGTGTAGGCACTGTGGTGGTGGGCGAGGTCCGCAGGGGGGGCGACGCAGAAACCGTCGCAGCCGTCTCCGATGTCACGCCCGCTGCCGTCGGCGGTGTCGGTTTTGATTTGCCGGCCAGCGACGCATACGTAGGTCGAGTCGCAGCGGCCGCGGCGGCGATCTTAGTTGTCGCAGCCGCGAGGTCTCTGCGTAGCCCGCGCACCTCGCCGACACAAACCTTAATCTCAGCGCGCAGTTGTTCATCGCCGATGGGGGAGCCCGCCGAGCCAGCCAGCCTGGCCTCTCCGGTGGGGGCGGGGGGATGCGCGACAGCGCCGCCGTCAGTGCCACTGCCGGGGGCCCCGTGTGAGGGTCCCGCTCCGTCTTGTGTGCGCCGGGAGACCCCTGCCAGGGCACGGGTTGCCCGGCGGATCTCCTCGGCTGCAGATAGTATGACCCGCTTGTTAGCGGCCGTCACACTTTTGCCATCCTGGACGGCTTTAGTGATGCTGTTTGTCAGAGCTGTGACCACCTCCGCGAACGAGTCATAGTCTTTAACATTATCCGCAAGCACTGGTGGGGGGTTGGGGGTTTTGTCCCCACTAGGTTTCGGGATCCTAGTAGGGGTCCCGTTGGGGGTCCTAATCATTGTCTTTTCAGGTGGGGGTGAGAGGGCGTGGGAGGGAATTTATGGGGAGATGTATATAGAACAAATACATATATACACACCAATTATAAATATATACACATTTTTCATTAAGGGCACGCCATCTGAGGGTGAGTAGGGTGTGATGAGTGCCAATCCGGCCAAAATCGGCAAGCGGGAGGGGGGGATATGGCTGTTAGAAGTTTTTCCGAAAGATGATTTTTAAAAATAGCTGTATGTGAAAAGTGTCAATTCTTCCCTCAGGGCATGCAATCCGGCAGCGAGTAGATTGATATAGACACAAGAACGGTGAGAATCCGACAGAAAATGAGGGAGTTATTGCTATTTAAAGATTTCGTTTACGTAATTTCAAACTGAAAATGAACTTTTTTCCCCGTGAGAATTTTTAAATTTTGAAAAGGGGACCCGAAAGGCGTCCCCAAAAAAATGAACTGCACCAAGTTTGGAGGGGATCCGACCTCGGTAACCCCCCCAAATAGGCCTCTGAGTTTAACAGATTGCTAAGCCGTCGCCCCCGCAGACTTTATGTCGGATATCTCAGGATCTATTAGGGGTAGCGGACTGAAAATTGGTAGCCGTGTACTATGATAGATTTCAAATATGTACCAATAAAATATATAGCTATGTAATGAATGGGAATAGAGATATGGGATTCGGAACTCTAAAGGAGAGGAAAATTTTTATAAAAAGTGTCCTCACCCCCTGAAATTTAACCGGCCACGAATGCTGATGGTGTCATTCTCTTAGTCCTCGTGCCGGGCACCTGACCCACTGTAACCCAACTGTTCAGCGGGTGTGTAACCCACTTTTCACCTAACGGTCACTTTTCACTTATTGTTCTATAAAACTGTAACTACCAATAATAAAAATCTGAAATTTTGCACATATATAAAGCGTCCTGATTCGCACACAGTGAAACAATAAAAATTTGGGGTCCTCGATCGTTTTGCCCAGTTATTTAGCAAAAACCCCTTTTTTGCCGCCAAAAACACAGTTATTCGCCTCTAGCTCCTCGGCGCATCGCACTAAAAATCCCGGAAAGGTCTCAGAAGATGCGCCTCGACCAGGCGCAACGAACTGCACTGTGAAAACGCGGTCGGCCCGCTGAAAATCACGCGCCGCACGCGAAAAACACTAAAGAACGATTTTTCCGAACACTAAAATGCGTCTATTTCGCTGATTTTTCCACCGATTTCACTGATTTTTTCACTGTTGGGAAGCGCTCGCCAATGCGCATCTTTTGATGTATCACAATGGTTATATTTGCAAAACTGACCCGCAACTTTGATTTTTTGAGCGCGGAGCTGCGCGGAAACGCTGCTTACTCCGTGCCCAGCGGCGCGCGACTCGGTTAGGTTAGGTTAGGTTAGGTTAGGTTAGGTTAGGTTAGGTTAGGTTAGGTTAGGTTAGGTTAGGTTAGGTTAGGTTAGGTTAGGTTAGGTTAGGTTAGGTTAGGTTAGGTTAGGTTAGGTTAGGTTAGGTTAGGTTAGGTTAGGTTAGGTTAGGTTAGGTTAGGTTAGGTTAGGTTAGGTTAGGTTAGGTTAGGTTAGGTTAGGTTAGGTTAGGTTAGGTTAGGTTAGGTTAGGTTAGGTTAGGTTAGGTTAGGTTAGGTTAGGTTAGGTTAGGTTAGGTTAGGTTAGGTTAGGTTAGGTTAGGTTAGGTTAGGTTAGGTTAGGTTAGGTTAGGTTAGGTTAGGTTAGGTTAGGTTAGGTTAGGTTAGGTTAGGTTAGGTTAGGTTAGGTTAGGTTAGGTTAGGTTAGGTTAGGTTAGGTTAGGTTAGGTTAGGTTAGGTTAGGTTAGGTTAGGTTAGGTTAGGTTAGGTTAGGTTAGGTTAGGTTAGGTTAGGTTAGGTTAGGTTAGGTTAGGTTAGGTTAGGTTAGGTTAGGTTAGGTTAGGTTAGGTTAGGTTAGGTTAGGTTAGGTTAGGTTAGGTTAGGTTAGGTTAGGTTAGGTTAGGTTAGGTTAGGTTAGGTTAGGTTAGGTTAGGTTAGGTTAGGTTAGGTTAGGTTAGGTTAGGTTAGGTTAGGTTAGGTTAGGTTAGGTTAGGTTAGGTTAGGTTAGGTTAGGTTAGGTTAGGTTAGGTTAGGTTAGGTTAGGTTAGGTTAGGTTAGGTTAGGTTAGGTTAGGTTAGGTTAGGTTAGGTTAGGTTAGGTTAGGTTAGGTTAGGTTAGGTTAGGTTAGGTTAGGTTAGGTTAGGTTAGGTTAGGTTAGGTTAGGTTAGGTTAGGTTAGGTTAGGTTAGGTTAGGTTAGGTTAGGTTAGGTTAGGTTAGGTTAGGTTAGGTTAGGTTAGGTTAGGTAGGTTAGGTTAGGTTAGGTTAGGTTAGGTTAGGTTAGGTTAGGTTAGGTTAGGTTAGGTTAGGTTAGGTTAGGTTAGGTTAGGTTAGGTTAGGTTAGGTTAGGTTAGGTTAGGTTAGGTTAGGTTAGGTTAGGTTAGGTTAGGTTAGGTTAGGTTAGGTTAGGTTAGGTTAGGTTAGGTTAGGTTAGGTTAGGTTAGGTTAGGTTAGGTTAGGTTAGGTTAGGTTAGGTTAGGTTAGGTTAGGTTAGGTTAGGTTAGGTTAGGTTAGGTTAGGTTAGGTTAGGTTAGGTTAGGTTAGGTTAGGTTAGGTTAGGTTAGGTTAGGTTAGGTTAGGTTAGGTTAGGTTAGGTTAGGTTAGGTTAGGTTAGGTTAGGTTAGGTTAGGTTAGGTTAGGTTAGGTTAGGTTAGGTTAGGTTAGGTTAGGTTAGGTTAGGTTAGGTTAGGTTAGGTTAGGTTAGGTTAGGTTAGGTTAGGTTAGGTTAGGTTAGGTTAGGTTAGGTTAGGTTAGGTTAGGTTAGGTTAGGTTAGGTTAGGTTAGGTTAGGTTAGGTTAGGTTAGGTTAGGTTAGGTTAGGTTAGGTTAGGTTAGGTTAGGTTAGGTTAGGTTAGGTTAGGTTAGGTTAGGTTAGGTTAGGTTAGGTTAGGTTAGGTTAGGTTAGGTTAGGTTAGGTTAGGTTAGGTTAGGTTAGGTTAGGTTAGGTTAGGTTAGGTTAGGTTAGGTTAGGTTAGGTTAGGTTAGGTTAGGTTAGGTTAGGTTAGGTTAGGTTAGGTTAGGTTAGGTTAGGTTAGGTTAGGTTAGGTTAGGTTAGGTTAGGTTAGGTTAGGTTAGGTTAGGTTAGGTTAGGTTAGGTTAGGTTAGGTTAGGTTAGGTTAGGTTAGGTTAGGTTAGGTTAGGTTAGGTTAGGTTAGGTTAGGTTAGGTTAGGTTAGGTTAGGTTAGGTTAGGTTAGGTTAGGTTAGGTTAGGTTAGGTTAGGTTAGGTTAGGTTAGGTTAGGTTAGGTTAGGTTAGGTTAGGTTAGGTTAGGTTAGGTTAGGTTAGGTTAGGTTAGGTTAGGTTAGGTTAGGTTAGGTTAGGTTAGGTTAGGTTAGGTTAGGTTAGGTTAGGTTAGGTTAGGTTAGGTTAGGTTAGGTTAGGTTAGGTTAGGTTAGGTTAGGTTAGGTTAGGTTAGGTTAGGTTAGGTTAGGTTAGGTTAGGTTAGGTTAGGTTAGGTTAGGTTAGGTTAGGTTAGGTTAGGTTAGGTTAGGTTAGGTTAGGTTAGGTTAGGTTAGGTTAGGTTAGGTTAGGTTAGGTTAGGTTAGGTTAGGTTAGGTTAGGTTAGGTTAGGTTAGGTTAGGTTAGGTTAGGTTAGGTTAGGTTAGGTTAGGTTAGGTTAGGTTAGGTTAGGTTAGGTTAGGTTAGGTTAGGTTAGGTTAGGTTAGGTTAGGTTAGGTTAGGTTAGGTTAGGTTAGGTTAGGTTAGGTTAGGTTAGGTTAGGTTAGGTTAGGTTAGGTTAGGTTAGGTTAGGTTAGGTTAGGTTAGGTTAGGTTAGGTTAGGTTAGGTTAGGTTAGGTTAGGTTAGGTTAGGTTAGGTTAGGTTAGGTTAGGTTAGGTTAGGTTAGGTTAGGTTAGGTTAGGTTAGGTTAGGTTAGGTTAGGTTAGGTTAGGTTAGGTTAGGTTAGGTTAGGTTAGGTTAGGTTAGGTTAGGTTAGGTTAGGTTAGGTTAGGTTAGGTTAGGTTAGGTTAGGTTAGGTTAGGTTAGGTTAGGTTAGGTTAGGTTAGGTTAGGTTAGGTTAGGTTAGGTTAGGTTAGGTTAGGTTAGGTTAGGTTAGGTTAGGTTAGGTTAGGTTAGGTTAGGTTAGGTTAGGTTAGGTTAGGTTAGGTTAGGTTAGGTTAGGTTAGGTTAGGTTAGGTTAGGTTAGGTTAGGTTAGGTTAGGTTAGGTTAGGTTAGGTTAGGTTAGGTTAGGTTAGGTTAGGTTAGGTTAGGTTAGGTTAGGTTAGGTTAGGTTAGGTTAGGTTAGGTTAGGTTAGGTTAGGTTAGGTTAGGTTAGGTTAGGTTAGGTTAGGTTAGGTTAGGTTAGGTTAGGTTAGGTTAGGTTAGGTTAGGTTAGGTTAGGTTAGGTTAGGTTAGGTTAGGTTAGGTTAGGTTAGGTTAGGTTAGGTTAGGTTAGGTTAGGTTAGGTTAGGTTAGGTTAGGTTAGGTTAGGTTAGGTTAGGTTAGGTTAGGTTAGGTTAGGTTAGGTTAGGTTAGGTTAGGTTAGGTTAGGTTAGGTTAGGTTAGGTTAGGTTAGGTTAGGTTAGGTTAGGTTAGGTTAGGTTAGGTTAGGTTAGGTTAGGTTAGGTTAGGTTAGGTTAGGTTAGGTTAGGTTAGGTTAGGTTAGGTTAGGTTAGGTTAGGTTAGGTTAGGTTAGGTTAGGTTAGGTTAGGTTAGGTTAGGTTAGGTTAGGTTAGGTTAGGTTAGGTTAGGTTAGGTTAGGTTAGGTTAGGTTAGGTTAGGTTAGGTTAGGTTAGGTTAGGTTAGGTTAGGTTAGGTTAGGTTAGGTTAGGTTAGGTTAGGTTAGGTTAGGTTAGGTTAGGTTAGGTTAGGTTAGGTTAGGTTAGGTTAGGTTAGGTTAGGTTAGGTTAGGTTAGGTTAGGTTAGGTTAGGTTAGGTTAGGTTAGGTTAGGTTAGGTTAGGTTAGGTTAGGTTAGGTTAGGTTAGGTTAGGTTAGGTTAGGTTAGGTTAGGTTAGGTTAGGTTAGGTTAGGTTAGGTTAGGTTAGG